>VXAL01019623.1:4176-21253 GCA_013399475.1 Chauna torquata | reverse complement strand
CAACAAGGCCAAGTGCAACGTCCCACACATGGGTCAGTGCAATCCTAATACTGCATACAGGCTGAACGGAGAATGGATTGAGAGCAACCCTGAAGAGAAGGACTTGGGGGTGTTGGTGGATGAATTGACAACAATTTGTATGTAACATTTTCTTCACAACTTCATATCAAGCATTCTAATTGTTTTAGTCTGAAGTAACTTCATTTGAAGGACTTGGATCTGAAGTTTAGAATTACCCCATTCTAAAGATTATACCTTCTTTCATGTTTCAGAGCAGACGGATGGCCTAATTGCAAACTTCCTACTTAGATTTTTCTCCAGATATTTGGTTCAGGCTCATTTCTCATAATCATATAAGCTTGACTGTCAGTTTTTTATTTTTATGAAAATGGACTAATAAAGCCAAGCCAAAATAATGAAGACATTGATTGCTCATTGTAAATTAAATTTGGAATGAAAAAGTGTCTGTGCCAATTAAAAAACAAAACAAAACAAAACAAAACAAAAAGAACTGTTCTGTTTTCAAAGATAGACTTTACAGAGGCAAATTTCAAACCATATTATATTTCTGTATTTTTTTTTTTTCCAATGGAAGCGATGACACAACTTTAGATGGCAACATCCTGAATAAGGCATTATAATAAATTCTCCAAAATGGTTATTAAGGGAGGAAAAGGACTTAGTATTCATATTACACCATGTAGCCTTTTGTCCCCTAATCTTCAGCATTATCCGGTCTTGAAAGATTTATAGTTTGTTAAATCTACAGGCAAAAGAACAATCTCCTACCCAACAAGGTCAGTCAAATTCACTCCAGTCAGTGATCAGTGGATTAACACACATCACTGAACTCCTTATAACTTTACTACTGCCAAGACATTTCAGTTAAAAACCATGACACTGTGAATGTTGGAATGGACAGCTGGGCTTACCTGATGGTTGCTGAAGGCACAAGTAAATGAAAAACCCTTGGCAATATGTTCTATCTGTATATCCCTGTTTAAAAGGGGGTCTGCTCTCATAAACTTGGTACAGAAATAACAGTACTGATATATATACATGTGCATATAGTTGGAGATTTACAGAGATCTAGAATTTTTTTTTTTTTTTCTCTAGAGGAGTCAAATCAAATTTCTGACAATCACCACAAAATATTAGGAAAAAAATAGGTTGGAAACAGATATACAGCCTTGATCCAACTCCACTGGAGTTGAAGTTTTCCCACTGACTTCTATGGGAATAAACCACACTCTTGGAGTGGGTGGTCCCTCTATTCTGCACAGTGGGCCAACTCGCCCCAGATCCTAACTCACCATGTGCTGTGGTTTGGACTCACTGCTGCTTTCAAATTTCAGGTTTGGCTGAACTGCACAGTAGGAACAGTGCAACAAAGGATGGTTTCTTACCAGAGTGATACTTTTATCTTTCCAACTTGGCCCCTGGAACAATTTAGAAGAACCTAAGGCACTAAAATCTAAAAATTATGCGCAGCAGAAATCAGTTTTCAAGGGCAATACTGGCAGCTGGAAATGCAGTAGTAGTTATCCACACCCATTCCCTGGACATTTAGTCATCTTTGCTGGCCCTATACCATTTGAAGATCCCCCAAAGCATATCCTCAATTGGCCTTTAGAATCACTAGAAAAATGCAAGGGGACTGGAATGGAGCTGAGTCGCCTGCCTTCTACTAAAATGTTTGTTTATTCTGTCATGTGTCATACTTCTACTCAGGCTCAGTAATTTTTCAGGGAAGTGATTATCACTGGTACTCTGAAAGAATGACCATAGCAAGCAGCAACTTTCTTCAGGTACTAGTAAAAATTTCTATTCCTTTTGGTGTGTCAGCACGTTAGCAGCTGTCCTTTGCTAGCCAAGTTGGCTAAGGTACACTGAAATCACGGAGCTATAAAAGTTTACATAATCTGAAAACTAGATCCAGTCTTTATTTCTTGTTTGCTGCAACTGTATAATCTGTTCTTGAAAAGATATTAAAGGAGCAAGTAAATATAACATTCTCTAACTAGATCTTCAAATGTAGTAAGCTGCCATGACACCTCTGAATTCCTGGAACAATGCAAGTTTGCACCCATTTAGGAACATTACATACATGATTTTACTTGAAAAAAGTGTGTCCAAGCATCTGTATACAGTTAAACCCCAAAGCACAAACTTCAAGTTAAGATTGTACATACTGCACATCTACAAATATTATCTGTCAACAAATTATCCTAATTCTTATGCCTAAATATAGTACTTGCCTCTAAGACTTCCCTGTCAGTAAATTCAAATGGTCAATTAGAATTATTATATTTTACACGAAGAAAAAAAAAAAAAAGTGTTCTGAATTTACTGCCCTTTCATTGAGTGTATGGCTGTTCTTACATTATATGTTTGTCTGAAAAGGAAGGGATGGTTGCACCAAGCAATTTTGCTAAAACCTTGTAACTTTTCCCCCATGCACCCCATGCTGCCCCACTTTTTGCCATCTGGTTTGTATCAGCCCTGCACCACCATGTAGCTGTGTTCAGGTACACTGTGCTCCAGGAAAGGAGCTGGCCTGCTGCACGGCAAGGCTTGGCTGCCAAGTGTCCACAGGACAGATCAAGTGGACAAAAGGTTCCCTCCATCTTTTATGAGCTGCCAAACACTGCCTTGTTCAAGACACTTTAATCTTCAAGGGCTGGAAGGCAGTCCAGGTTTACAATAAGGTGGATATTTAAGATATAAACTGCTGTTGGCATCTATAACTTGAGCACTTCATGCAAGATACATAAGCTTCTTTGTAGACATTTATGTGATACAGTGTTCTTGCAACTATCATCTTGTGGAAAAAGAGCACATGGAAAATGACATCATTAGCTAATTTTTGGAACGTATCATGCCTGTTTTACTCTTTTGGTATATACTCCTCCCTGTTTCCTTATTTTTCAGTTTTGACCCTCCATTTGAACTCCACACCCACTCCATTCCTCGTAACTAGCTACTTCATATCACATGGTGTTCCTGGCATTTCTTTAACAGCAATGGGAATCTGACCTCTCTATAATTTTCACTATTAACAGTGTTTTGCCAAAGCTAATACCTAATGAGTTACATGGCCAATATATTCAAGCAATGATGTTTTTATTACTTCTTTGTCTTTGCCTTGGGTTTCATAATCCTTAGAAGGATGGTTGTGAAGTATAGGACTTAAAATTATTGAAATTTGAAGTCATTTTGATTAATTATTAAAGTTCTCTTCAGTGTCTTACGCCTGTATTCCATATTAATATCTGACAAAGTCTCTAATCATGTGAATCACAGTAATGGCTCACACTTCACTTCTGTGCAACATTTGAAATTTAGTCTGACATTTCAAAGTCTCTTTCTTTTATTACTGTGCTAGCTCTTCAATGGACCATATGAAATAGTTTGGTAATTCTAGCTTCTCTGTATGAGGTGAGTAAATTGCCAAATTATGAGCTGAAATATTCAGGTTGTTAGTTTTATGAACTTTTAACTGTAAGTTTATCAACGTTACAGAGTGCTCAGTACTAATTAGAGCTGATGTCAATCTGTGCAGCAGATATTATATATGTAAAGAATAGCAGTACAGTCCTATGTGTTAGCTACAAAATAGTTAAAAAATATGTGATTTTTAATTAAATATTAGCTGTCCATTTGATGTTAGAAGCTGCAATGGAACAATTATTGAAACAACTTATTTAAAAAAAACAGTCTGAGGTCCAAATTATTAGACAATATATTTCACAGTGGTTTTAATAATAGTAATAATAATAATATTAGTCACGTTCCTCTCTGAAATTTTGGCAAAAACCCTTGAAACTGCAACTTTTCAAAACTGGAATACGGCTCGAATATTTAGAATGTTCTCTCTCTCTCCCTCCCTCCATTCCTCTCTCTGTCTTTTTTTTTCTTTCAGTTATTTAACCGATCTACATGGGATGCACATTTTTTTTCATCTTTCACATCTTCTTTTTTTTATTTAGGTCCTTGACACAAGAAAAAGTAACTTTCCTCAGTAATATTAGGAAATGGAGCTGATGAGATAGAAATTGAATAGATTTCCCCTGAGAGAAGACTAGTAATCCTCATAATTTCCTCTTGCGTTGTTTCTCCTCTTTCTTTAGCCTGTAGAAGTGACCTAGGTTCTGCTCATCCCTGCCTATCTTTCCTTTCTTCCTTGCATAGAGTTAGTGATCCATCTTCTTCTCTGCCATCCTTTTCCGTACTATTCAGCCCATATTACAAAATTATAAAGCAAAATAATGATGTTCCCTTTATCAATAATAACCAGTATGGTCTGAGAGTTGGAACAGAAACAGAAGTCAGGAACAGAAGAGGTTATAGCTCTACTATAATGGATGTACAAAATAACGTGTAATTCCTGGAAACACTGCTAACTATTGAGGCCAGAGATCTTTAAAGCAGCCCTGGGACCATACACATGGGAGACAGAGGAGCACATCTCTTTCACACGCAGCAGGGTCATGCCAAGTAAGAAACACCAGGGCTTTTGTCATTGCTCTTTTTCCACAAGTAATGGCAGAAGTCACGAGGATGAGCTTCCCTCTGTCACTTGCAGAGCCCAAGGAGCACTCTGTAGGGAAATATGCCAAAAAAAGTTGATTCAGGAAAACGTATGTAGGGGATGTTCTCTTTTCCCATGTTCAGAAGTTACCAGTGTGGCCCAGCCAATGAACTTGTCCACAGTGTTTCAACTAGAAATGTATATGAAGAAAAAATCCATTTAAATTTCAGAACTTGAAAAGCCATGCCATTCTTTCCTCTTCAAAAGAATCTCAGATTCTGGATATGTGTGTACTCACAATTTCAACTCAGGCAATCTATGTGTCACTCGGAAATATGAAAAGTCCTAGGTATCAAATTGTATTTGCATAGTTTACTAAAAATGGGAGCTCTTAACAGGAAACATTTTTGTGATGTACTTATACAGTGTGCAATAGAACCATGGAAAATAACAGTTTCGTAACAATGATTAAAATGTGAACACTTCTGAATTATATTGTGGTTTTTGGTTTGGTTTTCTTGAGAAGCAGCTCTGGTCTTTGTGAGTTTTGTCACCTCTGTAATTTAAAACTCAGTTTGGAACAAAATTATAGTGAAAGGCAGTATATCCTACGCTAACATTAATTATCAAGAAGCTTGATATTTTTAATTTTGATGCCCAGACCTCTCTACAGAGGATGGAGAGAGATAACATATCCAAGGTGATTTAGCACATCTGTCTTAAGCACCTTTCTTAGGATGAGGCTCCCTTGAAGGTACCTCTCTCCATTGGCTGAGGATGCAATCTACACAGCAAGCTTTAGCTGACAACTCTCTGCTAATAACCTCCTCCAGTGGCAAACTCAGGGATCCCAGTGATTTCTAGGGGGTTTTGCTGGAGTACTAGTATCGTCAATCTAAATTAAAGACCTGAATTAGTGAAGCATCATTGTGCAGTATACTTCAGCAAATCCAGGTAATAACAGAGTTTCTCCAGGACAGTGTTTTGTAAATTTCTATAAAATTTTTTTTCAACAGACATAAAGCACGTGATTTACTCTTTCACCTGAGGGTACAACAAACAAACCTGCAAACAAAAAACCTGTTTTCCTTTTTTTTTTTCTTTTCTCCTTGGAAAATATGAAAAAAATTGTAGTTAACATTGAAATTACTGCACTAAGATTCATTATTATTTAAAATCCTAAAAAAAGCTAACATTTTTTCCATAAAATACTTTTTTTGTTTATTTCTTTATTTTTAACTTTCAATCATCTATTTAGTACCAAGTAGAGATAAATTCTTAACAGAAAAACTGTTTCCAAAAGCCATTCCTATTACTGTGTACCTACAGAAACATATAGGACTTTTACCCTTTTTTTGTTCAGTGAAGAAACCCATTCTCCTGTAAAAAGCTGAGTGTATACAATGGTAGCTGAACAAAGAACTGCTTTACTTAGCACTACAAATACTCTCCTTGCTGAAAGTCCTCAGGTAGGACCAGAATTTTTATGAACTAATCATGATTTGACCACTTCAACTTCCATTTCATTGTAGTTATACCTGAGGAAACCATCAGAGCTTTTCTGGTGTTATGATGATCCTATTTGTACTCTATGACAAACCTGTGCAGAAGGACAAAGGACAGTGTTTCGTCCAAGAATCATCTCCAATTTTGATTCCACAAAATCAATAAAGCTCAAGGAAAAGTTTGCTTGCTTTCTCTAGACACAATAAAATGTTTCTGACAGTATTTATGATTAGCTTCTATGTAAAATAAGTATTGCTTTTCTGAACCATACTAAGCTCTTAACTTTAATAGCTTTCCCAAAATCACAGAATCACAGAATGGCTGAGGTTGGAAGGGGCCTCTGGAAGTTATCTGGTCCAACCCCCCTGCTCAAGTGAGACCAGCTAGAGCAGGTTGCTTTTTGAAGATCTCCAAGGAGGGACACTCCACAAACTCTCTGGGCAACCTATGCCAGTGCTCCATTACCTGCACAGTGAAAAAATGCTTCTTGATGTTTGGATGGAACCTCCTGCGTTCCAGTTAGTGCCCATTGCCTGTTGTCATGTTACTGGGCACCACTAACAAGAGCATGGCTCCATCCTCTCTGCACCCTTCCTTCAGGTGTTTATAGAGATTGATAAGATTTCCCTTGAGCCTTCTGTTCTCTAGGCTGAAGAGTCTCAGTTCTCTCAGCCTTTCCTCATAGAAAAGATGCTCCAGTCCCTTAATTACCATAGTGGCCCATCATTGGACTCTTTCCAGTATGCCCATGTCTCTCCTGTACTGGGGTCCCAGAACTGGACACAGTATTCCAGGTGCGAGATAACTCATCAGTGCTGAGTAGAGGGGAAGGATCACCTCTCTTGACATGCTGGCAATACTTTTCCTAGCGCAGCCAAGGATAACATCAGCCTTCTTTGTGGCAAAGGCACAATGCTGACTCATGTTCAACTTGGTGTCCACCAGGACCTACATGTCCTTTTCTGCAGAGCTTCTTTCCAGCTGGATGGCCCCTAACATGTACTGGTGGCTGGGGTTGTTCCTTTCCAGGTGGAGGACTCTACACTTCTTCTTGTTGAACTTTATGAAATTCCTCTCTGTTTCCATGGAGGTGACTGGTGACAGGCAACATGGCTTTACTATGGGCAAATCATGTCTGACAATTTTGGAGGCCTTCTACAACAGGGTTACAGCATTGTTAGATAAGGGAAGAGCACCTCACATCATCTACCTGGACTTGTACAAAGCATTTGATACTGTCCAGCACAACATTCTTGTCTCTAGAATGAAGAGACATGGATTTGATAGATGGACTACTTGGTGGGTAAGGAATTGGCTGGATGGTCACATTCAAAGAGTTATGGTCAACAGCTCGATGTCTGGGTGGAGACCTGTGGTAAGTGGTGTCCCTTAGGGGTCTGTACTGGGACCAGTCCCTTGGGATCAGTATTGTTTAACATCTTTGTCAGTGACATGGACAGTGGGACTGAGTGCACCCTCAGCAAGTTTGCAGATGACACCAAGTTGTGTGTTGTGGTTGACATTCTGGAGGGAAGGGATTCAATCCACTTCTCTATCTGTCCATCCAGCACATACATGGAGAGCTTCTCTATGAGGATCTCATAGGAGGCACTGTTAAAGACCTTTCTGAAGTCAACGTAGTTCACTGCTCTCCCCTCATCCATCAAGCTGGTCATTTCATCATAAAGGCTTTTCAAACTGATCAAGCATGACTTCCCCTTGGTGAAGCCATGCTGACTGCTTCTGATGATTTTCTTGCCCTTCGTGTGCCTGGAAATGGTTTCCGGGATTAGCTATTCCAACACCTTGCCAGTAATTGAGGTGAGGCCGACCAGCCTGTAGTTCTCCAGATCCTCCTTCTTGCACTTTTTGAAAACAGGAGCAACATTGGCTTTCCTCCAGTCTTCAGGCTCTTCTCCCAGTTGCCATGACCAATTGAGGATTATTGAGAGTGGCCTCACAGTGACATCTGCCAGCTCTCTCACCACTCGTGGCCAGGGAATTATGTATGTCCAGGTTGCTTAAGTAATCCTTGATTTGATCCTCTTCCACCAAGGGTACATCTTCTTTGTTAAAACCTTTTGCCATGGTCTTTCATGGTTCCACAGCCCACTCCCACCCCCAGCCAGCTCCTCCAGTTTTATTGTTCAGCATGACGTCATATGGTATGGAATATCCCTTTGGCCAAATTGTGTTCTGTCCTCTCCCAGCTTCTTGCGCACCTCCAGTGTCCTTGCTGGCAGGGCAGTACGAGAAGCTGAAAAGTCCTTGACTTAATGTAAGCACTACTCTGCAACAACTAAAACCACCAGAGTGTTGCCAGCATTAATCTCATCCTAAATCCAAAACACAGCACCATACCAGCTACTAGGAAGAAAATTAACTTTAACCCAGCCGAAACCAGGACACTGTCCTTGCTTCACCCTCTCTATGCTTCCTTTTTGTGTTTGAGTTTGGCCAGGAGCTCCTTTTTCATCCACACAGGATTCCTAGCATTTTTGCCTGACTTCTTATTCATGGAGATGGACCATTTTTGAGCTCGGAGGACGTGATCCTTGAATATCAATAAGCTTTTGTGGATCCCTCTTCTCTCCAGAACTTTATCCCACAGGAATCTTCCAAGCACATCTTCAAAGTGGCCAGAATCTGCTCTTCTGAAGTCCAGGGTAGTCAGAGTGATTTTCACACTCCTATCTGTCCTCAAACAGTGGACGACAAGTGCCTTTCAAAAAAAGTATAATAGAATTTAAATGTTTCTGTCAGTTCTAAGTTGATGGGTACATTGTAATGCCTAGTTAATGTCTGTTGGTCATTTATGCAAAACTGTCTTTTAATTTCATTCTGTGATATTTCCTTTGTTTCAGTCACCTCAACCTCAAATGATTTGTTTCCAACTTCCTACTTCTAATCCCAGTAATTTGGGAATTACTTATATATTTTTATATAAGCAGAAGTAAACTTTAAAGATGTAAACAATAAAAGATGTAGTGGAGAATTATTTTTACTTTTAGTGTTGGCAAAATGAATGAAGTAAAATGCTCCTTCTTAACATGGCAGTCCTCTGGGGTTAAATGTCCTCAACTTCTGTTTACTTTAATAGTTATGGCAGATTACAACAGGAGGATTTTTCACTTTAGTGGATAATAAGAAGGTGGATGTTGTGGGCAGGGGAGAATTTCCCTTCCCCTCCTGAGTGTCATTAGTTACACATCTGCTTCCCTTTCCTCTAATCTCTAATTTACTTTAAGGGTAGCTGAGGATTTGCAACACAAGGCCCAAACATTTGTGTCATGAAATTTTAGCTCTGGCTTCTGAGTTGCCAGTCTTTGGGGACTAAAGCTTATGGCTGCTATTTTATTGACCTTAGGAGAAAATGGATGGGAATGTAATGACAAGACCAGATTAGCATGAGGTAGCTAAAACAAAGTTTATTGCAGATGAAAGCCAATGATCACAGCCTTCATCCATGCATCTCTAGCTCCCGCTACCTTCTGCAGCTGAGTTGGAATTTCACAGTTTTTGACCTGGTGTGGTTACCGTTTTCAATTTGAAAATATATGGTGAAAGACCACTTGCTTTAACTTCTTAAGACTTGGAGAAAAAAAAAAAAAAACAAACCTTTTTAACCTATTGTATTTAAATATTTTCAAAATAGAAAGTATCAGGTTTCTCGGTTTCACATAATTCTTGTTTCATAATTTCAGCTACTATTAGGACACAATTAAAATGAACTGTTTAGAGATTATTGAAACAATAAAATCTTTCTACAGATGGGGTGGTACATTTTGAATATTGTTTTCAGTTGTGCTTTTTCACTCTAAATCTCCAAAGGAAAGCTTTTCAATATCTCATTTTGCCTGAAGGACAGGGATGTGGTTTCATGATTAGTTGTATCCCTTTCAGACTGGTTTCTAACAGGTGGTTAGATTTTAAGATTCGGATTTCGTTTTTGCTATTTAGCTTGGTGATTTCTAATACAAAACAATTCTTGCCTGTTGTTTGATCTTCCATTGGTTTCTTATGAGAGCTCCATTCCTGGACAAAAAACTAATTGTTTCTAAAAGACCATGTCTTAGTTACTGCTTGACATCTAGGATTCTTCCTGGATATTAAGAACACAGCTGAGCTGTATTTTTGAATTAAATGACGCTGACTTTCATTAACTTGAACTCCTGACATTAGGTTGAAGGGACAGAGTGAAGAAATCATTCTGCTCAAACAGGCAGTGTCTTGCTCTGAAGGCTCTACAACTTCCCCAGTATGAGATCCATGACTGTTTGTCCACTCCTTCATCTTGGGTAGTAATTTTTTCCTTCTTTGTGTCTGGTTGAAAATCATTTTAGGCAAAAATGCGGTAGACTTTGCATAATTCATTATTCTAAATAACCTACCTAATATTTGCCTGTGTTACACCGCCCTTGCTTGCTTCCCAATCTGTACTGCCACATAGGAGCACTCTCAGCTGTGTACACCTGAACAGCTCTGGCTTGAGCAGCATCAGAATGAACAGAGACTAACAACACAAATGTGTCAGTAATCACTGAATCTAAGGGAGGTTAAGCACTAATCTTGAACGTGATAATTTAAGACAGTATCCTCTAAACTTCCAATGTTTAATGCAGCAATGATGAAAGAGTGCAACTGGTTTCTCTTCTCCTCTGCTCCTTGTTTCTGACAAGGAGATTCCACCTCTCCTAGTAGATGATGACCTCCATCTGAGTTTATACAAGCTTTTCTCACCTCCCATCTGGAATTCTGTAATGTGATATAGCTGGGTGCTAAGCCATCTGTCCTAGGAATCTGTGACTATATGAAGCAGTGTAACACAACAACACAAGGTACATAACTACCCCAGAATGTCCTCTCTCTCCATTGGCTTCCTATAGAAAGTAAAAATAGAAGTGAGTTGAAATACTTTCCCCTTGTCTACAAGATGATTGATGGCCTGGTCTCAGGATAGCTAAGGGCAAAATAGATTATGGTCCAGAGATCCAAATTAGTAAGTCCACACAAGTGCAGAGTAGGACTTTGTGGACTCACCAGTTTGCATCTGGAAGCAGTATAGCTGCATGTACTTGGCACTGTGCCCAAGCTAATATACCCTGCCCTTTCTGTGTGAACGTGACTATTCTGCTTCCAGGCCTGATTTGGCAGTTTATCCAGAACCGCCCTTCTGGTTCTGGGGTTAACGCAGGAGGAGTGTCTGTCTGCAGCTGGCAGCGTGGACAGGCTTTCAAAGAATCTCTCTGGCACCAGGATGGGAACCTGGGATGCAAAATCCCCTCCCCAGGCACAGCAAAAGCTTTCTACCCAGAAGGTATCGCTTGTCTGTGCAGAGGAAAAAACATTCCTTTCAGGGGGTTGAGCCAAGTTTCTGGAATTAATTCTCACAGGAAAAGAAGCGTTAAAACAAAAACAAAAACAAAAACAAAAACCAACAACCCATGTTGTCCTGTCTATCACATGCTGTTCATATGACCCACTTTTCTACTCAATACACGCAGCACATTTATCACATTTGTCACTCAACTCTCCCACTCTCCCTCCCCCAAACTGTTACCCAAATGTAATTATATGCGCAGAGTGTCTCCTTACACAGCAGAGAGATAAAGTGCAGTTGATAGATATTATTTACATGACTTCATGCTCTGTAGAAATGCACTGAGATGAAGTGGTATAAGATTCTCCCTAGAACTGAATGCAATAGAAAACGTCTATGTTAGAGTGTGATACTTCAGAACATGCAAAGATTGAATTTGCTAAGCTTCTTCCCTGCCAGATCCACCTGGACATGTTAAAATTTCAAAAAATAAAAATAATAAAAAAAATTGTGATAGTAATCCATGGTCTGTGTTATTGGGTAGAACTTACATTTACTTGGGCCTTACACTATGCTCTGCACATCAAGCTAAACAAGTAGTAAATTAGAGCAGCAGGTAAATATTGACTTTCTGTTGGGAAGCATCTTGTTTGCAGTTTCAGACTTGCTGATACTTTTCTCAGCAGGCTGCTGACTACACAGGAGTAGTATTCTGGTATTTACCTAAGGCTGCCCCAATTATTTCTTGCTCATTATCAGACCTCTCAGCCAGGTCAAGCTTCCCTTGAGGAAAATGGAAATGAGAGCTTTGCCTGAGGTGAGGTCTTCAGAGCCATTCTTGTTGATCACATTTCTGGCAGACAGAAGAGTTGGTTGAAAGTTCAAGAAGAAGAAAAAGTTTTATTTCAGATTTGGAACCTGAATAAGTTGAGCCAGCACAGAACAAAACTGAATTAAAAAACAAAAACTTAAAATTAAAGATGTTCCTTTGATTTCTGGGCTTTGGATATTGTAAATGAAGAGCTATACTTCAGTCAGATGTATTTGAAAGATTTGTGAACTTTGTTAAATGTTTGATGGAGCTGGGATTAATTTCATGTCTACAATGAAACATGGAAACAGGTGCATGTGGTTTGGAGATTTTCTTATAAATAGTTTGCATTGCTGTAATAGTGACAAATTTAGAAAACTACCTTACCAGATGTATGCAGACAAAAAGGATGTAATATGAGGACCAGATAGAAAGCCTGGACACTGAGCTAGCTGCTGTGCATTTCTGCTCTTCTGAACTGAAACAGAGCTGCCTAAAGCTGTGTCCAAGCTGAGCACAGTCAGAATACAGAATCATAGGATCATTTAGGCTGGAAAAGACCTCTAAGATCATTTAGTCCAACCATTAACCTAGCACTGCCAAGTCTACCACTAAACCATGTCCTTAAGCATCACATCTACATGTCTTTTGAATACCTCCAGGGATGGTGACTCAACTGCTTCCCTGGACAGCCTGTTCCAATGCTTCGCAACTCTTTCCCTCAGCCACTGAGCGGGTCATCTTGTCATAGAAGGAGATCAGGTTACTCAAGCAGGACATACACTTCATAAACCCATGCTGACTGGGCCTGATTGCCTAGTTGTCCTGTATGTGCCATATGATGGCACTCAAGATGATCTGCTCTGTAACCTTCCCTGGCACCAAGGTCAGACTGACAGGATATAATGGATTATCCATATATAATAGATTATATTATAATGGATTATATTATTATCCATTATAATGGATAGAATGGATTATCTGTAATATGGTAAAGTGGTCCAGCATCAAATGAAAAAAAAAAATTAGAAAGAAAAAAGAAAAAAAAAGGGGAGGGGGGGGGAAGGACGAGGATGTGAACATAAGGGGTCACAGTGAAAGATTATAAAACAAGGTCTCGTTTCTGAGAGTGTTTAAATGTCTGAGCCTTGAGTGCCTTACAGTAGCTGACTATCTGGGCCATGATCTTAATATTTTAATTAGTAGTATTTGGTGTTATAACTAGGTTGGCCTGAACAGAACAGTAAAAAAACACAATAAGAAGAAACTTCATACTTCACAGAACTTACAGTTCATAGTTAGTGTTGGTATGTCATGCTTATTATGTTTGATAGGTTGTAATGTGTAATATGGGAAAAAGCCGAATTTCCTATTTATTTATTTAGAGAGCTGATTGGAAAAAAAAAAAAAAATATTCCCAGAAGAAAGCTTTGATGAATGTCTTTTGCCTTTTTACTGCAAAGAGAATCCAAAAAAAGGCAACCACCCCAAAAACAAAAAAAATATTTGGGTGAACTGTGTACATTTCAATCCAGAAAGTCCTGAATGCTTTGCAAACCTAAACTATACTATTTGCATGAACCCTGAGTTTCCTAACCAGGCAATATCTCATGCAATATATCATAATGCTTTATTTTGATGAGATGACACAGTAAATTTGGAAATATCTAAGTGTCATTAAAGAACATGATGACACTTCTCTGAAGTGGTAGTTTTGTATGTCTATAAATATCTATATCTGTAAGTATAGGCCTTCCTAGTATGGAATTATTCTAATTCCCTTCTATAGTCAGTGGAGAGAATGGACATCTCCAGAGGTCAGTCTCACTTTGAAAGTGCTTTTCTGCTGTCGATGAAGCATAAAATTAGATGAGGTAAGTCCATAAGTCGTGATCTTTCAGATTTGTGTATTCAAAATGGAGGCTTTAGGAAGAACAGACTCCTATGATAAAATATACTGGGGCTTTATTATGATAAACTCACACTTTCCTTGCCTAAGTTAAGTTTTGTAAGCAAACTTGCAAGACCAAATAAAAATTGTTATGACTTCATGATTTCCAGGAAGAGAAGAAGCAAAAAGATCACAACCAGAATGTAGTTAGGTTCAATAGCCTGGAATGGCACATCTTCCTTACCACTAGCCATGGCATGGTATTATATGATGGCAGAAGCAGTGTTTCACAGTAGACATGCTTTATATGGTACTTGGCATATGCTGTGTTCATCTGCTGCTGGGCAACAACATCTTGCCATAAAAGATGCTGGCACATGTCAGTAATTCTTCCATGAAATGTTTCTCTAATTCCCTGTGAGAAATAAAATTCACGTAACTCATAGACAAGGTAGAGTATATGTTCCACTGCATGATTCATGACTGCCCCTTATGGGCAGCAAAAATGTCTGCTGTTTTTCAAATCACTGTTCAATACAGACTTCATCTTTTCTTTACATACCGTTCATTAGAAGTCTGATATTTTTGTGATTCATTTCACATTGAATCCATAGCCCTGACTCACAACTGAAATATTTGCAGAAAGAATGTGAACAGCCTGTAGGAGCATATTTTGAATAAATAGCAACCTTACGCAAAGAGCCAAATTCTTGTACTCTTTATTTGCATTGGTGACTGTACAGAATAAGCCCACTGATATCCATATGGTAACTTCAGATTTACCCAAATCCTACTGAGCAGAATTTAGCCCACTGCTATAAATCAATGGCTAAGTTGTACTTGTTTACTGTGAAAATGAGCCAAGACCTACTTGTCTAACTCATATAACAGTTTCTAGTAACCTTACAAGAAATTTTGTCTGATTAGGGCAGGATTTGATTTTATGTCCATTCCCTGGAGGGTGGCTTCTCTGAGCTGGTCACCCTCTTGCTGCATTAGCAATTTTGAAATTGTAGGTAAGAGAAAAACCTTCTAATATTGTGGGAAATGCGTATATGTGGTAACTAAGTTGCTGATGTATCAACATTTTGCAGAGTATTAACCACAAAGGAATAGTGATGTGGTATTAAAAATAATTTGATATTGTCCCTACTATTTGCTGCTCATTATCAGTGCTCATTGCCAGTTCAGCATTCCTCAAAAAAATTTAAATCCTACCTTGGGAAAATGAGGTAGGGAATATGTGCAATGGCTGATGACATCATCTACTAGTAATGGCTATAAATCTTGAGTGAATTTGCAAGTACAAATGTGCAGCTTGGAAGGTGCCAGATTTCACGCCTGCATACTTATAGCTTGCAAATTCATCACGTGCAGAACTTGGGAACATCATTTTCATCCAGAATGCACTCAGCTATGCTTTGGTGAGGCCAAATCAGGAAAAAAAATTCCAGTCTCTACTAGAAAAAAATACGGTGTCATATTTTATAGGATGATAATTTATATTTTATTTTAGATTTTTAAGTTACTTCAAATGCTTCATATATGTCTTCATCTAACTGTCAGTTTGACAGTTTGGAGACGTTTTAGAAATTAGCCTTATGATATAACAGCAAGAAGGTTTCTTGCATACTGAGTGTGGTATAAGCGAGTGTTAACAAAGCACTAATGCCATTTGGACAGGATAATAATAGTTAGTGTGTCCAAATCTCTTTAAAGTACATTTTAAACTATTATATTGCCAATTAAGCAGCAAGGTGGAAAACTCTTGTCCTTCTGTTGGCACAGAAAGAATCTTTCTAAGGTTTTCTTTTCCCTTTTAACTGTAAAAAAAATAGGAGAAAATTTAAACTTTACCTTAAAGGATTGGTATTTAGAGGAGTGCTCCTTAAACTTGTACATTGTGGCAAAGCAATATCATCTGAGAGAAAATTGGCAGAAAAAGGTTGAAAAAGGTTTGGATGGTTCAGTGAATTGATAATTAAATCCTTACGTTTTACCAATTTGCTTTGTTCTGATTCCTGTCCAACTTTGGTCACAGCCACAGAAAGTTCTTACTGGAGACCAGCCCAAGCAGCAAAGGCTCAGGCCCACTTTCGATACTGGCCTGTTTGGATTTGGGAAGAACGTGCAGGCTTATCTGAAATCTCTCCAGTTGTATATGTGGAAAGAGTTGCTGATGTCAGTGTCAGTGCAGTTCCCAGTAGACAGGTGCCCATCTTCCCACTGCTATTCAACAAATGAGCTCTGACTTGAATTCTAGTGGTGACCATTTGTCACAGAGTGGGGCCTCAAAGGGCATGTATGTTCCTAAATTTCTGCTGACACTTCAGCCCCTGACCTGCTTGTAGGCCAATGAGGGTATATATAAATTCTTATGGACATGTGACTTGATCATTTTGTTGTAGCACTCTATACGCATGATGCACTCTGTAGCATCACCAAAGTGTTTCCAGGTGTCTACATGAGTCAGGTCAGTCAAGTTCTTTAGCACCAGTGAGATTTTGTTCAGAGTTTAGGTGCTGGAGCCAGTACTTAGGCTTCAAAAGTCCAGCTAAAGCTACATCAAAACTCACTGATTTTTGAAATAAAATCTCCTTGGACGGAGCTACACATGCACAGTGACTTTCTTACCCTGCTAGCTGAGGATGTTCCAAAACTTTTCTTGCCTTTTCTTAACCTCGTTCTCTCTTTCTGTTCCCAAAGTGAGGATGAAGAGTAAGTGTGGAGTCCTCCTTGTCTCCCAGTTGCTGATCTATCTAACAAGCCACAAACTCGCCAACCAAACATCTTGTGTTTGTCTGTATCAGTTCTCTGATCTGACACATCACAAAAATACTTGTGTCCTCACAAGAGGGCTGTCAGGGATGTGAAGGCAAAGGGTGGGAAGGGTGGACCGCGGTTTTAGGCAGTGGTTTGGTTCGGGGTATTTCTGTTAATCAGAACACCCTTACCCAGAAAAAGGCAGTAGAGATCATTCTTCCATATTGGCCTGTTGTTCTCTCTGGAGATCTTTCT
>VXAL01019622.1:21334-34629 GCA_013399475.1 Chauna torquata | reverse complement strand
ACATGTGTATACATATATACAAACACATATACATGAAGACTAGAGAATAACGTTACCTTTTACTTTCTAATTTTTCAAGCTCCTCTCGTTGTTGTCTCTCAAATTCTAGCCTGATTTTAAAAATAAATAAATAAATTATTTCTTGAATATATATAAGAGGAAGATACAATGCAATTCACAGTGTCTGCTTAAAAGATTATAACAATGATGCAAATGAAAAGTTTTATAAAGCTACTTTCCACAATAGCAGAAAATATTTCCTTCATTAGGGTTACAAATTAGATATCATGCTGTCTGACATTCGAGTACAAACAGAAAAGTAAATGAATTTCTGCGGAAAAAAAAGACTATTTAAAAAGTAAAGATAAACGAGACGTAAACGATTAGCATAGCCTCTGCAAGTTAACTACATGCAGACATGGCAATCAATACATAGAAACTGAATTTCTCTACCTTAAACAGATTGGTCCTTTTACAGGGAAAAGACTGCCGTGGGAGGTACGGGGAAAGAGCAATCAATTAAGAGAGGAATTGATAGAAAAAAACATATTAGCAGTACAGAGTATTTTAACATCACCAACAGTTTGTTTTATTAGAGGTTAAATTGGTTAGATTCATGGAACAGTCAATCACATTACAATTCAAAGTAAAATTTAAATAGTTTTTCTTTCTAAACATGTTTTACAAGTCCCAATGACAGTTAATCGATACTCATAATCCTATGGTTTATTAGCCTGGCCAATTCTGAGAAAGGAAAGAGCTATGAAACTATAGTATGGCATACGCCTGTAGCTCTTCCTGTTCCTCCCAAGAAAAAAACATTACTATGATGTGATCAGTGAGGTTGAAAAAACTCATACTCCTGCAAAGTGAAACACTCAGGTGCAGAACACAATACAGAAAGACTTTTATCTAAAATATTTTGAGATTTTAATATGTTTAGTTTGATAAGGTTCTGAACAATTACAGGAGAGTCTGTCATTTTTAATATCAGCTCTTATTACAGTTGTAAAGAAGTCTCTCTCTTAATTTCCTTTGAAAGATTTGTATTCTTTAAGGCAGTCTTCCAAAATAAATATTCTCTGTGCATTTTTAAAGCATAAAGAACCTTTATAGGCGCTGAAATATTCAACCAAATAAACAAATATCCCATTATTTCAGACCTGCTACAACTTAAGGAGTTTGCAGGTGACATAGTTCATAAACACTGACTAAATCCAAGACTACACCACAAGCTAACTTCAATTATTTGAGGAACTGAAGTTTAAGATGTCATGACTGCAATTATGTAGGCAGGTGTTTTAAACATAAGGTGTATTTAACATTTCTTTCCAAAATTATGTAAGTGCCTATGGCAAAAAGGAATTGTCCTTGGAAACATGCAAAAAACACAACACTAAGGTAATGTTTATAAAACAATTCAAGTAAACTGACTCCAAAATGCTCAAGAAGCATCTTCCTAACCACCTGAATAGTGGAGAAACACTAGTTTAACAAACTTCATTTTTCTCCATTTCCCGCAAACTCATTTTAAAAAATGAGTACGAGATTAGCAAATGTAGATTTTTATAGACAACTCCAGACATTCAGAGCCTTCATATAAATGTCTCACCGAGAGCCCATTTATGTTAAGAGTATGTCTAGGATGGGCAGTTGTAGGCATTATCTCAATGTCACAGCACGGGGAGAGACAAGTATGTTTAATTTCATCACAATTTCTGTAGCAGCAATGAAGAACCCACAAAGTTGTGCAAGAGGGAGGACAAAAACAATCTTAAGAGACCTTCAGAAAGGAAAAGCCTTATTCATTGGTTACCAAGCTTTTTTCTTTTTTAAGCTATACCTGAAAATCCCTCAATTTGGCTACAGGCCGCCTCTGGAATTCATAACCGTTAGTTCTCACTTTTTAGCTAAGGCTTGGCTGTCACTGTATTCATCATTATTTCAGTCCAAAATAATATAGACCCTGGGGATTTGGAGTATGGAAATGCAGATGTCCATTAAGCAGTGTCAGATGTAGACCATCTCTGTCAAGACAGTTGGCAGAGATGATTTACAAGCATTTCCATGCTTAGTTAAGCCACAGTGAAGTAAAACTTTTCAGATCTGGTGACATAATGCACAAACCCAGAGCAAAATCTTCTGATACTGTGACAGTAAAACAAAATTTGGCAAACGTGTTATACACGCATAAAAACGGTAACTGGCTTGTGATTGAGATCCGATACAAGGAAAGTGAGCCATCACAGCAATCACTGATACAAAAACAGGTCAATGGTGAAAACTCCATGATTTTCTCTTTGATGAAGGGTCTCTACCACCTTCGCCAGTGGTGCCAAGTCAATAAATTTTTACCTTACACTGAAATGAAGCTAGAGCTGCTCAAAGGGTTGTTCAGGAAAGACAGGAACGAACCATGCAGAAGTGGTTCTTTCTTCAATGTAAATGGCTATTTCCCAAAGACAAAGATGGATCACTATCAACATCCCAATCAACAGCTTCCAAACACTACATCCAGCTGTTCTAAAGGTTCTAAAAATGTACAGTTAATGCATTTTAGACAGGTAAGAAATAGTCCTATGAACAGAAGGCCTAATGCAGCTTTGTGTATTGCTGTTAGTAGTTTCAGTGACGCCTAAGGTGGTCTGAGCTCCGCTGAAGGCTCTCCTACCATGTGGATATTCACAGGGTCTCTATTCTCTACCAATGGTGCTCATGCTGCAGCCTTTATTACTGCAGGGGTAATAATGATGCATGTCTTCCTTATCTGGCTGCCCATTTTCTCAACACATTTAGGAATTCGTTACTTTTGAGACCACCACCTTTGCAATATTTGCTTCAAACTGGTTATGGGTTCAAAGTTGTTTCAGGACTGGAGAGGATCTGGGGAGGCAGCACAGGCAGTCAATGATTGCAGAAACTTTCTTTCTTTAAGAAGCTAGTAAAAAAAATCTCAGCATCCCCAAAAACATCACTGGCTGTAACAAATCACTCCCAATTTTACAAAGCACAGATGCAAGACTGATGGTTTTTGGTTTAGTCTATCTTTAATAAAAGATATTTCTTCTCATAAACTCTACTCCCTATATTAATGTGAGCACTGCTATGAACAGAAAAAAAAATATTAGCTTGGAATTAAAAAAAAAATACAGATATTAGGGACTAGAATCTACTCTTTCTTCTTTTGTAGATCTACCACAAAGGAACTCAATCTGATTAGTGTAGAATTAAATAGTCACCATTTTCTTGGAAAACGTGGCATATCTAGTGATAAGGACTGTGTAGATAAGCTGCAGAGAAAAGCAAGTCAGTTCTACTAGCACAATACCACAATAGCTTAATTCACACAGCACAAAAGTGTGATCTAGTACTACATCTATTAGGAAAGACTGAGTACTAGCAGGACTACAGATATGTTACAATGCTGTTCAGTAGTCCAATTTATGAGATTAATTAAAAAAATAATATGCCGAAGACAAGACAAGATCAAGGTTTCTCATGAGTGGTTTTAGTGTTACAGTATAATATAGCTTACAGAAGGTCCACAAATGAAATCTTCAACAAATCTATGAGCAAAGCTGTTTTATTCAAAGCTTATTACCTGAAACAGTGTTGCATGACACCAGATTAAAGACAAAAAGACTGGGAATGAGCAGAACAAAGGATTTTGCAAAGTAAGCCAGAACTTTATGCAACTATCTCCACATATGGGAAATCAACAGCCAAAAAACAAACAAACAAACAAAACACACAACAAAAGCTATGCACACAGACCACCCAAGTAAAACACATTTAAAGATATCATTGATTTTCAGATGGGAAAGACAAATAAAATAAGCAATATCTGTGCAATACCTTCTTTAAAAAAAAACAAAATTTCAGTGTACAAATGACTTTAAATGACCAAATGGAAAGAAACAGAAAGTACAGCAAACTCCTCTACTCAGCCAGCATTTTGCAGCCATTACCAGACACACTGCCTGAAATACTGCAGAGATCTTGTTATGCATGATGTCTCGGTGACCACCACGAAAAGTGTTGGGACTGAAAAAACGTAAGTTTAAAAATCAACTGCTAATTTGGACAACGTCATCCCTTTGCCACAGAAACACCGAATCAGGAAGGAATTTTCTACAAAGTAAGATGAGAATCCTCGAGTCCTAAAAATTACTAGGGACAGTTACGCAAGGTAAAACACCCACCTCCCACCTGCCTCCTACCCCGCATAGGAGGGAGGGAGGGACACACGGACTATATGCTCCTTGGAGTTGTGCTGCTGTGCAGAAGGATCTAAAAGACTTCTGGTGCCACAAAGGAGAACGACTCCAAACTCGGGAATGGAGGCCCTTGCTTTCAGCAGAGGAAAATCGTTGCAGGTGTAGTGGAGGCATCACCAGTTTGGCTTGATTGCACCCAAAGACAGCAGCAGCACTGGGCACAGGCAGCAGCAGAGGTTTAATATTCAGGATGCATCGCTGACAAAACCTTTGGGGTACCAGCACCTGGCACGTTGGGGAAAGCTCTCATGGAATGCACTCCAGGGGTCATGCACCTAAATTTCACTGCACATGACAGGGAAAAATGGCTTTTGTTGTTTTTTGTTGTTGTTTGTTGTTTTTTCCCCCCCAAAGAAATTAAGTGGTTTTAGTTGCATTTCAAACTGCAAAACAAAGGCAAAACTTGAAGTGATAGTATTTTGCCCCGTGCTGTTCAAAACCTGAATCTTTTCAAAGGAACATAAACTGTCCCTACTCTCCCATTTTCTTCATTTTAGAATAACAAGTATTAATGTGCTCTGAAAGCAGGGCAGAGAAACTAGATAATGCCAAGTGCTTTAACAGGTATTGCCAATCATTACAAGTTTCTCTGGATTTTTTTAAGTACACAGTATTTTAAATCAGGTACTATCATTTTGGGGCTCTGAAATAAGTCTAGATCACATACAGTTTCAAACGGACAGCCTCTAATGACACATTCAGAAAATTCAGCCAGCTACACAAGCAGACCTTAAAGCACACAAAGCAGCTGTCATTTATCTGCTATCTGTTGTTATCACAACTGAAAGGAATAATCCACAGGCTCTTCTGCCATTGATTGGCAAAGATTCTAGACTTTACAAGATGTTTATTGCAACCTACAGAAACTGCAAATTTAGCTACCGGTCTTTAGGTTATCAGTACTGGAACTGGAAGAAAAGAAGGGCTGGAAGTACCAAATTAACAACAGGCAGAATGCTGGTCATCTACAGAAGTCCTGCAAAAAAAAAAAAACAGCCAAAGAAACACAGTTGGCCTGCTACTGAATCTAGCTCTGCACTGCCAGTGAGCAGCATGCCATTACATTATGGGAAACTGATACTACAGCCCATTGTAACAAAGGTTCAGAATAAAAGAAGCAGTCCACGTCCTGCATTGGAAGCTAACTCTTTATGGACATGGCACCATTGGCTTTGAATATTACTAAGCCCTAAATGCCTGGGAACTCCTTTATTCAAAACGTGTTTTCTTTAACTTGCAATTACCGCAGCCACCTGTTTCCCTTAAAATGATATTTTCTGCAGAATTACACCTCTTTGGACAAGCTCACCACATCATCAGAAAAACACCAGTATTGTCACAACAGAGGAGATGGAAAGAAAACACTTCTAGCATCAACATAAATAAACTTAAAATCGTCACGGAACCACAGCCTAAGCTGAAAAGCTGCTATGGTCAAATTGATGTCCACAAAGATGCATCAACTATGAAAGACACTTTCTTCCACTGATTTACAAGACCAAGGCTAAGTTAAACAGCAGTGCAAACTTCAGAGTCTACCTTCTCTTTGCAGCAGTCATAAAAGCAGTAAAACCAGTCATATTTGAGATTTTTTTTTTTTAAAATCACTGATCTATTAGAATGAGAACTGCCTCTGCACTGCGTGGGCAATGTGTATTATTAGGTATGGCATATATTGTTTTAAATGTTGTTAAAGCATCTAAAGATAGGGATAGGAGTTTAAATTATGAATATGCAACTATGAGCTTCCTTACTTCAAAAAAACAAATGTACATAACAGTGACTGGAACAGATAGGTTTTATTGCTCACAAACAAAACAGTCATGCATTTCTCCGTAATGTGAGACTTGAGCATAATGCTTGCTTGTGTTTACAAATCAAGCAAGACAAAATATCTATTCCTGCAAGACAGCCCAAAAAGATTAATTGAATGCAGAATAGCAGGACAATATTAATAATTAACCCTCTGCTCATGGTTTACAGTCTAATAAAGCACAGGCATTGAAGTGTTCAGGAATACAAAGACTATTTCACCTAATCTTAGCGTTGATTTCAACAGGAACAGCTCTCATCACACCCCAAAAAAGGAAAATACGAGTTACAAGTAGTGCTAGATGGGTAGAATTTCTAAAAATTGCTGAATACACAGATAATTTAATTATATTAGTCATACTGTATGAGTTCCAGCAAAGCAAGGCAAGATACTTGAAGAACTGACAATGAAAAAAGAAGCTATATTCCATAAAATGTCGGAAAAAAAGAATTTGCAGCAAAATACTCCATCCTAGATCAAGGAACTCTTCTATTTCTTTTTTCCTCTTTTTCCTTTTTTTTTTTTGTTTGTTTGTTTTAAATAAGGATCACAGGAAAAACCCTTTCTACAAGACATAATTTAGCATTATCTGAAGACAGTATGAACTCCTCGGGCAGGGAAATCATTCTTAAGCCTACCTTCAACTGGGCCATGCCCATGCCATTATATTTCAAAACAATCTGTCCTAGTCTACGCTGACTGCAAAGTCAAGGCCAGCACTGTGCAGTATAATGCAATTATTCACAACAGTATTGTAAGAGAGTCACACTGTTAGACTGGGAAAAGCCCACGGGAGCCCAAGGTAGATCAATAACCAGAGGTAACAAAGAATAGCTAGGAATTTTCCCTAGCCCTCAGAAGATGCATTACTAGCAGTTGTCACTAGAAGTTTAGATCTAGCTATTTGAAAAGGCTAAAGAAACAGGAAAAAAATATATACATACACACACTTCTCTGTCTGAAAAAAAAATGTAATTTATGAACAACTAGCTCACTGTTTCGAGTTCTTTGTAGGTAGTTTAGTGGCAAAAGAGCAATAAACACAGCATTTGAAGCAATGTTATTACACATACTCTCTTTGTAGGTAGTTTAGTACCAAAAGCACAACAATCACATTTGAAGCAATGTTATTAGATATACTCACAGTATTTAAGACATTGTTTAACTTGAAGTTATTATTACCCGTCCAATCTTCCTAAGTTCTAATGGATAAAGAACAACCCCACAGTAAAACTCAGGAATAAAGCTGTACTATCTAAGCCTGTAATTCAATTTATGGCCAACTTTTCAAAAGCACATAGGTGGTTAAAGCATCTCATCTCACTCTCAATTCAAAACACAGGCACTAGCTATTGAAAAAAAAAATTTAGAACAAAACATCATCAATCCTCTCTAAGTCACTTAAAAAACACTGGTAAAGACATTAAAAACAGCTTCTCTACAATAAGTAGTCTATTTCCTTGTAACCATATAATAAAATGGTTTTCCATATCCTAACTTGGCCACCTACTAGGAGGTATATAAGTGAGAACATAAGACATTCATTTCCCAGCCTTTTTATGCCTACATTGGTTTTATACAAACTCAAGAAATCTTAATTTTCACTTTCCAATGCATTTTTCTTAAGAAAAATAGTTAACTTGTAATTCTGAAGACAGCATAAATGTAAAATTTGCAATGTCATTACTGTGCTGAACTGCCTTAGTTACAACACCAAATATCTTTTCTCCTGAAAACTTTCTTTGTGTCAGATCTGTCAGTGTGGCTGTTTGCTGGTGTAGTTACGGCTCTTGCATTTCAACAGTGAGAACCCAGGTAAAAGCAAGTTTCAAGCAGGATGGAAAGTTCCTCACTGTCCTCTTACCCCATTTTCTAGCATGAACTTGAATTTTTAGTTCAAATAACATTTCTCAAAAATTCTCACCTCACTCAGAAGCCCATCATTTAGCACATATATACTATTAACCTGAGAACAAAATATTTTCTATTACTGTCATTTGGAACATTCAAACCACTAAAATGAGTAACATTGCAATTTTAATAGCAGCATTTTTTGAATATACTCACCCTGGATTATAAAGCATAACTGCTGATAGGTTCTCACAGGATTTTGAAAGATCTGTCATAGACAAGCTGAAGGAAGACAACAGTCCACTCTAACAACAGACCATAAAATATGTATTAGACAAAAACTGATGTGCTTGCAAGCTCATATTGTTTCACTTCACGAAATATTAAGTATTCTATGTGAAGCAAAACAAAAACAAAAAAAATCTACAACGATCAAGGTGTGTCTATACTAGTAAGAAAGTTGTGAAGAGGTTTAAATTCCCCCAAATACTGATTTAATCTCACCTTTCTTTTTTCCCTTAGTTTAGCAGCTTCTTTGGGGTGGTTAAAGCGAAACATATTGGTTCTTCCAAGTAATATAACAGCACCTGATGAGAAAAACACACACCATTTACTGACAACAGACTGTACCAGGAAATGCCAAAAAAAAATTTCAGTCATCCAATATGTAAGAACAGCCTTCCATTAAATAAGAACAGAATGAAAATGCATTTTGCCAATTCGAGTGTGTTACAATGCATAGTCACAGCTATGTTAACGGATGTGTATGTTTTATTCTTCTTCCTACTTAAAAAAAAACAAAACATGTTCATGCACACAAAGGTCAATCACATTCACACAGTTTAGTTTAAAGAATAAGCAGAGGAAGCAGTCATAGCAGCTGACCCAGTTTGACCCATACATTTCAACAGTGCTACTCGGGAGGCTACCAGCAGGTACCAAACACCATGGGAACATCCATAAATGTGACTATAAGAAGAACCTAATCTTTATTCATCCACTAACAATCGAAGTCAGGTTTGAATCCACCTAAAATGAAAGCTCCACTTTTCCATAATTTGTACGCTTTTTCTTCTTTATGTAGAAGAACACTGAAGTTTGTCATCACTCAAAACAAGATTATTAGTCTTTTATACCCAATTGTTATTCTCTGAGGAAAGAACCTTGAATAATTCATATTGTTCAATGCACATCCATTGTTGTATTTAATCAGTTACGGTACAGGTCATATATAATGGGATTCCGGGCACTTCTTACACTATTTTAAAGACACTGGCACCACGATTAATACTTTCCTACTAAAAGTACATTGTCAGTGACATCTCACTACTTTCATAACATTGAAGTCTTCCAAGTTAACCACCACAAAAATTAAGCATTTATTTGTTGGTCTGTGTGAGGCACTTCTAAAAGAAAAAGCATTCTATTACACTTATAACCTGAAAAAAACTGCACTTAAAACCGCTTACTACAGACAAATGGTTATAATCTGAGAATGAAATGCTGTCCTTAAAAAGCAATGCTCCTCTTAAAATTAGCTTAGGAACGTCAACCCAAAGAAGGTCACTCAGTCTTGGCAAATCAAAGACAAAAGGCACTATAGTCACAATATCAATTCTTGCTGTCTACACGACACCTCAGTTTTGAACCATACGAACAGTTCGCGTCAGTCTAATCTTAAGAAGATTTACCTTCCATAGATCTGCGTGCAGCTTTGTATTGCAAAGTCATTTTGATACCACTTTCATAATTTACTTGACACAGCCCATTGACCTTTCCTTCATGAAGTGCGATGGGCATTTTTTTTTTTTTTTTTTTTTTTTGNTTTTTTTTTTTTTTATGTAAGCATATTAAAAGGGGTCCCTGATGGTCAGGACTGCTGTAATGAAAGGGGTAAACCTGTTGCTGGTCTTCACATGTTCACAGTTGTGCCAAACTTTTCTCTGTTCCACTCTTGCTATCTGCCTGGAAGGGCGTTTTGATTACTTTAGCAGAAGAGACAGTGAGGATTTCAGTGAAAATCCTTCAGTTTCTTTCAAATGAAGATACAAATAACTGTAAACATTTTTGAACACATTACTATGTGGAAGTTACTTAAATAAATGAATTAAAATTTCAGAATGAATACAGATATAGATACATGTTCCTAACTTCACAAATCTAAAAGAAAACAGGAGAAAGAGGCTTAACAACAGCACATGACATTCAAACCCAGATGGCAGATCACATGAACAACAACTAGGTTACTCTTTCACTGCTTCTCCGAATCATAGGATTATGAGCCCAGCAGGAGGAGATCTGGCTAAGTCTGAATAGGAGGAAGGAGGAGGAATATGTGCATGTCACATGATACCCTTATGGAAGTATTCAGAATCATAGAATCATAGAATGGTTTGGGTTGGAAGGGACCCTAAAGATCATCTGGTTCCAACCTGCCTCCCACGGTCTGGGACATCTTCCACTAGACCAGGTTGCTCATTAGTACACCAATGTAGTCAATGCACAGATTAGAAGGGGAACTACAATTCCCCCGCTTCTCCTATTACATCCCTCTTTTTTATTCTAGGATGTCATAGGCATTATTACTTCACGATGTCACTTTTTGTATTATGGAACCTCTATATGTTTGCTGATATTTATTATTATTATTATTCTGTTATTAAGGAAGAACTACAATCTTAACTCCCACTTGACAGAACTTAGATATGCAGCAACATGAAAATCTATTAAGGAAAAAAAGTCTGGATTCAAACCATACTGTTAAATATTTCCTAAGCATCACATTAGATTGTCCACTATTGTACAATGCAGTTCCCCATAAAAATGCAAGTGTGCAGCGTAAACGTCGTCATGGAAACGTAACTGGATTTGCTGTGGGGTTTCCTTTTCATTTGTTTACTCTGAGCAACAATTCTTACTCTCCTTGAACGTTAAATGGCAAACAAAAAAGGTTTCTTGAAGACACTGATAGTACTAAGAACAACAACAACAAAACCAATGCAAAGACAGTCTTTATCATTTACGGAACTCTGATCCGGTAATTTAATGGGTTGACTCCAACACAAAAATGACCAGAGAGAATAGGAAATAAATATGAAGAATGTGTGTTCAAATATCATCAAGCACTTTCTTATCGACATACAGCAATATTTTAGAACTGTGCAAACAAAGGTATCTATAATTAAGATCCTTCTAACTTTTAAAAGTTACCTTTTTGTTCCTAAAAGTTACTTTTATTAACGAACTATTCAAAAACCAAGCATTGAGAAATTACGTTAACTAGAGACAGGTTAGCAGTTTGGCCTGAAAATGGAAAACTCAGATTAAACTGAGGATAAATTAAAGGTCAAAGACAAACTCTAGTGAATATTTGTTCAATTACCTTTACAAATCCTATCAGATGTTCTTAAGAAGAAAAAAACATTGCAGCAAGTTGCATTTACACAAAGAGGCCACATTAGCCAGAATTCACAAATGCTGGAAGTAATCTGAAGAAGGAAGTGGAAATTAATTACTATGCCTCTTTTTTTTTAAACTATTATTAATAACTGCTCATTTGAAAATGTGTTGAATTTTTAGACCGTCACAAACGGAAACATTTAAATATATCAGGAGATAATCAGCAACATCTAAAGCAGATATTTAAAGAGGCTGGCATTTCATGCTGTGAGACTAAATGCTAACACGGCTAGGAGACCTATATTGTGCACAATTTGTTAAATAGTTATTTCATCAGCTTTGCCCACCTGATGTCATAGCTGCCATCGTTCTTTCAAACTCAATCCGGTTACACAGTCTACAGGTCCGCTTATGCAGCTGTTTTTCAAAATTTAGTAATTCAAAGCAACTCCTTCCCTGCCCCGCTTTTTCTGAGTTTCTTTAGATAGCAATTTTGGGAGGAAAAAAAAATTATTCTACTCTTCACAGTACAAAAATCGAGTTGCTACTTATACCTGGAAGAGGGAAATAGTATCCAAACTTCTGCCCTCTTCTGACGCCAATCAAACCTTTAAAGCCTTTGAAATGCAGTAGGCTAAAATAAAGATGAGTCATTGCAACTGCAATGTGTGTAATGGTGTTTCTTGCTATTAACATCAATGTTTCTAAGAATTTATCAACAGGATTTATTCAAATTCGAGACAAAGGGGTTGGGCTTTCTTATTTTTTTTGTTCTGTATCTATAACAAGCAACTGAGAGTCTCTTATTTTGCATGAATAGACACTTCACAGAATCAACATCCCCTGTCCACACCAAAACTCCTTACTTTCTGAAAGCAAAATTTTGAAGCATTTGAGTTTGAAAAGATGCAAGACTTTCCTCGTTCAGAACTACCCTGTCCACTGTGTTCCTCATTTGTTAGAATGAGCTTATTGTGAAAGCTGCTGTCCAGGAACGTTAAATGACATTTCTTTTCAGCAGCTGAGCTGTGTAACAACCTCACTGCTCAGTGTCTTCAGCTCACTGCTAAATGGGAAGATATTCTGGGTGCTCCTGGAAGATAAAACATCCAGAACCTCTGCTGCAGCACCCATCAGCTTACTTGTTAGTCAGTCCTTTCCAGGCCAACAAAACACACTTTTGTTCCCAGTTGTCATGGCTGCTTTTTTCATTT
Source organism: Chauna torquata (assembly GCA_013399475.1). NCBI lineage: Eukaryota > Metazoa > Chordata > Aves > Anseriformes > Anhimidae > Chauna > Chauna torquata. The sequence goes on along the minus strand of VXAL01019622.1, from coordinate 22,075 downwards.
CCAGATTTTAAAGGTTTTATATTAAAATTATAATTCTCTGACCTTCAACTTGTAAGAGTTAGCCTCCCCCTTTCTGTCATTTCCCTACAGCTGCAGTTAACAGATATTCCAGCTAAATCACCTTCTATCCAAGAGGATTTGGCAATAGAGTGTTAAGTGGGACTGCACTGTAGCTCTGAGGAGGAAAAAAAAGCCTCTGATGTTATTTCAGTCATGCAGAGACCAGTATTCTTTTTCTTAATATCACAGCAATCTAAGCAATCTGCCATGGAGTTCACTTTATGTATAAACTTTGAATGAAATCAAACAGTAAGTATCAGTTCATACTCAAGATTATGAAGTGGCTTAAATTAGTAAAGAATTCTCTTTTCATCACATAGCAGTTTTGTGACAGAACAAAAACTCCATGGCTCTCCTGATCACTTTGGGCTGCAGATGAGAACAAATGGAATTAAAATTAAAATGAATTGAACAGTAATCCCTTTATATACACACACAGATTTTTCAGTGGTGTTGCCAGAAATAAAGAAAAGACACCGTATCAAAAACTATGATATGCTGGGTAATACCTTGATTTAGATGTGTGGTCTCGGTAATCTGAATTCCATTCACAGAACACTGCGCTCCATTCAGTGGTATCAGATTCACAGTACCATTGAGATTTTCAAAGATGCAGTGCTCACTTTCCAAATCAAGACCATGAAGAACTAAACACACAAAAATAAAATAATTAGTCTCTTA
>VXAL01019622.1:7964-21176 GCA_013399475.1 Chauna torquata | reverse complement strand
AGACTCTAAGAAAGGCTAAAATAAAGTTACATGTTCTCTTACATTCAGGCACTTATCAATCAGTTATGCTACTTTCTGTCTCTTCTTCAAGTAATGTGTGATTATCTCTACCTGTATTGCTTAATATTAAAAAGCAATGTGAGTTTCATGGAATTTACATATAAATTTCCATATGGGCATCTCTTGACCAAAGGAAATACACAAAACTACATTATTCAACTATCAGTTACTCACTTGAGAACTAAAGGATGTAGCTTATTTAATGAAACTGCCTCTAAGCAACGTATGTGACAGTGCAGTCCAGCAATGGTATTTAGTTGCTNNTTTTTATGTGTTGAGAAAAAATAAAAAAAATCAGAACAAGAAACCCCCCCACTTTTCACTAACTTCCAGAATTTTCTTCCACCCAAATCTGAAGTCCAAAGACTGCTTTAGGTATAATAATGTAACAATACTGTCATTATATAAAGGTTAAGAGAATGATCGTGCAATAATTGTGACAGGTGTTGTATGAAAAAGGATGGTATTTTTACAGGAGGCTATTTCAAGAGTAGCAAGAAATAAATTAGTAACAAGTATATGAATATGAATAGATTTGAAGCCCACAAGCTATTTCAGAAGTCATGCTCTTTGAAGCAAATCCCACACAATTCAACTTTCCTAAATTTGCTAAAAATTAAAATATGCAAGAACGTATAAACTACTAACTGAAAAAAAGAAAAATTATAAAGCTCTTAATATATTGTGATGTTGGAAGAAGGAGAAAAAAACTGAAGAACATTAAAAAAATGCAAAATTCCATACCAATATCCTGTTCTGTCACAGCATCTTCTCTGCCAACGTATGTTTGGCCCTCCTAATTAAGAGAGAGACGTATATTATTTTCAGGTGAAATCTCCCTTTCTTTCACACAAAGAGATGGTTTATCTTTCCACCTTCTCAGAGTATTCTGGACCAAATACATGTTTAAACATACTACCTGATTTCTTTCCCTTGCATTTTAAGAATGCTTTCACAGTCATTATCACACAATATTATTAGCAAATTCAAGTTTCAACTACCCTGCGTAGGACCACCATTGCAGTTTTGAGGTATCTAATCTAGATCTGGATTTCAAGTCAAACTTCACAATGAGATAAATGAAAGAGCAATATACATAGATAGGCATATTAAGCACCTATCTCTGGTTAACCAGTCAACCCTCAAGATAAACCTAAGCAGTAAATTAACAGATATTTTAATTGAATCAGTTACAATCTCTTAAGAGCTTTTAAATGTAAGGAGTTTTTCTTCCCATGGTGGAGAAATGTAATGAGCACTTATATGAGCACTATATTTAGATAGCAAATTAATACTACAGCTTGTCCATCGAAAAATCACAAGGCATATAAAGGCTATGGAAACACAGATGTGTATTTACCTTCAAGTGATACAAGATGATACCAGTACTAAGAAGATCATCATCAATGCCAATTAGATGAGGCAGTTCAGAATCTAACACAACACCTATCCCTTCTTTCCGCAGAGCCAAGGTTTGTTCCTGTAAAGGACAACAGGATAGTTATTAATATATGCAAGAAATACCACTCTTCATTCTCTTTCTAAACCATGCTTAAAAGCAACTTATTGTCTGTAATATCACCAAAAAATAAGCAGGGTTTTTCCTAACATTTTAAATGCAACTTTTATATTTCCAGTGAGCGTTCCAAGCTTGCTGTTCAGGAAATCTGTGAAGGTGTTATTTGAAAGAAGCCAGACAAACAGCTGAATTATACCAGATAAAGGAGATCAGAGAACAACAAAGCAATGTTGTCTAAAAGCAAGCTATGTACCACCTTGCATGATAGCAAGAAGAATTTAAAACTACACAGAATTCAGTATGGCTAAGGAATAGAAAACTGAAAACTCCTTGGCAATCCTTTAAATAAACTGAACCTTACGCAATGAAAAACCCAGGCACCTGAAAACCCTGTAAGCCTAAGCAGTTAAAACATCATCCAAATGGAAGCACTGACAATAGTAAATAAACGTAGGAAATGTTTGCAGCACATAATTTTAATTCTTCAAAATTCCTTCAGGGCACATTCTGCAGCCATCTGTATGATAAAACATCATTCAGCAGGAGTACAAGTGGAAGGCTTTAACCTTGAATGAAATCACATGATCTAGTACTAATCAGTACACGCAATAAACAAGACATTAACTATAGCTTTGAAATAAGGTTTTAGTATTCATAAAGTTTATTTTGCAAGTTGAACTCAAATCCTACTGGTTTCATAGACCTTGAAGGTAACAGCAACAGACTGTGAACATGTATACAAACTGCCTTTCAAAATGATTCAGTTTTTCTACCTAAACAACTAAGCCATTACGAGCCAAGGAAGACTTGACAACTCAGGAGAAGTAGCATCAGCAAGTATTGCTTCTGTGTATTATGAGGCACACACTTTTCTCCTGGTGCCAGCAAACACAGAAACAAATTTTCTGACAACAGCATGACTACTACTCCTTTTCCAAGTCATCAACATGCATTCTTCACAGCCAACCAAGACATTACAGCATTTGTAAGAAAAAGAGATAGATTGCTATATGTGTTTTCCTAAGTACAGCAACTTGACAAATCTGAAGAAAATAGATGTAATATTTCATTTTCCTGCACAGCATAAAATGTCGTCAATATTGACACTGTTTAAAATGTTCTCTTGTGACTGTGCATACATCTGGGCAAAATGAGATGGTGACACAACACACAGAAAACACTTCAAAGCAAAACCAGGAAATCCCACCGTGGTCACAGGTGAAGTAAGCAGTTCTCCAGCATTCAGAAAGAAAGAAAAAAAGCTGTGATTAATATTGCCCTGCAGCTCTCTGACATTCAAACTGCATCCAGCTATTCCTTGATATTATAAAAGTGTCACCTCATAAAACCAAAAAATACAGCTTAAATCATTGTTCAAGTGAAAAAGTAATTCCAGTCAAAATACCTATCACGTATTAAATATTTATTAAGTGGCATCTACTGTTATACATAATTTATAATGTTCCTATATGACAAGGCTGAAGACTTAAAACAGTGAATACGGGTGGCTGTTCACACAACTGCTGGCACTTTTGGCCCAATGGAATTGATAAAATATTAAGAGCTGAACATTTTTTTCCAGCATAACAAAGCATCTGCTAACATCCCAGAATGAGGAAAAAACAGACATCCCAGGAGGCAAGGAAATTATCTCTGGGTGAGAAAAATCTATCACAAATAATTAAGAATAAAGAAAAAAAGCTTCATTTTCCAGTCTTTAGTACTTAACATATTTTTAGTATATTCGGAAATAGAGCACGTATAACTGTGATTTAAAATTGATGTGTTGCTTATTTATTGAGACCTAAAACTAGAGAACACAAATTAATTGAGTTTCTAAACCCTTACTTTGTAAATGACTACCATTCATACATAGAACACATCCTATTGACCGAAGCATTATAATAAATGCAACAGACTAGTGAGATTAAGTACAGGGTTTTTTTTTCTTGAATTTGCTGTCCATTAGGTTTTATCTTCAGATACAATTTACTGAAAATCCCGAATTTAGTCAGTTATCTGGAGTAACTGCTAAATTTTGGCTTAACCATTTGGCTGAAATTTTAATTCCAGATTCAAAACAAGACTCCAAACTGTGCACTTTTGCCCCCAGCCAAAATCACAGAAACTCTTTCAACAATATTTATTACCTTGTTCTCCCACATTGAAAGAAAGATGAGAAAAAGGCCAGAAAAAAGTAGCCAAATTGCCCCTCTTTCATCCTTGATGGCATAGGAAGGACACTTCTAAAGGAGGAAGGACATCTTTTGAAATAAATTGAAGGTCTGTGAGCTATTATAAGGCAGAGAAATGATTAGGTTTGATCCGCAACTTGATTCACCTTCATTTGTGCAACACAATTTTAAAAAGCAGTGAATCCATAAGCCAAAACGACAAGAGTAGGAAAGGTCACTGTCCCCATTAAAAAAAGTACTAATTCAGAAAATGTATGAAAGCCTCAAGGCACAATTTAAAAAAACTTGCCTGTACTGCATGCATCTCATCTTGAATTATCCTTAAACAGAAAAGTGTACATGTACTCCCTCTGTATTTAAGACGCATTCATAAACTGTGGAAAATAAAGCAAGCCAAGTATTACACACAAAGGAGCACTCCAGTGAATATAAATGGCTGCTCTGTGCTGAGAAAAAAGTTTTCTTCTTTAAGAGCCTCTAGACCAAATGGACTCATGTGAAGAGTAGAAATTCAGTCAGAAAATAATTCTGAGTCAGTACATAAGGAAACACTTTCTTGAGTCACAGTAAAGATAAGAGGATTATATTGGTTGTGTAAATGATGGTCTCTTGGAATCCAGCTCTGACTCAGCAGTCAGAAACATCCTCATAGAGTAAATTCATTAACACTTCTGTGGCAGATACAAGAGCTGTTATGGAATCTCATCCCTTCTACGCTGTTGTAATATGTTGGCTGTATTAACCAGATCTGGAGGCATCTCCAAGCTTGTAGCTAAGATATGCTCCAGCACTTTAGAAATAAAATGTTTGTGTAAAGTACCTATATGAGCCTATAAGTTGATTGATTTTCACTATATACAACAGCCCGTGATAAAGAACCATTATGATACTTAACATTTTTTTAAATGCATTTATATACGTATAAATACTTACAAAAATGGAATCACAGTAAGTTCACTTTTTTTTTAACTAACAGGATACTGAATTAAGTTTAAAAAAAAAGAAAGTGAGCCCAAAAGACACTTCTAATATTCCTTGACCAATCTACCAATACCGTAAAACAAGCAAAACCTTTGCTGTTTCCAGCTGCTACTGGCCCAGCACATATTAAAAAAGTATACATAATCAGTACAGTGCCCTTTTAATGAACAGAACTGCTTGGTGAAGTTTAATTTCTGTTACACTTTCCATTGGAAAATCTCAATTCTTTCATTTAAATATTCAACAGTTAACTGCTAGCACACAGTTCTGAGAATACACTGTGCAGAGACTTTCAGTAAAACACAACATTATGCTGGCTAAGTAAATTGTCCAGATGTCTATATTTAAATTATGCAAAAATGCATAATACCAAATTAAAGAAGTTACAGGTAAAAATGTGCAATGGCAAAACTCTTTGCATTAATATTTAACCAGACTATATACTAAAGCCAATTCTTACACTAACAGGTACTTTGGGTGCATTTGATTTCATTGGAAATATGCTATTATGTCCTGGGTTCACAAAAATGTCTGAAGATCCTCAGTGGCGTGGCACTAACATTAAGCTCCCTGTAAAATATACATATGCTAACTGTACACAAAGGAGGTTCTTAATGGGTTTTCCTCCAGTTATGTATTCACTGTATTTCACATTCCCTCAAAATCACTGGAAACAAATGCTTCATACCTACAGAAAAAGATATTCCATATTGCTCAGAATTCAAAGGCACCTGAAAATGTTCATTTCAAAACCCACCAGATACATAGAATTACAGAGGCTACGCAAACAGAGGCAGTAAGAAACATGGATGAATCAGCCTCAGCTGGCCATCCCATGATCAAGGTGGGTGGAAAAAAAACAGGACTTCACTCACTGAAGTCAGCAATTTATATCATCTCCATCCCAGAACGGTGAAAAGATTAGGTGACGTACAATTACAGTTCCACAGCAGAGGTTTTTGACAAATCCAGGAAGCAGAGTAACAACAGAGTTACAACAAAAACCATGCCTACACCAGTCAAAGCTAACTTATGCATGTGTGCTGTAAGAGGGCTACACTGCTTGCATTCCCAGAGCTAACCCTTCAAAAAAGAGAAAATGAGGAGTAAGCGCAGGACAGGCACCACCACGATGAAAGCAGACAAAACGTGAGTGGGAGAATTCCCCAATGGGCAATGCTCGCTTGCTGTTTTCTATACTAGGGAGCAGAAAAGAAAGTTATCCAGCAGCAGATCAGAAACAAAAAGCAACCCTTTGCTAAACTGAAGGACGCTGTTGACATCAATAATTTACGTAGGTACAAGAAAAACTAGATAAATGGCAAGAAAAGGAAAGGAGAGAATGTGGATGAAAGTGCAAGGGTGTCTGTCACCTGTGGTTCCGTAACTCCAAGAACCTCAGACACAGAAAACATGGAAAGTTTTCTGGGGAAGGATTGCTATTCTACTTGTCTTGTTTTATATTCCAATAGTGGGCACTGTTGCATAAATCTTACTTCACCTACAGTGGTATTTAATCTGATCCAGTATAATCTTTAACAAATGCACAAAGGATAAGAATGTTTGAAAGTTTGATTTAAAACCAGATTCACCAGTGTTTTAAAGTATATTACCAGTAAATACACTTTAGAAATTTGCATTACCAATACAAAATCCTAAGTCTCTTTTGAATCCCACTGATTTTTGACTTCAAAAAATCCTCAGAGCAATGAGTTCTTCAGCTATTATGCATAAAAAGCAATATAAGAAAACACATTTGCTGCTTTGTTTAATACAATAAAGTGTTTTTCTCCTGTGTTCTGATGGAATAAGATCTTACTACTTTAAACTCAAATTTGCGATACGAAAATCACATAATGATTCATTATGCAGCATCTCCTGCTTTTAGAGAGTTACCTTTCAAGAGATCTCTGCAGAGAAGCAGCAAACATGACAGGCAGCACTTCTGACTGAAAAGAAATGCCTCTTTCCCTGCACCTCCCTGCCTCTGCAATTTGTGGAACCTCCTGTAATTCTTGACATTTTGTATATCTTTCTTTACCTAGCCCTCTTTTTCTTCTTAATTTCTCCAAGGTCTAGTTCAACAACTCTACAGACAATGTGTTTTCATTTATACATATCCCCCCCTTTTAACAACACACAGCTTTCTGAATTTTTACATAAAGTACAGCAACAATACTAGTTCTATCTATATTCATAGCTTTAAATATTAAAACCAAAGGGCGCTTCGTGTCTTATTAACAGGAAAAACTCAACATTCATTTGCATTACATAGTAAAAACCTGTGTCAAGCCACTCACTCTGCCAATAGCTAAAGAAACTAAACTCTAATTTACTAGCAGAAAGAATTTTTCACTTAAGCTTTGTTAATGTGTAAATCCTTTCTGCACTGAGCTGCAGGTTGTCATTGCATCATAAAGCTGAACAAGCTAAATTATAGATCACTGAAGGCTTATAGAATAAACCCCTGGAATTGTTTTGCTGAATAAATTATTAGAGCTTCCATCGAACAATTGAAGTACGCAAGCTAAATTAATCTGCAATTTTCCACATTAATATATTGCTTTGACATCCTAACTAAATTATCAAATAATCAGGAACTCAGATCAATAAAATATTATTTTATTATTGCATGCATCATCTGTGTGTTCCAGAGAAGTCTAATTTATCTTTAGTTAAAAATTTTTCCAGATTTGACACTGGGATATGTGATGCTTTTATTATTCCTGTATCATCCTCCTCCATATAGTGGTACATTTATGTGTTTAGCTGTATTAATCACTCTCGTGAAATATGAGACCTTTGAATGAAAGTGAAAACATTTCATTATGTCGAGCCCCCCATCTTTTTTCTGTTTAAACAAGGAAATGCTTTTTCTTACTTAGATAAGACAGACCATCCTCCAGTATGCAACTGCTCTCTAATGCAAGCCTTGAAAACGTTGTTTGCAAATATATTAATTCCATAAGGTGTTAGTAGACAGTAACTATCTGCCATGAAAACATCTAATGACTTTCCCTTGCATGCCATTCTGCATGGCATTTTTTTTTAACAAGTTTTTTTTAACAAGTGTAATTGTTAAAGCCTCAAGTCTCATGCAAAACCCACCAAGCATTTCCATTGGGCATTCTCAGGAGAGCAAACAAGTGCTTGCAAAACACCAACCTGCAACCAAGTCAAAGTTCGCGTAAGAGCTCTGACAAAAGCCGGTCTTGTATACTCAACTATGCAACAGGATCACCACTCTCATATAAAATAGCTGTACAGCATGGCCCAGGTCCAACTACATAGATTTCTTTTCCCTTCCAAACACAAACTTTCTAACTTATTTTTCACTCAAAGCTTATTCCCACCAATAAGTGGGATCATACAGTTCGAGTGTTTGGAGGTCTTTGGTGGATTAAAAATAGTGGTATTTAAGAGGAATACACTACAAATACATTTCTGTTTACAGAAATTATCTGAAGGATTCTTTCAGAAGAATGAAACCTAGAAAAGTGCTACATAAACAGATGGACTACTCTGAATTTTCAACTGCACAGCATGCTAACTATTATACTGTATTATATTACAGTATAATAACATTCCCTGTACACTGCATTATGTATTATAAAGAATACATGGGTGCACTGTTAAAGTGGCACTCAATATTAAGAGATAAGCATACTAAAAAATTAGTGAGATTGCCAGTTATCCCTATAAACAACAAGAAAATTTGGTTAATTCTGTAGTTCAAGCAAATTTTCAGGAATTTTACCTTTGCTTAAAATGCCAGCAATGTTCCTGCTATCCGAGATGGAAGAACTGAAAGTGACCTCCTGTGTTACCAGTGCAGTTCCCAAATACCGTAATAAATCATTTGATAGATTCCACTCAGGCTCTCATCCACTGCATTACTGAAATTGTTTTCAAATATTTGGTCTAAACTTACTAATAGCCAGTTCATACTCCTGTAATTTGCATCACTATTGACATTCAGCTCAAATAACTATTTTCCTTCTTGGGTATTTATTTATTGATATAGTTATTGACAGCATTTGTATGCCCTCTCCTCACTGCAGTTTTAACAGGCTAAACTCTAAGCATCTCCTTTCATCTGACCAGCCTGGCCATACCTCGGTGTTTAACGCATCCTCTCTCTGCATCTCTCATCTGGACTCATCTTCCTTGACCTAAGATCATAGAATATCCCGAGTTGGAAGGGACCTACAAGGATCATCCGGTCCAACTCCCAGCTCCACACAGGACCACCCAAAAATCAGACCCTGTGTCTGAGAGCGTTGTCCAAGCGCTTCTTCAACTCCGGCAGGCTCAGTGCTGTGACCACTGCCCTGGGGAGCCTGTGCCAGTGCCCGACCACCCTCTCGGTGAAGAACCTTTTCCTAACACCCAGCCTGAACCTCCCCTGTCACAGCTCCGTGACGTTCCCTCGGGTCCTGTCGCTGTCACCAGAGAGAAGAGATCAGCGCCTGCCCTTCCGCTCCCCTCACGAGGAAGCTGCAGGCCGCCATGAGGCCTCCCCTCATCTCCTCTTCTCTGGGCTGCAAATCAAGTGCTCCTCACATGTCTTGCCCTCTAGACCCGTCACTATCTTTGTAGCCCGCCTTTGGACACTCTCTAATAGTTTTACATCCTTCTTATACTGTGGTGCCCCGAAATGCACACAGTGCTCGAGGTGAGGCCGCACCAGCGCAGAGAAGAGTGGAACAATCCCTTCCCTCGCCCGGCCAGCCATGCTGCGCCTCGTGCACCCCAGGGCACGGCTGGCCCTCCTGGCTGCCAGGGCACGCTGCTGACTCACATTCAGCTTGCCATCAACCAGATCCCTTTCCACAGGGCTGCTCTTCAGCCTCTCATCTCAGTCTGGGGATGATTTACATGTAGTGTTCCTCATGCACACAGTTTTGCTTGTGTCAGGTATCCTTATTTTCCACCCACTACACAAAACATCTATCTGATCCTTCCAAGCTTTCATTTGTCTTTCATGCTGGCATCATACTAACCTCATGACAGTGAAGTCTCATGCTGTCCTCCTCCCCTTGCATGGGGCTTCAATTTCTTATTAGTCCCTATGCTTTAGCACTTCAAAGTATCTACCATCAATCTCCCTTCTATTATTCTAATCCTGAGCCATCCTGTCCTCTGTGAGATGCTTTGCTAGACAAATGATGTCTCCCAACTTTATTATCAGCAAACTTCACCAGTTAATACACCTAAGGAAAAGATTAAAGATGATCAGGCCCAACAGTGAGCTTCTACTACCAACTTTCCTCCCCTACTAATATCTCCTCTTCCATCACATCCTCTCTATAAACATTTTTTATTTAAATTCTAATCTCTATACTAGCTCAATAAGGAAACATCTTCCTGTGTGTCCCAGGGTCAGGTGGCTTTGTCAACAGAGATGCCAAGAAATGAGAACAACTCCTACAGCTGTTTCTAGCATGGATCACTGATGGACCAGATCACAGACAGACTTCAGCATGTACTGAGATGGCAAACCAGTAACAACTAGCTTTAGAAATGACCACAAGCCCACAGACAATGTTATAAATATTAACAAGGCAACAATTATTTTAAAAACAACAGATTTACAGTTATGCTTGTTCCAGCTTTGAAAGACATAAGGCAGAAATAAGTATTCCATTTTAAAAAGTCTTCAGAAGAAAAGCATTTCTTAAAATTAAAGTCTCCTCACTAACTCTGCAAATACAACGCAGTCAGGAAGTAGCATTAGCCAAGGTTTTGAATCCATCCACAATTTCCTTCAGCATAATGAATGCGGGTCAGAGTAGCAGTTCTGAATTTAACATTTGATTTAGCTTTAAATGTTTAGCTCCGCTAGGTAGCATTTTAACAGACTGTTTTTCTTTCATTTCATGTTGAGAACAAAGTTTATAATAATACTTTTATCAGCTACCAGAAAAGTTATCACCTTACTTTTTTCCCCAGAAATAATATGCTACTTTTTACTAGGTCAGTGACAGCAAATACACGTTGTCACTTATGTGTAGTTTTTAATGCAAATTAAGGGACTATTAAAAGGTCAGAAATTGCAAAAAATATATTCCCTTTGATCTCAAGCCAAACATTTGAGGATGCTACAAAAAGACAGAATAAAGTGCCCTTTTAAAACTATCAATTTTATTTTGTGTACCCAAAGCATAAAATAATTGGTACTTTAAGCTGACACAAATGTCATTAGTAATTGATTGCACGTCATAAAATGACTATGATTGTTGATACTCTTCTTTTCAAAATCTAGTCATTTCAGGAGAACTATACTTTTCTTAGCAACTATATGCATCTTTCCTTAATTCAAATTCAGTCAAGTAAACCCTACACAAACACGAACACAAATTACACAATTTATGATACATTTTATACTTACAATATACATCTTGTATTTTAAAATATAAGATCTGTATATGAACATATACAAATAAAAACTGTATACATATATATTGTATACTGTCAATTGAATTGAACTCTCAAAATTACAGCATTTACTGTACAACTACTGAATGCCAAAAGAGATGAGACACAGGAAACGCCTATGCCCATTAATTACAGTTAATGAAAGTACTCTTTATTTCATAATTTTAATTAAAAAATGTAAATGAACAATTTATTCTAGTTTGCAATATCCCAGTATAGCCATTTAACTGCTTTTTAAAGGAACAGCATGAGGGGACACCAAATGCTTGAAGTGTAAACATAACAAAAGGACCCCCATTTTAATTAGAAACAATAATGAATCACATATACACACCAAACATGACAGAAGCATCCATTTAAAAAAAAGTAGGCCAAGCAAATCAAGAGAATAAACATACATAAATAGGGGGAAAGGGGAAGATGACCAGTATAATCCCCAAAATATACTCACCAGAAAGATGTACTATTTGTATCAAAGGGAAATGTCTTATAAAAATTAAATAAAATCAACCTATGAGGTGAAATCTATAACCTAGCACCAGTCCCTAACATTAAGGCCAGAAGAAATATCAGATCCAACAAAACAAAAAAATACTTAAATCATATTTCATAGCCAAGACAGAAATTCCAAATATTCACTGAAGGGTAAAGTTCCAATCAAATTTTTGGTAATATCAACTAAAACTGAATAGAAAAAAATCAGAAAGGGAGGTGGAGGGATTTCTTGCTATGTGCCATGTATGTAATACAGATTACAATATATTATGGCTTTCTTGGCACACTACAGTTTTGCCAGGTTAGAATTTTTTTAAAATTCAGGATCTATTTAGCCAATGAGAGACTACTAGCACAGCTTTGCCAGCTACTAGCAGAAAACAATGCTTCCTTTAAAGATGCAAACTTGTTGTACCTTTAGGGAGAAAATGCAAAGCAACCTACCCAAATCTCAAGGTGCTATCACTGACCTTTGCACTTCACTGATTGATCTGAATCCTAACTTGGGTAACTGTCATCTTCCTCACATTCTCAGAAAAACCTCCATGGGCCTACTTTTTGCCAGGTAATACAAAGTAGTAAAAAAGAAAGTCATGTTCACCAAAGGAGGCATGACATTAGCTACATTTACACACTGTAATAAATAATGCTCTTTTTCCTTCTTCAGCAGCAAAGCTTTATGTTATTACAGCACAGATTTCCAAACATCAGTGCACAAATGCTGCACACTGTGGCAGTCTTACCTCTCACGTGAATTCTCAGCAACTTCTGACAGATACTACTGCACCTCAAAATCATAGATCTAGTGCGAGGTAATTCATACCTTTATGTAAATGAGCTCAAAATAAAAGATTTATTCACCAATTTGGAGTACAATGTAGCACTTTTCAATAACTTTAATGACTGGCAAGTAAATACCCCCAACCACAATGAATGGAAGGTAAGTCTACTGTGTAAGCCTTTGAGACAGCCCAGACATCAGGTGTTTCACATTTTCGTAAGTTAAATTATACCTCATAACAGGTCTAATTTGAACTATTTCAATAAAAAGAGGACTTGGTGCTTGAAATATTCATTTGAGTGCTTCATTAACATGGACAGTTGGATTTTGGAACTCTCTCTCCATTGACTGAAACCAGAGAAAGAATGGGAAACCGTGATGTGATCATGTAATTAAAGACTGCATAAATAGAGGCAAAAGGGGGTGGGTGTTGCTGTAATTGAGCCGGGCACCTTAAACATAACACATTTCAGATGTTCAAAAGTGCAACATTATATTCGCCACATTACCAGTTACATTTGTCAATGGAAAAGCTCTCCTTGCAAACATTAAGTAGGTAGGTATAAGTAACCGAAAAGACAAAGGGATGTGTGTTTTCATACAGGGGCCAATTAACACCTCAAATGAACACCAGAAAACTGGAACTATATTCTTTTCTTCCTTACTCATCTTAACACAGTTAATTCTTGGTTATATGACAGTCACTCTGCCTAAGTACATCTCGCCCCTCCGCCCCCCCCCCC
>VXAL01019621.1:7088-36262 GCA_013399475.1 Chauna torquata | reverse complement strand
GGCTGGCAGGTGCGGGGCCGAGCGGGGCGGGGAGCAACGCCCTGCCAGAAGCGGGGCCGGGGCACGGCAGCCGGCGCCCGCGCTGCCCTGCGCGGGGCCCTCGCTTGGGCACTGCTGCGCTGCGCTGCCTGTCCGGAAGGGAAAAAACGGGGAAAAACCACCTACTCCTACAGTCCTTTTATCATCCGGGAACAGACAGGTTGTTTGTCACAACGGCAGCGCGAGGGAGAGAGATTCTCACAGCCCGTCATGAGTAGTCCCGTTATGAGCGAAGCTGTATTTATCCTTGAGCTTCTCAGATCAGATCTAAAGTCGTGGTAAAAGGTGGAATGAGGTTGTGGGTTTTTTTTTTTTTTTTTTTCCTTCTCAGGGTTTTAAGCTTTGGTTAAAGTTCAGTCTGTTGTGCTCATTTAGATCCCTTTTAAACTGCTCGCTCCCACGCTGGTGATAGTCAGGGGAGCCTGTACCGGTGTAATTCACATGCCTTTCCTCCAGAAAAAAAGAGGTAATTGAAGTAGTGTGGGGGCCTCCCGCATCTTTGAAGTGCAAATTACACCAGCTGAGATGTCTCAACTACCTGTAGAGTAGGAGTAAGAACGTTCCAGTGATATCTAAAAAAGTAGAATATATCAAATTTGAAGTTAAAAAAAAAAAAGCCCACACATGGCCTATGTAATAAATCTCTCCAGTTAATTCAGATGTTGAGCCTGCCTTGAGCATGTGTTTAGCTGGAATATATGGGTTGCTTTCTAGGTTACAGTGTGTAATGTACCGTATTGCAGTCTCTTACCCAGGCCTAAATGGTCTAAAATAATGCAGCCAGGCTCACATCTGATGAAATTCCACCACCTGAGGTGATGCCATTTATTTCAGAGAAGTTAATTTCCATCACTGCTCAGAATCAGATCTAATCCCTGTCTTATCTCTGTTCGCGTTGCCTAGAAGTTTAGAGTGGCAATTCTTAGTTCTTCATTGATTATAAAACTCAAACATTCTCTCATTCATGTATGATCCTAGAAGCACCAACTTTTGCACATACCAAATGAGTATTCAAGTCAGATGCCTTGCTCTTTTAGTGACCCTGGAGTGTGGTTTCACAATTCGTATTGTCCAGTGGTCGTGTGGATTTAAAGTATTCCTGCCCCTCTTTTCTCTCTTTCAGTCTTTCCTGACCCTGCCTTGTTTTTTGTTTTTGGTTTGGGTTGGGATTTTGGCTGCTTTCATTTCTGGGGAAAGGATTTGCAATGGCCGGATGAGTTCCCTCATCCAGTTCATGTGTTCTCTAAATATTTCTGCTGGTAAAAAGAGTAGATTGACAATGGGTAGTGAGAAGCAAGCAGAAATACTTCAACTTGTTTCATGAGCAAATTAAATGGTTATGATTTTGATGAGTGCTTACAAAACCATGACCTTTTGTGACACATCCTATACAGATTACTGGTGGTACAGGTGTTTCTAGTATTTGAGCTTAATGCTTCATGAACTCCCCATTTGTTCAGCATAGCACTGCCGTGTACGCCCAGCAACTGTATTGATTTGGAGAGCACAGATTCTGTCTGTAGCACAGGTATCAGTTGTACAAAGAGCAGGTAATAAATGGCCTCAAGGAAACATTTTTAGGTCCTGATCTAAACTTCCTTGAAGATAGTGTAAGGTCTGTCACCAATTCTACTTTGTCTTCGGTTGTGGCAGTTTTCAAACTGGGCAGCTCGTACATGATGCTTTGAAATCACTGGCATTTTGAAAATACAGCCGGAAGTTCAGTGGCGCAGCAGTAATATTCCTGCTGCCTCTTTTCTACCCTTGATGTTTCAAAGACTTACTTGTGTAAATATAATATTTTCCTTGGGTATAAAATTGAGTTGTACTCTTCAAATTTAAGCAAGTGCATAATTTAAATTTGATTCTGAGCTGTAACGCGGTTTTGTATTTGAGGAATTGAAGTATTTCTCTGTGCAGCTTTTCAGCACTGACAGTCTGGGGCATGATGCAGCCCCTGCAGCTTCTGGCGGAGGTGGGTCAGGTCACTCGGGTTAAGGAGGACTGCAGCTCGCCTGTGACTTGCCTCAGAACAGAGGTCCAAAGTGATTTCTTTATTTGGGTCTAGTGCGAGGAGGAGGATGAATCTCACAGGCTCGGTATGTGAAAGAACGGGTCCTTTCAGCGGGACGGGTGAGGATTTTGCGACTCGTTTGGGAGCGTTAGTTGCTGGCGGGGCGGACGAGTGTCAGCAGCCCAGGGGAAAGGTGCGAGCCGCTGCCTCGCAGCGGGAGCAGCGCTGTCAGGCAGCACAGGGCAAGCGGCCCGGCTCGGGCAGCGCCTCGCAACACCAGGAGAGCCCGGCTTCCCAGGGACATGCCATTTGAGCACGAAAAGTAACTTAACGCGGGCTGCGGGCGGGGTCTCGGTGATGTAACAGGAAGCTCTGATGTCTCGCTGCTGCCGCCGCTCCTCACTCACCAGCTGAGCCGCTCCCGCCGCTGCCAGAGCAGCGCTGCTCCGCCGGGCGCCTCTGCCCGGCAGCCACCGGGCTCGCTGACTGGAGCGTACCCCGCGGGCGGACCGGGCTGCTGCAGGGCTCTCGTCTGGCCGGACGGGGAGGCAAGGAAGCGGCCCTTTGCTCCCTCACTGAAAAGGGGAGTCAAACTGATCTAGCTCATAAAAACTCAGTGGGGTGAGTACAGATCAAAACAGTTTCATTGTTTTACCGGAGAACGGTATTTTCGTGCCATCTGAATGCATTTAGTCATGCGTCTGTTAGAAGGAATAGTTACGCGTGTTTGCATGCATTTACATTAACCTCAGCATGTGATATGTAATCTGCAAGGAGAAAGGGGTATGAGGAAAAGCTTTGTTTATTTTTAGTGAGCGAAATGTTGAGCTGATTTTATAACTAGCTTTGCTTTAACATATCCTTGAGGAAGTAATCAATGATAAATAGGTAGGAAGGGAGATAAAAATACCCTAATCAGCACTTAAAGGATTCTGTCTAAAACCGTAATATTAGCTAACCAAATTTCTTTCGTTGCATCTGGAGAGAATTAGAGGCATATGGGTTTGAAAAGGGTCCATAAGACTAATTCAATACAACTGGAGTTCTTTCAAGAGAGAGGACAAATTAGATGATAAAGTGGTTTAAATTTTCTTACTGAATATTCCTTTAATCTTATTGATGTTATTATACCGGAAAGAGATCGTATTTGAGTTATTTCATAATTAGGTTTTGTGTTGTAATTACATGACTGAAAAAATGAAGTTTCTATTTTGTTTGGACTTCCTATTTGCTTGAGAAAATGTTAGCCTGAGTTTAGTGCTTGTATGTGTGCTGGGGTGTTACTTTTGAGATTTTTCCCACACACACCAAATTGATTTATTGAAGGGTAGTTGTCTACTGTTTCATTGTCTTGAGAAACTATTGACCAGTGGGAAGTGTGTGATTCTCTGCCTTCCAGTATAGAGTTAAGAGGGTCTTGCGACTTCGTCTTTCCAAAGCTGATGCAGTATCCTCTGTTTTTTTACAAGTACAGTTGCATTATTAGGATGATCCCCTTTGGTACATCTAGTCATTTGCCTGTTTGTGTAAGCAATGGATCTGTAGAATCAGAAAGAGAAATCTTATTTCTGAAGGATAATCAAGAAACAGTGTAAGTTTTAAATCACACTTGGATTTGATCTGCAATGATTCATTTAGTCATCCGTGTATTTTTATAGGGGCTGAAATTGAAATAATAGTAAAAATAGCTGAGGTTTTATTGCTCTCTACCATAATAAGCTTGTGCCAAATACTTTGGGGCCAGATTTTACTCTTACAATTGTGCCAATGACGAGTCTTTCCAGTCATGTTGTGCATCCTGGGGATCTTGTCATTTATTTGCAGTAGTAATGTACATAACAATTTAAAACTGTTCAGATTGGTAATGTCCTAAAAGCCTGATTGTTGTGCTTGGAGGTCTTTTCAATGGATTGAAAGGAGACATGCTAGTTCTGGGTAAATATGAATGAGACCAGATTTGAATCCATGTGTTTTCTTTCAAAATACACATGCTGCTACGCCGTCTGAAATGCTCAATTAAAAGTAATTATTTGTATTTCCACAGTATTTACTTCTGCAATCTGCTTAAACTGTCATTGACTTCACTGTATATAGCAGCAATCCCAGAGCCTTTATCCAGCTTCAGAAATCTTCAGCACAAAAGGCACTTGGTGGTACTAAATCAAACAAGATGGCACTTCAGAAAAAATATTCATGCAGTTTTAGTGATCACTGCAGTAGGAACAACTGTCTTTAGAAGTATTTCAGCTAGATGATTAAGGTTCTTACCTTATGCTCTTCTCATGTAACTGGTCTAGGTTGTGGTGGCACAGCCTACATGTGAAGTGTTAGACATGCATGTATGCAGGTCTGATGCCAGAATCTACATTATTTGCAGATTAAGCAAAGACAATGACGGGATAATGATGATGAACAGTTTGACTGCACTTTTTGGTATACAGAACTGAGTACCTGAATATATAGCATGGGTTGCAAGTTCAAGAATTGCATTATGTCTGTCCTGTTCAGATGTTGCCGTACTCTGAGTTCCTGATCAGCTGGAAGCTTGCTCTGCATTAAGAAATGTAATGTTTGTCCCTTTGAGTAGGCTTTTCCTGATACAGCACAACTATTGAAATCCTGACCCACTGAGAGCCAGTGGGAATTTTTCCACTGACTGTCAGAGGGCAGGATATTCCCCAATGTGGGTATTTTTGTTGAAGGAATTATTTAATGTGGTTACAGACATTATCCATCCAGTAACTGGCGTACTGTAATCTGTTGGCAGCCATTTTTTGATAACTTCTATCAGTTTTGAATGCTCAAGTTGTAAAAAATAAATCTTCATGTCTTGTTCTTGGTGACTAGTGACTTACCTGGCTAAATAACGGGGCCTACTCAGGGAACGCAATGTTGTTCTGTGGGCTGAGTACTGTAATCCAGATTTAGACAAGGATACAATTAAGAGCAAAACCAAGGGAAGAAAAGCACCGATATATGTCTTTTGCAGCTAATATAGTTACTAACTTAGTTCTATATTCTGTGCATTGCAGTAAAACAGCTGCTTCCAACAGCACTTGTAGCATGTGCAAGAGCTGGGTAGGACTGGGCCCACAAGAGTCTATGACATCATACAGATAAAGGATTGAAACCAGTCCAGTTATTTGGAAGGAACTGTTGCTATCAATATGTTTTTAATAATAAAATGTACACAATGATATTTTAGAAGTGTGTATCTAATCGCTTCTATAGTAAGTACTGATCATAGCATTAGCTCTCATGAAGGAAATAGGAGGAATTTCTCCAATGAGAAGTCCAAGTCTACAGTTAGGAAAAGAAAATAGAATTTCTCTTTAAGAAGTTATTCCCATCTGTTCCAAATGTGTTTACAATGTTCTTGATCTGCTTGCAAAACTCCTTCTATGCCTCTGATCAGCAGTCATTCCTGCAGAGCACATACACAGTATTGGCATTACCTCAGTGTTACGGTCACCTCTGTTGTAAAGGCGTGTAGCTGCGTCATTGGGTTTCATATGTAGGAGTTTCCTCAGTTAAGCTTTGCGCTTACTGAAAACAGTCGCTTAGTTGCTCATGTAGCTGTTGTAGCAAATTGTCAGAGCTCTGAGTTAACTGTATCCTTATATTATTGTTTATGTACGTATGTACAATATATCTCTTGCTGATTTTTATTGGTCTTAATGTATCAGCTAAAGAGGGAATATACCTGTTTTGAAAGAGACAAAGTAAATTAGTCTTAAACCTTATATTTGTTTAGAAAACTGAATCGTGAGTGTTAGCATTTTTAATTGAACAGACTTGTATGTTGTTTTAATATGTCAAAGAAAAAGGAGAGTTTTTTTTCATTTTTGTGCTCATGTTGGCAATGCTAGTGTGTTGACAACATCAGAATAAAAAATAAGACGTTCAATGTAATACATCGCACAAAGAGCAGCAGAAATTAGCCTATTACTTATTTTCATGGAGAATTCTACAGCCAGTGCAGTGCAATGCAAGATCTTCTTATCAAATTTATTTCTGTTAGAGTATTTTCTTTTACCAGCATTTTTTCTTTTTGTCCTAACTTCAGAACCAAGACAGAACTGGAAGGCTAAATTTTAGCATTTTCAGTCAGTTTTGTTTTCACAACTCTCTCTCATGCATATCTGCCTTAGTCTCCCAAGCTTGTTTATACTGTTTACATTTTCCCAGCAAAGTCATTCTTTTTCTGCCCTAGTTCTGTGCAAACACTTTCAATCATTGTTGCAGTATATGCTGTCCAAAAGAACAGAAATGATTTATTTAGAGTTGCTTTTCCTTGGAAAGATGCATTTGAAATCCATTTAAATGAATGTAAAGCATTAAAAAAAGACTTTCCATGAGAGTGGCAGTGTATTCACTACAAGAAAAGAAAAACAGATTCTTAACTGGTGTAAATTTGTATGTCTCTCTAAAGCTGTTACCTTTTAATATAGTATAGATGTCACTCAAGACTTACTAGCAGTTTTGGCCACCATTAAGCTGTAGCTGACAATTAAGATACTACTTGAATTTTAGAACAACAACAACAAAAAAATCCATGTTGTGTTTCTGGATATTTATGCCTGGAGCATGCAGCCCATATTTAAAAAAATATCCCAAACAAAATTAGTGACAGAGTTTTGTTTAATGAAACCCATACCAGTCTGACTTCCTGTGTAATACCAAGGACAAGGAACTAAACACTGTGATTAGTGAATGTGATTTTTTTTTTTTTCCCCAAAGCTGCTACTTCATATACTGTGCTATACCGCCAATTGCATTTAGGCTGAAGATATTCCTTTCAACATATTCTTCGATAATTCTAAGCTTGAAAAGTGTACACTCTTGATGCTTGTACGGGCATAAAGTGTCACTCTTTACATTGTCCCTCACTTTTTTTTCCTCCCCTATTACAGTGGTAAAATCTTAGAAATTAATTTGAATATATTTTCTTTTAATGTAACTCTACCAGCATTGCCAGTATTTAATTAAAGTAAAGCAAAAGATGTACTGAGAAGCTACTTGTTCTACACAAACTCACGCATTTTAGGCTTTAATTTTTTTTCTTATCAATATTGTCAGAAATGAACAGGGTTTGTCTCCCAGTGTTGTTGTGCTCCATAGTCCTTCCTAGATAGAAAGTAAAAAATGTCCGCATCAGACATGAATAAGAGTTTCAGATGTCATACTACTTTCCTCAATGGTTCCATTTATGTATTTATTTACTGCCCTAAAAGGAGCAAAAAATATGGCTTTATACAAAATTTTTTAATAGAAGGGCATGTTTTTGCACTGATTACACTGAAATGTTCTGTGTAATAGGGATATCTGCCCTTTTGTTTCTAGTAGTGAAATCCAGCAGGTGTCACTCTGGGGATTAAATAAGGAATATTTCACAAACAGATAGAAATCTGTTTGGGAGATGAGATGTTGAATTTAAAAGTATTTATTCCAATATATTTTTCCAGGATAATTTTTTGACCATGCCATTTTCATTTTTAAATGTCTTTTTTTAATTATGTGATTTAACGGGTGTATTAGTCTTTCTGAGTATTCATTTGAACATGAACAATGAAACATAGGTGTCAAATTTGAAGCATAGAGAGTTGGGAATCAGTTGAACATTGCCTTTGTGATACTAAAAAGTACTTTTGTCATCTTCACTGGGAATCAAAATTGTTCTTTTTGTCAGTAGAAATTCTAGTTGCACAAGTAATATGTTTGTTTATTGAAACAGTCCACATACTGGTTTCTATTTAAATTTAAAAAATGACATGATAACTGGGTAATTATACAAAGTTTCACAGTAAAAATACTTGGAGAAGAGAAATTTTTTCACATTGCACCAAGTTGCTAGTACAAGTAAATCAATGCTGTATTTGTTGTAATGAAAAAAAAACCCCAAACTTATTTGTTTATTGCATAATGTTTCTTTAGAGAGTAGTATAACAGCGTATTTGTTGCGTTTGGGTGGATTTTTATGTAAATGTATAATTCAATAGTCTATGGATTCCATATTGTAGGGAATAGGAGCATAACTGTTATGAACTTGTGGGTTTCTAGATGGAATCCTTGCTTATTTCCTGTACCATGTTAATGCCTTTTTGTACTGAAACAAATACCTCAGCAGGCAGCTTTGGAAGGCAATGCACAAGTACAAGTCTTTTTTGAACTAGAAGGAAGTTTTTTATAAATACGTGCATGCATACATACATACATGTGTATATATATATCTCCATAGTGCATATATATATATTTTAGATATTTAAAAAAAAATCAGTTGCAGAACTTGTAACCTCAGGCCTCTTTAAACAATTCAGTTTCCTTTCTCTCACTTCTTTCTCCTGTTTAAGCCCCCATCCTGTTCCGTTTTTTATTCTATTCCACTTCCTTTCCTGTGATGACTCTGAATGAGTCACTTTGCCAGGCATTAAGAATGTGGCTTGACAATATTTCCAACAGCTTATCCTACAGTGGCTCATGCAGATGAAATTAACCTCTGCCTTATCCTTCCTTTCAAAGAGAAATGTCTGTCTTCGCATGTCTAGTTTCTTGGAAGGGGAAGGTGGAGGTGAGAACCCTTTCCATAAATGACTATATATTGAAATTCATATTCCTCTTCCTTGAAAAGCTGTTCTTAAGAACAAAAGATGTGTGTACCATAGCTGAGCATCAAGATCAGTAATCTTTTTTAAAATTGATTTAGTGTTCAGTCGGGAAAAGGTTCGTTTAAACAAGTTCAGGAAAGCGAAAATTAAGGCTCCTTCCTGATTGCTGTTCAAGTGCTCTCTGCATGGCCACTACTCTACATTCTCTATTTTCTATTAAATGTATTGTTTATTGCATCATAATACATTGAAGGCCACCATGATTGTGCTTTTTTTATGTAACTCGCAGCAATCGGAAAAAGCACATGTAAGTGGGTACTTAAACACTGAGCTAAATTGTAGCCTTTTGTGTGGTTATGTGCATGCCAGTGCAGTTTGGGGTTTGGGGGCTACTGCTATTATTTTTTTTTTCCTTTGGTGGTGATTTGTTGTTGTTTTTTTTAATTTTGTTTTGGAAGAAGTCGGTAAACAGGCATTTTTTTAATGTTTCTAATCAGTTAATCGTGTATGTGCATCAGGAAATAAAAGCCTTTATACTGAAAACAAACAGGGAAAAGTCTAGTCCTAGAGAAGAGTAACTTTGGAAACCAATGAGCGTGTGAGACTACTCCCATCAGGTTAAAGTCAGCTACTGCTGACTGCCCCACAATCTAATTCTGATTGCCCCACAGAGCTGCAGAATCTACTGCTCCTTCATCAGTTCTTACTAAGGGAGATCTGAGTGGTTAATCCCTTCTATCGTTTTCTGATTATGTCATAAGAGTAATTAACATTGACATAAATTACACACCAGCAAGCAAAGTAGAAATAGAAAATTGGCTTATTTCTATTTGCTATCACAGTATGGATTTTATGTAAAACAAACATAGTGGTTGTAATTGGAAGATCAGACAATTCTGTCTGGAGTACAATTATTTGGTATTCATTTATATTCATTTAAATTCATGTTCAGTTTTTCATACCGGAAATGCTTGATTTCTGACTAAAGAAGGTGGTTTGAACAGTCTTCAAATCTTGACAGTGTCATTCTTAGACTGATTATGGAAGTCACAGCACTGTCTTACAAGAGCCTTTTGTCGTCCTGTGGATTCTGGATGCACTGTCTCAGCATTTTCAGACTTCGTGTTAAGAGTTCCTAGGAAACTAGGTAAAAAAAAAAAAACATAATTCAGATGTTTTTAACCTTTTAGCTTGAACCACCGTGGTAGCTGCTGGGCCNTTCAGAAAAGACTGTAAAAATTGAGTTTCTTCAAAAACTGTGCATGCAATCCAAGGGTAGAATTCAGCCTACGTAGTTTAACTGGGCACTTTTTATTTAGAGCTACAGAGATAACATGGTCTGCTGACATGCTAAGCCTTTCTTAGAGTCACATTACAGCCCATGAAGGACATGGCAGTATTTCAGGGTTTGTTGGAAGGATGGCAAAATACTTGCACCATCTTTGTGGGGGCACTGGGGCACCAGAGCATGAAGTGTATACAGTCAGGGTGAAGTCAGCACCAAGATAAGCCAGATTGAAAGCAGATTTTAGGGCCCAGTTGCAATAGACTCCCTAAACAAGATTAGAGAAGGGAAGAAAAGATACTCTTGAAATGCATTTTATCCAGTGAAGACAAAATGACATGATAGACAGTTCTGACATGATAGACAGTTACCTGTGATAACTCAGCTTCCTTGGGGAATACACATTTGCCAAACCAAAGTGCTTAAAAACAGCATTATACCATGCAGGAATGGCTTAAGAAGTCCCACAGAAGTTTGTTTTCTTTTATTTCCTTTTCACAATTTCTTTGGCCTGTTTCCTAGATTTCCAAGCTTTTATAATAAGCTTTTATAATATTATGCATTTACAGCTTTTAAACAGAACAGTTATCCAGCTCCAAAGCCTAAGATGCTCTACCTTCCTTGAGCACTAAGTAACAGCAAAATGATAAAGCCTGGTAGCAAGGGAGATAAAATGAGAGAAGGAATGAAAATTACACACACACACACACACACGCACACAAAATATATCTGAACTAATCAAAATGTGGTTTGCATAGGAAAATAAACAGTGAATAAATGAGTAAATGGAGCGATGCTAACTTGAGCATGCCCTTCTGCAAGACAAAGCTGAGCCAGGTGTCCAGTGGTCAATTACAAGCCTTTTCTTTACCTACATCACCATTTGGAAAAACTGAAAGATTCCTTCAGATAGCGAGAAATCTGTGTATGCAGTTATGTGTGTGACAGGAATTCACAGTAGGGTTGCTAAATTAGTTGTCTATTCTTTATTTTAATTTGGCAACAAAAGTGGATGTTGGGTTTCAGTACGTGATACAGTTAAGATGCCAGGAACTGCTGTGATAAGCTAGCTCAGTTTCTCACACAGAGTGAAGGTGGGCCATCCAGTTGTCACATATGGAGGACTCTTACTATTGCATCTCTTCTTCATCTATGCAAGGGAAGGAATCTTCCTATTTCTGCTAATTTTGTTGTTTTGTAAGGCTCTGCATCTAGCTAACAGACCACTCAAAACTTCTCTCAGTTTGCCAGGTTCTTTTTCTCACCTCAATTATGGGCATGATTTGCGCACGTGCAATTCAACATTTCTTTGGTTCTTTTGCTGCCACGCATCCGCAATTAAAAAAAAATGCTGAATGAGAGTAATAGAGAGGAACAATGGGCTATTACAGGATGTTCAAGACAGGGTCATTACAGTGTATTTTTTTTTGTGCAATCCTGTTATGAGCAAGCTTAGTATTTACCAGCTTGCTTCATTTGTCAGAACAGTATTATTAGTGTTGTAAGGCTACAAACTGCCCGTTTTCTAATTAAGTTCAATTTGATGAAATAAAATTTTATCTGACATCTCTGTAGAAAGCTGCTTTTTAATGTTCGTAATAAATGTATATGTATTGTAAGTATTCAGTATTTATTTATCATCATTGGTAATGACAAGTAGGGTGTGGGTAAAGTAGTGAGAAAAAGAGCCAGGAAATGCTTCAGTATCAAATGGCAAATTAGTTCTAGTGTACTTAGCAAAATGAAATCACGGAAGCTTACGATGGGCAGTTGAATTTAAAAGTCTAGGTAAATCTCTTAAGAACAAGTATTTTGCTTTTGAAGTTTGAAAAGAGAAAAGCTCATTCGCAGTGCTGTTTTTTTGACATAGAATATTTTTTCAGTCATTTTCAACATTCGGAACCCAAAGGATCAGTCTGTTGTAAAAGGTGAAGGTACAAAATAGCACCTGTTGGGCCTTTGAAGCAACTGTGGACGGTTTGTGTGATGTGTGATTAAATTAACACTCCTCTAGCTGAAGGACACCCACAAATGGTCACAGTTGAAAACGTGTATAGAAGGTGTCAAGCTAATGTGAAATAAGGAGGTCAAGCAAGAGAATTCAGTCACATCTGGGAGGACACAAATTTGGAATTGGGATCCAAGGATTAGTAGAATAGATTAGAAACTAATCCACAAGGATTTGGGATGCTGATGAAAACAGCGTGATTTCAGTATTGAATGAGAATGTCTTAGTCATTAATCCAGATGTGTCATGTTTTTAGATGTGAAAGTGGGACTTGGAATAAACACAGCCTGATTTGGAATACTGGGCTATAGCGGTGTAATAGAGTCTATGGAATGGAAAACTAAGGGTACTGCAGGTCAATTTTGAGGTTAGCAGAACTGTGAAGGGAAGTCTGTCTGGCCGCAAAATACCCTACAGCAAGTCTCAGTGCTGCCTTCTTTTGCACAGAACCCTTCTGCATGCAAGGCCAGGGGAGTGGAGGAATCAGCCACTACATGAATATCTGTATAAGTCTGGTTCTTGCAGAGGAAGAGACATATTAACTGACATGAAGTGTCAGTGGATGAGATTTGAATTAATGCTACTCATCAAAGGCTTTTCCAAACTGTACAGCTTTTGCCCAGGTTGACGAATGGCTCACTGGAAGTGTTATAGACCAGCTGTTTTTCTTCAGCTCTCTGACTCCATTTGGCTTTTGAGTCTTCAATCCTGCAAAATCCTTAAAGTCATAAGTAGGATACTTACGTAGTTCCATGTACTTGGTGAAACTATATGGATGGTACGCAGAGCACAAAACAAGGCCAACAGCATGCAAAATCAGCAACAATTTGAAGGGAGTTATAGATAGGGGGGAAAAAAAGCTGGTGACTAGCAAGAAAATATTGAAGAGGAAGTGTGTGTGGGAGAAAACATCTGTTGGCCACTGGATCCACACTACTACTACCACTTGTGAAAGGTGAGGCATTAGAGGATACTCAGCAATTTCTTTCTGCACCCAATGTTATTATCTGTTTAACAAAGAATATCAATATATCGTTTGGCATAGGAAGGAGAATATACATTGCTTAATGTAAAAATAAAGCAACCAATTAAAGCTAATTAACAATATTTCTGTGACAGCACGCTAGTTCATGCATTCCTCCTGAAAATGATCTCACATGCCTGTATGTAAGCAGTTTTTTGAAGGGAAATAGCTCCAGGAAATATATGTGGACTTCCAGAACCCATTTGTAACTTTTTGAAAGGAACACTTAAATGCTTAGAGCATTGAACATGTGAAAAGGATTACATATGATGATGTGTTTTTTTGGTTTGGTTTGGTTTGTTTTTAAATCAACTGGGTTTTCTTAGTGACCAGTTGAAAGAACACTAGATTTCTTGGACGTTTATCATCTCACCAAGAAAGGGACCACAAATGTGGTTAAAAAAGATTTCTGTTGGTTTGGTTTTCCGGTGGGGTAACCTGCAACTCATTGCTGAAAGTGTCTCTCTTGGCTCTCTCCCCCAAAAAGATATGGAAACAGCTATCACTGTCATAGGCTTCTAGCTCATGCTGTAGCAACCTCTGGTCTAGAAATCACTGAGTCGTACTAAGTTGCCCAAGGGGACAGTGTTCATAGTGTCATAGATCATCAGAGTTACATGATTTCAGCGGAGATACAAAGAATGTAACTTCCACAGAGAGTAATACTGAGAAATTTTTTAAAAAAATGTTGGCCTTCCTTATCAAAAGTAAGCCTTCGAAGAATCATCAGGAATTTATTGGCAATGATTTGTTTTCAGATTGGTTCTGCTTCTGGAGATGAGTTTTATACAAAAAAGGTGGAAAGGGCTTCTATATACAATTTTATTTACTGCTTCAGCTAATTTAAAAAAAAATAAATATAATAGTGGGCCTAGATTGTAAGCGTACCCTGGTAGAGTACAAATTATTTCCAGTCCCATAGAGGGGGATGAACCTCAGCTTGTCACAGAGAGACAGTTGTTTCCTGACATTGGGCACTTGGTTAACAACTTCCAGTGTTTGAAGATGTCACAGGTCATATGGATTCTGTGTGTTTGCAGCCTTTGGGCTTAACAGGAAGGTCACCAAGTTATCAAGCAACTACTGTCTGTTTGAAGAGATTCAAATGCCTTTCCTGCCCCGTTCTAGGGGCACCTCAGCTTTCAAAGAGAAAACAGTGCTGCCCCTATAAATTTACCACTATCCAGACCTTGTCTTCTAACTAAAAACAGCAAAAGAACAATTAAAGTTTACTTTTATTTCGTTCTCATTTCCTTTGTGTTCCATGTAATTCTATAGACCCTGTTTTCATCTAGCATAGTCTCTGTGGAGCAACCAAATAAATCTTCGCTCCGTTTTTTTCTTTTTTTTTCCTGTGCTTTGAGAGTCTGAGACTGCTGCCTTTCCAAAGCTGTCTGTATCCCCAAATCTGTAGGAGGATTCCCACTTCTATGCAACTCTCTGAAAGAACTTACTATTTTCCACCTATAACCTGAGTATGTATTGTAATAAAACTTAACATAGAATAATCCTTCCCCACCAAACCTATATGGATAGTAGAAAGGGTGGTTAAGCCAGAAACCTTCTTCCCCCAGCAGATCTTTTGATTTACTTTATCCTGATTGCTTGAGAGCACGGTTATCAGAAGACCTATTTCCAAGTTGCATGCCTTTGAAGAAGTGCAAGATGTACACATCTGGAAATGATAGTTATGTGGTCAGTTGCGGAGATGTAACTACCTCTTTTTCTGTAGCCTGCCTTAAGGTATAATTAACACAAAATCGGATGTTTGGGGTTTCTTTGCTTCTTTCAAAATGTAGCAAGCATATTATTTTTGTTGCTGATAGAAGATCCCTTTTCACAGCATTTTGATGAATTAACTTTTTTTTGCTTGTTTTGTTTAAGGAAGGTAACCTTTTCAACATCCTGTTTTATTTACCAGTCATATCTGTACGCTGCAGGAATCCTGTGTGTGAAATCACAACACGGTGCTCAAGAAAGGAGACAAAAATCCTTGATGTTTATTAGAAAACCACTTGGTAAAGAAACAAATAGAACAGTGACTACTGTCAGGTGTGGTTTATTTTTAAATATGAGCAACAAATATTTTTTCAAAACTAGAAGGGATCGAAGTGAATCAAATGAAATCAGAGTCCTCTCTTGCTTTCCCCAAAATGCAAGCTGTACCATATTGCACATTGGTGAAGAATGGGGAAAGAGAATTTTATTGCTTATCGCTCTCTTTTTAGAGTTCACACGCCTCTGCAGTTGCTAGTCTTTTGCTGGAGTTGGAATCGAAGTACCAAAATATTATGGAAAAAGACCGCTCTTGCATTATTTCTGGCAGGCTTATAACCTGGGAGTATCTAAAATATCATCAGAAAGTGTGTTCTCACAAGATTCCTGTCCAAATTTCCAGACCAACAAATCTAGAACATTATCCAAAAAAGCATAGATACTTATATGATCATACAATTGCAACAGAACTTGTGGTTGGGGTTTTTGGTGGTTTTGGTTGTGTGGTTTTTTTTTTTTTTTCCCCAGTTCTTCCCTTGTTGCTTTTTTTTTTGCATAATTTTAGCTATTTCTTATTCTTTCCCTCTTGTCTTCTCTGTAAAACAGCTATACAAGAATTTCCTTTGTCCCTTTCCTGCGTTAATGTTTTTTTTAATGCAGTTGATTTTATGCAGTTTGTTCTTGTAAAAATAGGTGTCATTTTAGATGAGCAGTGGTCTGTTAATTTGAAGTGGAGTTTGATGACAATGTTGCAGTCTGCCTGCATAATGAACTATCTCTTCATATTTATTTTCACTACTGAAGGTTAACCCAAGTTAGAGGGTGGATATTGCTTAAGAAAGTTTTTTTCTGTGCTTAGTTTCAGGTAACTGAATAACGAATTTGCATGCTATTAATATATCAGATTTTCTTTACTAACAAGTCTTTTCTAGGTTTTAATGTTTCATGGTTTTAGACAGCCAACTACTTTGTTCAAGTATTACTGTAGAAGTACAATACATGTAAAAATAACTTTAAAAAATCCAAGTATGAGTGCAGTGGCCACCATGAGCAAACACTTACTTAGCTAGACAGCATAGGTAATGCAGTTGTCAGTGTTATTGCTGTGTTAGTATTCATTAGTAAATTAACTCTGTTGGTTGAATAAGAGCACTCAGAGACCATGTTGTCATTCTAGCAGAACTCTGCCAAACAGCTGGTGCTGTTTCTTGTTTTTTTGTTTCTTGTTTTTTTGTTTGTTTGTTTGTTTCTCTCAGGAAAGTAGGATTGAGCTTGCAGGAACTGTTTCTCACTGATATAAATCAGTAAACTTAAGGATTCAAAGAAAAACAGGCTTGACACACAGAATATATGTTCTGCAGTGGTTGCTCCTGTTAGTGGTTCATTGATTCTGTAATAAGTAAACTAGTAAGATAAGTATGGTTTAAATTTTATTTATGACATTACAATCTGTAGTCTCCTAAAATACAGTTTGATGATTACATATGCTTAAATTAATTTATTTTTTTAGGAAGAAAAGTTATTTCCCGAAGTGATGAATATGGGGGGCGGGGTGGAACTGGTCAGCATGACTTGTGACTAGAGAATGTGTGAGTGCTCTTTTAGAATTTATCATCACTTAGTTATATGTATTTTCCCGGGGAAAAATATACTTCTCTAGCACCTATGTTCTGTTGCAGCAGCTCCAAGGAAATATTTGCATATAGGAGTAATGTTTCCAAAATTCCTCTGTTAGGTGAAAGACTTAAGGAAGTATATTCGCTGTGAATATGGAAGGCAATATCCAGCTGTCAGTAGACTGCTAGTGGTTTTTGCACTATGCAAACCTGTTCTAGCATTTTTGTGTCATCCTCAGTTCAGCAAACATTAATGAATTTTGCTTCAAAGTTGTACGTAGTAGATAAATTATTATGCCCATGTATACTCTGTTAATAGTACAGAGAAACCTGCTTGCTCTTGGAAGAACAGTAAGTATACAGAAGGCAATATGGCTTATCCAGCTATGGTGCTACTTACTTGATGAACTAAATTTGTTCATCAGTTCCTGATCCTTGGGCTTCAGCCTCAGCACCCTCCCACCCCACCTAGTATAAATTTATACAGAATCTTTCTATCCACTTAATGTGCAGATCTGCTGCAGTAAAAACAGCATAATGAGGACCATGTGCCTCCAAAATAAGTCACGTTAGAGAGGACTTGCTACTAATGGTCTGTTCTCAAGGATTAGATGGCTTAGGTATGTGCTTATATTTGCAATAAATTTGATGGTTGTTTTGCTTTGCTCTTAGTTTGTGAGTTGATTCCTGGCTATTGCACCTAAATGAGTAAGTAGTTTAGTTTTCACAAATTTTAGGTGTCAGATAACTTTTATAACACAGGGACCAGAAATTTGCTGGCTTAAGCAGTTTCATGATGCTGATAGTCTTTATATTCATACCATATATTCTATGTATATTCATACAATGCAACTGTAGCTGTAGCTTGAGAAATGCTATAAAACTGCCAAACACGCCATGTTTCCAATAGACTAAAGAAAATGTGCAAGTTTGTTTGCATGTACTGGGACTGAGCTCCTACCCTCACCTTTCCTCCAATCCTCATGATTTTTTTCTTAAGGTTTTAAAAGTTTGGCTCTATAACAAATTGCTCATAAGGCCAATTAATGTGTGGAAACAGCTGTTTTTGATTTGTTAGCAGTGACATGTTTTCAGGGATTGGAATATCACAGGGCTATTATATTTTTGTAATGCACCTCATGAGCTTTTAGTTTATTTTAGATACTTAATGCTGTTTCACAGGTGTAATTGAACTGGAACCTTGACACTCTAAATGGAGGATTTCTCATCTTAAATCAGATCTAGGCCACTGAGCTTTAGTCTGCTTCTTTTGGCTTCTGTCAGTACACTGCACACAGTTCTTGTTGAAATGGAAAAAGAAGTTTGCATCATTTTAAGGAACTGAATTTATTTTTGCAATGTTTAGCATTTAAAAAAAAAAAAAAAGTCATTTGTCCTTGATGGTCTCAGGAACTTGCTTATTACTCTGAAACTCACATATCTTTATCTAACTACAAATTTAGTTAACAATGATAGTATATTATTATCCAGACTTTCGAAAAAGCCAGTGGCTGAAAGCACTTGAAGGGAAGATCTTTTGTGTTTATGCAAGCTATATTCTGGGCTATATAAAGTAACATAGTATTTTTTATAATTATCAGCCATTTATTGTGTCTACATCCTTTTCCTTCTGGAATTAGCACAGAAAGGAAAGCATGTTTGTGTTTTGTTTAAAGCCTTGATCAACAACAGCTCTCTAACTTTATTTTTTACTTTTCTAAAGTTTACTTGCTTATAAATGACATAGGTCTTCATGACGAAATGCATGTTTGCTGGCTAGGCAGTAGGCTTGTTAACGCTTTGCAGCTTCTGTCCTCCAAGAATGGTAATAAAACCTGTGTACAGTGACCATTTGGGTGTCTAGCATTATTCAGGACAGGATCAGTTCTCACCAGCTACTCTAATCTTGCTCCTTTCTGCATCAAGATGAGAATTGGATCAATAATGTCATCATGTAGCATTCTGCTTTTTAATCATCTCTGACACCCTGGACATGGTAGTTATACTTCAAAGACTGTTTTCTCTTATGATGGCATAAGGGCCAGTGGAGCATAGAGAAGAGTGCAAAAGAAATATAGTCATAGTTTCTGTAGTGAAGAAGCTTTGCAAGGAAGAGTCATGATCACACCCAGGTTCTTTCAGGGCCAAGAGAGCTGACAAGCCACAGAAGCACTTAAGGGGAGTAACAATGAAGAAATGACATACTGAGCAGTGGATTCCCCATATCTAATCAAGCAGTGAGGAGAGAAATAGCACAGGAAGAATCCTAAGTGTGTGAAGACTCGTGTTTGTAGTTGTCTCAACAAGTCTGCCTCTGCAGTTAAATCGAAAGACCCCAATCAAAATTAACTGTCTGATGTACCGAAAAATAACAGGACTTAGAAACAGATTTTCACAGTTTCAAAGATCTCTTAGCTCTTTAACAGTTGCAGGGGATATAAATTGTTGAGTGTCAACACTTGCCTTTAGAAATCTTAGGTTTTTATGACTTAAGCAGCTCTGCTTTCTTACTTCCATAGTTTTTAGTAGAAACAAGAAGTAATGTGCAAAACAAAGTTACTGAAGCATTGCATCCCTTGCAATACATGCATAAATGCAACTAATGCTGCAAAAGCACATCTCTGAAGAACAAAATTCTCAAATCTATAGCTCAGATAATAGCTTTCTGCAATAATTCCTTAGTTATCCCAATAGGATGTGGTAGCTGCCGCTAGGATGAGGAATGCTAACAAACCTTAGGTTATAGCAGCAAGTACGTCATGACCACTTTTGCCAAGAAACTAATCCAAATCCCATAGTGATCAGCTCTACCTATGTCACAGTCCTGTTGGAGATAAAGGATGTTGCTTAGAGAAATGCACTTGAGCCATATTATGATAGAGGAGATTGGAGAGGTATAGCTTCTCAATGAGATTTTAATATAAATCAGAAGGTGGTTTTTTTTTTTTTTTTTTTTTTTTTTACTTTAAGCCTGAAACAAGTTATCATAAAGAATTTCATGTTATACTGGTAAGATGTGAAATGCAAATGACATGGGAGTGAAGTATGGAACAGACTTTTCACAGCCTAAGTTATTTGTTTGTTCCCAAGGAATACATGAGAATTAGACAGCATAGCGTTCAAAGCTGACTACCTGAACGTATTAAGAAATAAAAAAGTAATTTAAAACCATAGTTTGATTTTTACAGAGTAGAGATCTATTACATACAGCTTATCATCTTTCATAAATAAAACTATGTAGTTAAGATCCAATTATATGAAGGGTCCATAAGCACACAGTGCAGTAATGAGTGATGTTTATAATACAATTCGCACAGTTTTGGCCGTTGGAAGCTCTATTGTTAGGCTGCTGGCTGGGACTCAGGATATCCCTTACTGCTTTCAAAAAATCTCTTGAGTCCTTAATTTCCAGCTGAACAGTCACCAAAGGTCCATGGAAGAGTCCTTGAGCAAAACTTCTTAGACCTAAGACAGCAATGCAGATGTCTTTTTTTATTCTTTATTTTTAAATGCTAGATTTATTTAGCCCTTTCTGTGGTGAAAATACTTTGAGAGAATTTCGAAATTGTTCAAGGGACTATCTGGATTTCTAGTCTGGTCTTATTTCAGCAGTGTACACCACTTCTACTTGAATATATATTTCTTCATCAAATAATGTCTCTACAAAAATCTATTTCTGTTAAGTGCTTTTGGGAAATAGAGAAGGGTGCTGGTGTACTGCTTTTATAAGGTTATACCTTCAGAGCTGCCATTTTATGACTTGGCAAAGCCCAGCAGTGTCATTTGCAATCACAGAAGCAAGCTACTAACCTCGACAGATAATGGTACTTGAGTAAAAACTAATCTTGGTTATGAAAGGATACCTCCCTTTCCTCCATCTCCTCCCCGTACTTCAAGACTGCTTGAATATGGTCACTTAAACTCTGGGAGGAGCTGTTTCCTGCAAAAATGACTCCATATTTCTGCATTTGTCAATGTTTCTGGTAGAGAGGTTGGTTTTTTGTTTGTTTGTTTTTGTTTTTTTTAAGTCTATGTAAACAGGACGAGTTAAACACAGCCTGCAGTACTTGTCTGCCCTAGTGATTGTTTTGATAGATTACAGTTGCTGGAAAACTAGACAAGTTGTTTCCATTGTTCCTTCAGCTGTCTTTGGATTCTTACAACCACGCCGTGTTGATGTTTCACCTCTTTGTTGGAATCTCACCCAAAATTTTCATAATGCTTTTCTGGCCCTTGTTGAGGCTTTTCTGAAAATTTTACTTACCGATTTGCCCCTTCTTTGCATGCACTGGAGGTGACCCCATCCTGCCTTTTCACATGACCTTTGTTTTTGAGTTGTTTGATTCTGCTCTAGGTATATCATAGTGACTTCAGCAAAACTGCTAGGAAACTGAAAATATAAACCTGCTGTTCTTTGTATTTTTTTTAATGCTTCTTCCAAATTTCATTGTGTTTGGTTTTTTTCTTTGTTTGTTTGTTTGTTTTTTTCCCGTCTGCTTCTTCAGCTAAGCTGTTCTTAGGGAAGCCGTTAATAGGGGAAGGATTTGTGGTGTTTCATGTTTGGAGTGGGATGCCACTGCCCAGTACACAGGCACCTACTACTGCCTGGAAAGCATGCCTGGACTGTGGCTGCCTCCATGCAGGATGCTCCGGAGGCACTGGGGCCAGCTTTGGCAAATGTCTCATATACCCTCAGGGCATCTCAAAGGGCACTCTCTAGGAGCCTATGAATAGGCAAATGAGCTCAGTCTCCAGGCTTGATCTCTCTCATTACATGTATGTGTGATGAGTAGCGGTTGGCAAGATGCAGCTTGTATGTAGTTACATCTGTGTGTTTGCAGATTGCAACCCTGATATAAGCAGAGTTATTAATACTAGGGACTGATTATGCTACTAGCAATTTGTAGAAAAATCAAAATGAGAGCCAGTGGTTTGGTTTCTAGTGCTTTTGCACATACTGCAATATTTGTATGTGATGTTCACTTTTTCCTTTTGTAGAAGATCAATTAAAAAGGGCAGGGTTATCGTGAGTAGTTAGGCAGATATGTTTCCACTGCACCAGCACGTGTTGTGAATGTCCCAAAGGTATTGTTTGGACGGTAAAGTTGTTAATGGTATTGGTATTGAAAAAGTTGTAATTTAGCTTCTGAAGTTAACACCCTTTCAGTTCTATTGTTTTGTGTTAAGTTCAGAGATTTGAGAAATCTTTGGTGTATTGGGACAATTGTGAATAAATTTCCCTAACCAAAAGGACTGTAAAGTTTTTCAGAATTACTGTTAGTTTGGGAAAGTGCTTCAAAATCTAAATCAAGTCTTAAATCTGCAGCTTTTTTAATTGATACTCAGTAATTATAATTATCAGATAAGTAGTTTATGAATCTTCCATGGTGTAACATGGATATCTACCTCTTACATATATTATGCATAGTATTTTAATGTGTTGTATTCTGTTTTACACTGTAATATTTTGTCCATATTTTTAATCAAGAAATATGCTCTATTTCAAGTAATAATAATTTACTTACAGTTCTTGTCCTTTCTGAACATTCTTGTGCTCTGGCAAATGTTTAACACATTAGAGTACTTATGCACAGTAGTTCATCTACAATGCTATTATATGCAAATTAATCTGTAGGGTTAGTGTATAGAATGGGTTGCAAGAGATGAGAAAGGGATAGAGCTGGGTACAGGAGGTCACCTTAGGTAATGATTATACCTTCACTTCACTGTACGGGAAACCTACTTCGTGTTTCTTAGGTGCAGAGAGAATATGAGGTAGATTGTCTCACTCAAGCAAATGTTAACACTGGGAATCCCTTCTGGGAGGTGTTCCTTTAAACTCAGCATCTGAACTATCCACAGTGGTAGCAGAGGTAATAATGTTCAAACCGTAGCCTGAGAACAGATTTTCAGTAGACTGATTCTAAACACTCCACTTCTCATTGCTGTTCTGTCTTAGAATAAAAATTAGATCTGTAGTAGCAGATGAGATGCTTAGATTCTCAAGACTGTCAGACATTAACTGCTTAAAATACCTGTCACATTAGTTATGTCATTAAGAGCCAGATATTGCTTAGCTATTCCTTCACAAAATTCCTACTGAAGTTAGCAACTGACTCTCAACTCTGATTCAGGATCAGTATTTTTAATTATCTTACTCTCATCTTCCCTTTATGTTCTCTTTTGGTACCTCTCTGTGACCTTAAAGGAGAAACTACATACATACTTTGAAGGTTTGGTTTTTTTTTTTTATTGTTTTGTTTTGTTTCTTGTTTTTAGAACTGAACCCACTTTCTTTGTACTGTAGTCATTCCACATTCAGTAGCACTATATAGTTTCAGTAGCTGATTTGGCTCCCACTTTTGGATTAGCTCAGATTTCCCATAAGTTTGGTAGTCTGATTTTCAACAGATGTTTTAGGGTCATCCTCCTTGCAATGCCTGATGCTCAGCGATGACCAGCCAAGTGGGGTTCAGAGTTCAGATCTCTGGGTGATGGCCACTTCACACTTGAAGTTCTCTGTTAGTTAAGAATGCTTATCAAAGGTTTATTTCTCTTCTCCATAGCCTTCTAAAGTGGTGTAATGAGACAGATCATTAATGACTTAAGAGTCAGAATTTGTCTGATAACAACAGCCAGGGAATGAATATACTTAATCCGGAGAATGAGAACGGTGCTTACTGATATCTCAACGTCTTACTGAATTCAGATATGGGAGGTGAAGTCATCTGGCATAGGACAAACCAATGCAACTAAACTTGTCAGTGTTGCTCTTGATCAAAGTCTGCATCTAATCTATCTTATGCTTTGCTTAGACAAAGCAAAAAGTACTTTGTTTCCTACTGTGTAAAACATTTATACGATATCCAGAATAATTAATACCATCATTAAAATGCCACTAGATTTGGAATGATGTGCAGCAACTGTTTAGCAGTGCAGTCAGTAAAGATTTGGGGGTGTTGCAAAAGACATTTAAGAATAATTATGGTTTTATGAAGTGTGAGGGACTAGGCAGGTAACAACAACTGCTAACAGCTTTTAACTTCTTTGAAGAAGTTGCCTGGTTTATTTCTTTGCACTATCTCATCACTGAGCAGCTATAAAATTTACTAGTGCAGTAGTTGTTTTCTGATAATCTCCTCAGAAGGGGAAGTATGTTTACTTCGGGGGGGGAGGAGGCAGGGCACAAGTTTAATTCCTGCAAATTTTGATTTCATTTGAGAAACCTGGAGAAGTTAGAGAAGTGAGAAGCTAGCTCATGAAATGCTTTCAGTTCTTGGTGTGCTATAGACATGTAGCAATAGTCAAGCATTTTTATTTCTGTAAAAATACTTACAAGATCAGCAAAGCATATACCTCTCATGGAATACACTTACCAGTAATACTTGCATCTAGTTAAGAATTAGTATGGAAATTTTGTGTCTATGCTTGGCCCAGTTATCTATGTCACCAGTAAAGTACCTGATGGTTTCTTTGGAAGAAAAGGATAGCTGTTCTTACAGCTTCAGGAGAGAACAGTGTTCTCTCTCTACCATATATGTATATGCTGATTAATTCAGAATATCACATTCATTACCTGTCATGTTTATACAAATATCCTGCTCTATCAACAGCAAGGGGAAGCGAAGGCAGGAGAAATCTGCACTTCACCAAAGGAGGCTTGGTGTAAGCTACCTTAATGGAAATAAATGCAGGAAAATTTTTGTTTGTTTGTTTCTGAGTGGTTCCCTTACATGGAGTCAGTTGGGTGATGATGTTTCCGTTGGCTCCAGCAATGTCAAGGCCACTGATGATGAAAGTTTTGTACTGTTTTTCCCCATTACTTGGAAAATTGTCTCCCCCCCCTCCCCCATCCCCAACCAAATCCCTGCCAAGCAAGCAGCTGTGAACAAAATTTCTCAGCAAAAGGAATCTGAAGCTTTGCACGCTCTGTGGAACAAGGAAAAACATGCATACAGCTTTGAGAGGGATGAGTTGAGGGCTGCAAGTCCAGAACCTCTGAATAAAATGTGAGTGTGTGAAATGGATGAGACTATTAAGGTGTTGTACAGGAAAGAACAGAAAACTACAAGCAAAGATTATTTTTTCATAATGACTTTTGGTACCTCAGTATGAGAAATATTAAGTAATGCCGGGAAGTTTGATTTCCAAACTTTGCTGTTGAAAGTTAGTTAGAAAACCTGCTGAATGTGAGTACTGCAATTGCATCTGAGACACTGGCAAACAAATGGCAAGAACTGGTCTGTAGAATTACTCAATTGAATGTGTTTAACTTAATTTTAGTAGACATTGCCCTTATCAAAGCTTCCCACAGAATTCCACACATTCTATTTCCACCAGGATTTTTTTTTAATGGAGAAGAGGGAAATCAGTATCAGAACTTTATAGATTTTTTTTTTTTTCTCTATGAAAATAAATGCAGGATGTGAGTTTGCAGAAAATATGCACACCTATATTAAAGCCATCCAGTATTTTCCATGCTTGCAATGGAAATTTTCAGTTGCTTGCAGTTTTGACAAGCTTTAATTGAGATTTCTGTCGCATTTCTTCCTTTATATTATTACTATTTTTACATTTAAAGGAGAGACAATGTGCTTAAGTGTGTAAATAACATATAAATAATATTTATACATAATTTATGACCAGAATAACTGTGCATAAATAGCTCTAGTGCTTGTAAGGTTTTTTTGGAATGTAATATTTCATCCTCAAGAAATACCTTGTATGAGTGAGACTCAAGTTTATCAAGGCTGTGATATTGTGTCCAGTTTATATAATTTATGTAATATTTTAATGTTCTTAGTTAATATTTTTATTTTGGTTTGCATTCAGGTAAGTCAGGGTGGAATAGTGCAAAAGGATATGGAAAAGTCTGTTTGTAATTAAAGGAACACTAATTGGACTTCAGGGACTGTGTGTAAGATACACTAGTCTTTCCCACGGCCACACCCTGAGCATATGATCTTTAACTGAATTCATGGAAACATTCAGACTGCTTCCTACAGATTGCAGCTGGCACTGTCTGTAAAATCTGTGCTTCACAAAGAGCAGAGGATTTTATGTGATAATGTGCAATGAAACATTTCGTGCTGCCGCAGTGTTACTGTGCAGCTATGTGAAACAGATGGAATGCACTGAAAAAAGAATGAAATATGCAAAGCTTCATGCCCATGCAAATAATATTGGACTCCTATTAATTGTCATCCTTGCAGTCCTCATTCAGAGGAGGTGAAATAGTGCAGTGCTTGACCATCAAATATGTGTGTGGCTTATAGAGTGCATGCCAGCTAAATTGTTAGATGACACGCC
The DNA here is from genome assembly GCA_013399475.1 of Chauna torquata. Lineage (NCBI taxonomy): Eukaryota > Metazoa > Chordata > Aves > Anseriformes > Anhimidae > Chauna > Chauna torquata. Next base: position 10,367 of record VXAL01019621.1, on the reverse strand, counting down.
AACTGCTTTTGCTATTTCAAACTTTTAACATCTTTCCCAGCAGCATAATCTCTGCAAGTAGAATTTTCAATGGCACAACATCACCTTCCTGTTAACAGCATGAAAATATAATAGGCTGTCAACTAAATTTAAGGCCAGTTAGACCTGGGCCTATCCAGTTCATTGTTCAGTTCCTAGCAGTTGTTAATCTCTGGTATTTCAAAGGAAGAATTAGGACTTTGAACAAGACAATTGATGGACAAATATGAAAATTAGAAAACTACTAGTTTCTTAGTTCTTTCAGATAACTATTGCTGTATACGCTTTCAAGTGGAAGAAGTCTTACCTAAGTGGTATTTCAGAAAAGATATACAAACATTACTTCAGTCAGTGGTAAAGGTGATTTCTACTTAGATACTGTCCATATTCAGACTGATACACTGGCCTCATGAAGAAGAGAAATTATTCTTTTAAAACTAACTGCACGGTGTCAAGGATAATTGATTAAGATCACCACATAAATTTGTTCTGCTTGATTGAGTTAGGCTTAGCTGTCCAGATGGTCATCACTGCCATTTGGGGTATTGAAAAGTTTTGAGACTCGCATTTACACTAGTGCCAGTTGTTTTATGTTCTCCATGTATGCTTTCAAATCGGAATGAAGAATGCACTGGGCAAATACCGCAAGAGAGGTTAGCGTAGTCACTTGGTAGCAGTTTGCTTCCTGTTCAAAAGGTCTCACTTCTCATTTTGTTAAGCTGATTAGTTAATTACTATGATCCATCCTGTAATTCATTTTTAAACTGACAGTAACTCTAGCAAAGCAAATGTTTCTTTAAGAAGCCTGAACCTGTGTCAGAGTTGTGCTTATGTGAATATTCCTGTGGGTGCAGTAGGCTGTGGATGGCGCTGAAGGGAATTCCCATTTAGAAGACTTCGAAGCATTGGTGGATGATATTTTCCTCTCATTGTCAACACTAACGTTAACTCAGATTGGTGGAAAATTATCCATAAAATATAATTGGCTATAGCAGTATCTTGATACATGCCTTTGAAGGAGTGGAATGCAGGGGGCTTAAAAAAAAGCCTTTTATCGCTCTTTCTACTTTATGGCTATGTTAAGACAATTTCTGCAGCTAGTCTGTGAGCAGAATGAGGAGAGAGAGATAAAAAGAAAAGCTCTGGTTATAAATGTAGACTCAAAAGCTTTGACATTGCTGTGTTCTTAATCTGTCCTTTGATGAGTATGTACCTCCATTCTTTTCTGTCCTTAGAAGTCATTCGCAAGCCTTTGCTCTTCTTCATGTACAGAGTGTAGGCCCTGATTTTAGAAGTCAAGACCAATCAATGTCTGTGTGGGTCTAAAGAAGACATGCGTGTATGGATATGCAGCTAGGAATCATTATTCAACACTATAGACTTTTAAAAGATATGTAGAAGGTAGTTTCTTTCCATACTGTTGGGATTAACTACTTCTGGATTTTAATGTTTTTGAGTCTTACAGTCTCCTTTAAGGCTAGCACACTCTGTATGAGTCCAATTTCTTTGTTGATAAAATGCCATTTGAGGAGTGCAACAGATGAAAAAACATGGAAGATGGGAAATAACTGTAGCTAATTAAAAAGGAAAGGAGACAAGCTTCAGACCACTAGAATTCAAAAGGTTGTTTTTGGCTGCTGCTTGTTCTTGGCTTTTGCTACAGGACAGATTAATAGTTTTGATAATTTAACACAATATAACTTGTAATGTCTAATATTCAAAGGCTGAAATATACCAGATCTTGCACTTCTGACTTCTGGCATGTGAAATTTTAAATTTAAGAGGAAATGTTCTGAACTGTGGTGACTTAGGTTGACCTGGTAAAAGCTTTGAAGTAGCTGGTGGTTTATTTTGTTTTGAATAAGTATGCCAAGCTGAATTTTTCTAAAATTGCCTTAAATTTGCCTGAACTTTTCTGATGCGTTCACTGTTGCAAAAAATAGCCCATGACAGAAAATGCTGATATTTGGCATGAACTTCCACCTGAAAGTTCATTTTCAGCAAGACCAGTTGTTGCTGGTGAAAAGATGAATACTTTGGGGATATTTAAGTTCTTTATATTATGTTTTGTGTGTTTGTTTTTATTAAAAAAATCATCACAACATCAAAAGACCATAGTGCTTCGGACATTTCCATTGAGAATTTGCCTCTGTTTGCTTTGTCAGTTCTGCAAGTCACTGACCAAAGGTGAACCCAAAGTTAGGACACCGGTTCTGATGCAGTGGTTGCAGCAGCACTGTGTTTATGCTGGCATAAGCAGTTCCCTTTCCTGGCCACCTGTTCGCTCTCCATCCTCCTCTGAGTTGTTGGTGTGGCATGGTCCACCTAAAAATTAATAATTTCATAAAGCATCATATTAGAAAATTTTATCAAAATATATTTAGAGCTGGATGAGAGTTTTTGTGTATACTTGTATGTAAATGTTCGCATTTCTAAATGTGAATCTAGGAGAAACTCTGATTTAAAACCTGTGAGTTTCATAGAATGCAATTAATTGCCAAGCTGGTTTGGGGCCAGTGAGAAAAAGCCTGAGCGGTAAGCTCGGAAAAAACAGAAGTCCTGATGCGTTTTAGTTAATCCATTCTCCCATTCCCATTGCCTTGTTCTGACCTTGAGAAAAGTCTTTGAACTGTAGAAATACTGTGCTTGTAAAATTAGTATGGTTCAATGAAGAAATAGCCAAAAAAAAAAAAAACAAACCCTTTTTAAAGGGGGCCAGTTGAGAAAATGACTTCATGCTGTAACCATTTTCACAAAGAAACCTTTGGATCCCTTTTAGGTCATTACTTGGTAAACAGCATCAAACAGAGTCATTCAAATAAAAACAGTGACTGCAAGACATACACGCAGAGCAGCAGTTCACTCTGTGTAGTCTTGAAGATGCAGTATCTGGAAAAAAAGAATTTCAAACATCTGAGCAAGGGTTTTTATACAAGTGTTTTAAGGTCTATTTGATGAAGTCATGAATTCATGCTGCCGTTGTTTTAATTCAGAACAGTAATGATTTTGGTTGGAGGTGGAGAAATCTTTGGAGGAAAGAGATCAATATACCATATTTTTCACATAGATAATTTCATCTCATAATACACTCTTTTTAAAAGTTCCTTCTCTGAAATAAATCCTCCTGCCTTTCCCAGTTAATCTATGGAGGAAAATGGGAGCAGCATGTGAGAGAGGGGAGAGGAAAAAAAGGAAGCAGGCAGAGAGATCCTCTGCTTCAGAGTGGGTGCTCCAGGATAAAATTCTCATTGTATGCCCTTC
>VXAL01019620.1:543087-602685 GCA_013399475.1 Chauna torquata | reverse complement strand
GATCCCTTCTCCCTGGTGACCACTGATAGGAGCCGAGGGAATGGAGTCAAGCTGCGACAGGGGAGGTTCAGGTTAGATATCAGGAAAAGGTTCATCACCGAGAGAGTGGTCGTACACTGGAACAGGCTCCCCAGGGACATAGTCACGGCACCAAGCCTGTTGGAGTTTAAGAAGCGTTTGGACTATGCTCTCAGTCACATGGTCTGAATTTTTGGGTAGACCTGTGTGAAGCCAGGAGCTGGACTGATGATCCTTGTGGGTCCCTTCCAGCTCGGAATATTCTATGATTCTATGATTCTTGCCACCTCCAGGGGAGAGAAATGAATTGGAAAACTGTGTTTTTCCAAAACTAAGTCCATCATTCTGGCATACAATCCAGTCTTGAAAATGTTTGGAAAGTCTTATGAAATGAAAACAATTGTGAAGATCTGAAAGGTTGTCATGAAAGAGAATTTTTGTCTTCTGAGTGGCTTTGATTTATCTTTCATCCTCTTTTGAAGGGTTCCTGGTTGATAGAAAGAAATGGGTGAAGCAAGTTGATCTAGACACCGTGCATGGTAAAACTTTTGACAGAGTTAGAAGAACAATAATAAAAGATTACTGATTTATCAAATTTTGCAAGTGCTGCGTAAAAATAGATGTGGTTTAAGTTCTTGACATTAACCTTTTGCAAAGTCCAGCTGTGGCTGAGTGTGTTTGTGTATACGAGGGGAGCAAGCTGGTGGAGGTGGCAGAGATGAGGCCAGCCCTGCTGAGATGCACTCGCTTGCTGTTGGGTGAATCCCTCTGCTGCTTCCAAAAAGGCTTTGTGTGGTTCCTTGTGTCACTGTTTTGCATGGTCTAGCAAATCACGGCATGTTAACCTCAGAGCACATGCCATCCATATGCATTAAAGGAGCCATTTTGAGCGTAAATGTGTTGTTACGAACTAAATGATAAACCGTAATATCATTCATTTCCCACCAAAGAAGTGCTCACTGCAGATGGCAAAAATGTTATAGCCATGCTGTTCCCCTCCATCCCCGATACAATACAAGGATGTCCTCGTCCTTCCTCCCGGTGACGTCGTGCAAGGCCAGTGCGTTGGCCTCGCCGGCCGTGGGGCAGCGTGGTGAGGCGTCAGGAGGAGGCCGGCACCCAGCAGGGCACGCAGCCACCTCCTTTGGCCTGCTCTCTCTCCGTACGGGTATGGGAGCTCGGGTGTCATCTCTAAGGCTTTATTTTTCTTTCTTCTTTTACTCCATGTTTGCTTTTTCCTGATTTCAGCATTCTTTCTACATATTTCCTGTTCCTCAAGAAGAGGGGAAGCTAACTCGGCGTGTCTGTCACCTAATGCTGGCCTTGCTCCCCGTCTCCAGCCCGGGCCTCCCTGTCCCTGGTTGCTGATGGCACTATACGCTGCAGGTTCCCGACGCGTAACTTAAGGGAGTATCTCAGATGGGAATTGATGAAAGACCCATTTATATGCTCAACAACAGCCTTTTCCTGTGGGTTATTTTCGGCATTGGCTCAGGAAATGTGTTTGTGAAGCTTCTTAGTACTCTGTTCTGTGTGGCGATAGTGTAACTGTCTTATGTAATTGTATATGCAAAACAGTAGGGTTTGTTGTGGTAAAATAAATGTTGGGGGAAAAAAAGCAGTCAAAATATTAACTTCAATTTTTATTTAAATGCCAACATTGATTTTATTATGAGTCATTTACCCCACATTTATATTTGTTCAGATTAAAGTTGTTTTAATGAGTAGACTTACAGAACTTCATGCAGCTATGCTGTCTCAATGCCCTAGACAAAACTTAGGTTAAGAAATGCAGGTTTGTTTTTTAGACACTAGAATTCAAAAAGTTTCTTTTAATAACTTTAAGTTTACACGAGTTTAAATTTTCCTTGAGATGATTATCTTTGTGCTTATGTAAAACTGCTCCACTCAAGGAAGCAGAAGTGGACCAAAAAAAAAAAAACAAACCTCCAGGTGCATGTGAGTAAATGAAAGAAATTTTATTAAAACCACCAGTTCAATAGCTAAACCTGAGCTGATGGCTCAGTGATTTCAACTGCAGAGAGTTCTGTTGATATTTTTTTTTCCAGTGGTGTTCCTGGGGGTCAGATGTTCTGTGTTGGTTTTGAGATGAGCTGAAAAGTTTAGCAAAAGCATCTAAATTCCATTCTTCTTCTAATCTATATAAAATTTTGGAGGAAGAGAGAGCATGAGTCCGATCTTACGAACTGCTCAATTACTCTTTGCAGTGAGCATGTGCTGCTTTCAACCAAGCTATTTCATGCAGTGTTTTTCAGCAGACTGTCCAGGAAGCTGTGCCAGCCTACATGCATGCAGATGGCCATGTGTTTAAGAGTTAAGTCACTCCATGTTTATTTTAGCTCTGTCACTAGCTTTTGAATACTCTGATATTTTCAACTTTCTTCATCATCTGCTAAATATCTGACACGTAAAAATTGCGGTGCAATAGGCTGTGTGTTATTTTTAAATGGAACAAATAATGTTCTGAAGAAAGGCATTGTAGCCCTGATTTCAGGGATAAAGTCACCAAAAAAGTCATAAAAATAATGATCAGTCAATACAGAAGAGTTTAGGGCCTTCCATTGACTTTGATTTTAGTGGATGAGAAGTAGTTAAACATTATAATTTTGTGGTAGCCCTGGCAAGGTAAAGTCAATTTAGTTTGAAAGGGGTATTAATCGGAATTTTTGTTCTCACTTGGTCAAAGGTTCCCTTTTCCTAATTGATTTGCTTGGTTTGAGATTTTGTCATATAGTTTTCTAGAAGTCTCTTCTGTCTCTTCAACTCTGTGCTGGAGTTGTGTAGTGGTGTCTCTTTTTTTTTTTTTTTTTTTTTNTTTTTTTTTTTTTTTTAAATGCAACTGGAAAGTAAAGTGTTTTCTTCTTCTGGTCCTGCTGGGGTCTGTGTTTTGTATGGATAAATGACAAGAAGTCAGAGTAACAGGTCCTGATTGTAAATGAGTGCCATTTGTTCGTGGTCCTGCTTTATATTTTGTTAGCGTGTCCGTGCCAGGAGTTTTTCCAAAGGTCTTGGCCTTGAGCATTCTGGATGTGCAGCTCTCCCTATGAAATAGGGCTGGAAACAAGCATTAATGATAAGAGAAAGCAAAAAGCTGTAAATTCTGCAAAGACTTCATGCTTTGCCTACATTTGAAGGTGGGAAATCCCTCACATTTTTGGGTGGCAACAGGAAGAACTGGTAGAGTGAGTCCTTCCCCTGTGCAAGTCTCAACACAAGGATTTAAATCCGTGTGTTTTGCCGTTGTGTTTCACATTCTAGTACTAATGCTGAAGGCCGGCCCATGGTACCAGCTTGGGTTATATCCTGTTAAACCTGCATGAAGTCCTCTGGCATGCGGCAGTAACTTACGGCAGTTCCGGCAGAACAGGGTGATGCAGCCGTGCACTCTGCTCTTCGTGCCTGTGCCGCGGCGCTGCGGGCCACATGCAGCGTGGCAGAGGTTGTTTTGGTAAGCGTATTGACTTGATAAATAAGTCACGTCAGAGAACAGTTTTCTCTGAGACTTAAAATTGTGACCTCTTTTTTTTTTTTTTTTAAATATGGCTTTTCTGTGGCGAGTGTGGAAGCATCTGAAGCATGCATGTGTGTTTATGCTGAACTTTCCAGGGAGCAGGGAAATTGTCAACAAATGGTTCAGCAGAGCAGAAACTGAGACATGCTGCGGTGCCTGCGGGAGGCTGCCTGCGGCAGGAGCTGGCCTCACGGCTGCTGACATCAGTGCTAGATAACGGAGGTGGCCTGTGAGCCACGCTTTTTAAAATCGTGCGCCAATGTGCACGCACAGTGGTTTGGAATGTAGCGTGCCTGAAGAATGGATTGAATGGATTGTGTTTTGTTTTGTTTTTTAAAAACGGTACAAAACTGGTTAACTGTGAAACACATATCAAATGCCTTGCTCGTTTTTACTTAAAATGGGAATCAAATTTTTTTTTTCCTCTTGTAGAGGAAAGAAATAATTACAGTCTTGACCTGAGGATAACAAGCACAGAAATAAATGCTGCTGGCTGCAAATGCTGGGATCGCCTGGTTCCAGCAAGTCAGGTGCTGCACTTTGCCATGCGCCCAGCCAAGTACAGAGAGCTGCCGGTGGCATGTTGTGACAAGCCAAATGCGGTGCCAGCCTTCAGCAGCGCCTGTGACAGCCCCTTGCCCGAAGAATCCAGGTGTGGGCAGGGGCAAATCCAGAGGTAAAGACCAGGGCAAAGAGGGTGGTTCCTTGCATGAAGTATTTGCAATTTGAGTTGCTCAGGTGGAGGCAAGTTGTTGCTGTTTTCTGGCTGTGATTGTTGAGGAGTGTTTATGTTGGTAATTGTATCCTTGAAGTTCCCTAACCAACCTGGAGAGAATAGACCAGAGTAATTGTAAGTGATGCAAGTAATTATGGATTCACAGGTCTAGTTTGCTTGCCGTTTGTTTTATGATACCTTTTTAAAGTTTTTTTAAGGATGTTATATGTCTGATTTTTTTTTTTCCTCAGCATTGTCAACTACAGCTCACAAAAGTAACTAATGGATCTTACAGGCACAGTCTGTTCAGGTGGTCTTAAAAATAAATAAATAAATAAAAGGGAGATCAAGATTAGCTGTCATGTTCCCTAGCATCAGACCCATAAAAACTCCTGTTCTGTTGCCTTTTTCTCTTGCTATTAGTCCTAATAATATCAAGAGCTTATTGAAATCATTGAGGTGTCATTGTGGCAGAACGAGCAGCATAATTTTAAAGCTACCATGTAAAACACTGTTTGAGAGGACATCTTGCTATCTGTCCCTTGCTGTGGAGAAGCACCATTTTTGGCAGAGAATGTGAAGCCCCCGTAGTTTGTCTGCAATAAGACATCCAATACCCAGCGCTGGCAGCCTCGCTGGCACTACCAGAGCTGCAGCAATACCCACGAGCATTTCTGATGCTGCCCACTGCACTGGAGAGGAGAGACATGGTCTCAGCTTGAGCTCTTTCCATGGCACCTGCCATTAAACCCGAGATGTGACTCATGCTGTAGGAATAACTAAGATAAGTAAGCCACCTGGTCCAGGCTGCGTTTCATCCTCATTTGCTGTTTGCTGGTCCGGTATGTGTGAGTGAGAAACGAAAAGCAGGGAGGTGCGAAGAGGGTGATGAGGGAGGGAAGTTTAGTAACAGCTAAAATGGTTGATAGTTACTATCATCAGAGAGTCTGAAGTTTAAATGATGAGAAGGTTATGATGGATTAGGGTCCAGAGAAGGAAAATACAAGCTAATGTTATCTTCTTCAAGACAGTTGTGGAGCTGAGGTATTGTAACAAAATGTAACGTGTCTGAAAAGTGCATTAATTGACGACTTTATTAATCCTGAGATGATCACTAATCCCTTTGTAGATTTCCTTAAGACTTCCACAGGAGCTCATTAGCGATCTTGGCTGGTATTCATTATTATGTTTGTGTTTTGCCAAGTATGCTTGCTTTCTAGAGCTGATTTCCTTTTTTCCAAAAAAAAAAACAAAAAAAAACCACCAAACACCTGCAGCAGTTAAATATTAAAGACATTGAAGTGTATTAAATAAAAAGTATTAAATTAAAGCAAAAAGAAGCTCACTAAACAAAATCAATTATTAATTAAGCAATAATTTCGCTTTTGCTTTGGCATTTCAAGAGCATCTTCTGCTGTCCTGAGTGCCCAGATTAGATGATTGCTTCTTAAATTGTCAGAAGTGTACATGTAGGATCCAGTGAGGGGTCAGTCAGTGAGCCATGCTGCAATACCTACAGCTGTTACAAGTATGAAGGACTATGAAAAAAATATAACAGCCTTATCAGCTCTCTCCTCCACCGATCCACAGACAGCCAATGTGCTTTTACGTCATTAAAAAAAAAAAAAAAGGCAGCTGAACATTCATTATTTGTTGAAATTGATTGCAGGGACTGGAGGTATTTAAAACTAGAAGTGGATGAACAGCAATAGTAATTGTTACCTCTCTGGGGGAAAGTGAGATGAAAGCAACTGTGAAAGGCTTGTGAAATGGTATATCAATAGAAAAAGGATTTGAGATGATATATTATACTAGTGTATGCTTATTTGCTCTCTGATGTTTTGATGTTTATTTTTTCATTTAGTATAAACTGAACTTTGTGTAATTTTGCCTGTATGTTCAAGGCATTCTTAAAAATAAAACAACAGCAACAACAGAACAAAAAAACAGATGAAATATTGGAGGAAGAGACAGAAGAACTATAAATATGTAAGCCAGTCCTGCAAAAAGCACTGTAGAACGGGCATCTTTTTCAAACTAACAGAAGCATGAGTGATATATTTTATGCTTTTAGCAGTGTTGTGCGCAAAGTCTGTTCATTCAACATTCCTACATATTTTTGATATTTTTGATTATTTACTGGAAGTGGAGAAAACCTCTTAAAAATAATGAAAATCATAAGAAAATGTGTATAAAGGAGCAGTGCGCATCAATCTATATTAAATAATTTGGAGCTGTGGAAACTTGCTTTATAATAGTTATGGTGATGCTAACACATGAAGTAATTCCAATATACTATTAAAATACTTACTGTTGGGGCATTGCATGGCAGAGAATCTCTCCAAGTCATCTCAGTTGAGCTTAAAATAATAATTGCCTTCTACATGATTTGGGAACCGAGATTGTAATGTTTATTGTGACTTCAGGCTATAGTGTCCTATGCAGTGTCTAAATGAACAATGCCTGAAAATAAAGCCTCAGGCTTATTTGGAGCTTCCATAATAATACACATAAACAGAACAGCCATCAAGCTCTTCCAGCTAGAAAAAGAAATCTTATCCTGATCAGCATAAAAAATATGAATCTACAGTTCGAGGCTGGCAGTTTAACCAACAAGCCTAAAAAAAAAAAAAGGTGTTGGTGGTTTTGGAAGTTTTTTGCTTGTGCAAGCCTCACTGAATATCTAAGTTTGTAAAGCTGCAAGCAGTGGAGCTGTCAAATATATTTTTTTTTACATGAAAGAAATATATGTGAAAAAAAAATTTTGCAGTTTTAAGTTACAGTATTTTGAGGTAAGGATTTTTGTCATGTTTTGAAAACAATTCTTTTTTATTTTTATGGTGGTCAGGATAGGATTTATTTTTCTGTCGGGAACAGCTTGATGGCAGTTCTTTGTAGGTTTTGAAAGTTTTATTTTGCTGTATGTCTGACTAGGACGGGTATGTTTTGTTTCATTAATGTTCTACTATTGCATTAGAAATATACAGCACAGTGTATATGCTTCATCCCGCAAACTGCGCCATTCCAAAGCAGATTAGCACTGCTTTAGTTTTGTGTGTCAAAAAAACCCCACATCTATATTTAGGTAGGTTGCTCACATGGTATGACAAGATATTCTTACTCAGTGAGCAGTACAGTGAGCTGGCAGTGATGGTGTTTCACATGACTGATAATGCAGAAGTTTCTCTTAGTAGTGCTGTGGTAGGAAGAAGAATCGTGATGAAGAGGGAGCAAGATAGAGATAGGTATTTGGGGGATATTATGAACTGTCAGAAGAGATGCTTAAAAAATAACCACTACTGCATGCCTATGGTATTTTGGAAAAGGGGAATTGATATGTGGTAGAAAAGACTTCTGTTTATTTTAAGATTTACTATTATTTCCATATTCCATTTAAAGACTACGAGGAATTTCACTCAGTCTGGAGAAAATTTTAAGGGAACTATATATACATTTGTGATATAGATGGCTTAAAAGGGAAAAGTACTGAAAGAGTAATCAGTATATACAAAACTGTTTTCTGTTTTGTCAGAAAAGCCGTAGTGTTTATGATGAAAGATTGAGGTTTAAGGTACAAGCAGAGTCACACGTTCTCCCACACATGGCTGATAAAGGCCAGTCAACACAGGGACACCGTCATGGTCTTCTCTGAAGAGGAGTACGAAACCACAGGTACCACCAGGAGTCTATCTGCCCACATCCACAGTATTGCATCCAATCCCTGAACATGTGGCTTGTTTGATCCTGGAAATTGTCCAGGTGTGATGTGACTTTTGATCATTAGTCGTCTACTCATCCACTGTGGTTTTGTGAAAAGAAAAAAGAGAAGAAGAGAGAAGTAAAGAGAAGAAAAGGACCACCTAAAAGCTAAAAGTATCAGGTGAAAGAAAGTGAGGGATGTGTTAGGCTGTGACCTGAAGAAATACAGTATAATGGTGAATAGGAATTGCTCAGGTGCTTTGGCTGTTGGGGCAGATGCGGTAAGAAAGATGTGGTGGATCAGTTTTTCTCAGCTCTCACAGTTTCCTTTACAGGAATAGCAGGTGCATATGCACCGTGAATGCAAGAAAAGGAGCTCGCTCCTTAAACATCAATGTGATTCACAGGAAGAAAAAAATATATGTGCTGAATGGCTCTGATCTGCAGACACTAAACATCCTAAATCACCAGTGGTCAATTATTAAAAACTTCCATTTTTTACTAAAATGTTCTATTAAACAGGCAGGTTAATCTTACGTTTAGAAAATTCTTCACCCAACACAGGCCAACTAATTTGATCCTCATGCTTCAGTGATGACTGGGTTATGTTTGTGCAAGCAGAATACAGCCTCACCTAGAAGTATGCTTGTATCTGACTTCAAAAGGGGCAGGTTTTCTAAAAGCTCAAGTGTTGGCACAGTTGTCTGGAGGCATTTGGATGCAAAATCTGGGAATCTTCCCGTATAATGTGCTTAGGCACAGATGTATGATCTATACAGATCTATGATTTCACAAGTGTGAAAATAGTATTGTCATGGTGGGAAGAGATCCTAGTTAAAGGCAATTAAAGCACCAGTTAAAACAAATATTAAGGGTAGGAAAAAGGGGGAGAAAATGTCCATTAACAAAGGTTAATGAATAAGAGACTAAAAAGTGAATTCTGGTGATAAAGCACTTAATACACTTTGCAATGGAAAAAGTAATTCCAGATCAGGTGTGGATTCAGTGCTAGATGCAAATGGTAAAACTAAATAATTATATAGAAAAGAAAGATAGCAGTAGTTATTTCTGTTGTAGGTTTAGAATCCAGCAGGGGGGTAGATCTGCGTTGTGTAATGTCACAGATGAAATAAAGATGTTTGTCATCTATAAAATAAAAAGATAGGAGATAGCATCTACTAAAACTTAACATTTTCAGGCCAACAGATCATTAGACCGTGAATTAAATAGACTAGACAAGGAGTTTTCTGAATTGCTGAAGTTAACACATAACTGTGGAAATTTTAGAGCCCTGCTAGTGCAGCTGCAGGAGGAGCTCCAGGGAAAAGCCTCTTTTTTTTGCTTTCCTGAAGCTCGTGGAGCCTCTGCGGGAGCTGTCCCTGGCATCCTCAGTGCTCATCTCTCTGATGACCGTTCTCCTGCTGCATGAAAATGATCGTTTCCCGTGCGTCTCCATGCTTCCAGGGTGCCCCAGGCTTGCTCAGGCTCTTGTCTGGACTCAGTGATGAGCCTGCAAGCTCTTCTTTCCCCTCCCCAGTTCGATTGTGAGAGACAAGAAGTGCTTGGGTGTTTCCCTGGTCCTTCCTGTGTTGTTTTAATAGCACCAAGCTATTTTAGTTTTTTCTATGTCTTCATGGCTGACCAAGGTCTATCCACAGACCAACTTATCTTGTCTTCATCTCTAAATATCTTTTCATTTGTGATCAGCATTTGTTTGCTGTTTTGTTTTTTAAACTCTTCCTTGAGCACTGTATAATCAGCACCTTGCAGTGGCTGCCAGAGCATCTTCACACAGCTGGTATTCTTTAGCTCAGCTATTCAAGAAAAGGTGACTGGCAGCTGCCTCCCATGGGATCCACACTGACATGTTTTCTTTCTGGTAGCTATCGTGTTTGGAGGTGGTGAGTCTAAAGAATTGCCCTCCATCTCTGCTTGCTTGTGATTCAAAGTTAGGAAAATAAAAGATAAGTCTTAACCATCCCTTGCGTAGGGAGGCACAAGGTATCTATGGAAAGAAATATGTAGCCGTGAGAGATGTTAGCTGCACAAAATTAGGTGTTGGTCAGCACGGTAACATCTGTGCTGGCTACAGCAACCTTGGGGTAAGGATTTCTGGATTTGCTTTTGGTTTTGTAGAATAGCTAATCACTTTTGTCTCATATTACAAGAGAAGCACAGGGATTTACTGTGTGTGACTTTATCAAAACTTCAGGCTCTGCTTCCTCTAGTCATGTTGTTTTCTTCTTTAGCTTTCCCTAGAAAAGCTGTTTTCTTCTAGAAATGCATTTCTTAAATCTCTGTTAAAGATGTCAAGGCTATTTAGAAGAAGAAGGTTGTGTACCTGTCTCAGGTAATTTCTTTGTTGCCAATACAGCTGAAGCGAATGGAAAGAGACCTCTGTAATCTTTGTACAGCAGCAGAACATGGTTATATTTTATAGCTTTGACAGCTACCTGGAAGGTGTCTGTCTCTGGGGGATTGGAGTTTTTAATCAAAAGATTCTGCTTGCTTGTTTTGAAGAAGTATTGGGCAGAACAGTTATAATATTGCCTTTTATTGATGCAGTTGTTTAGCTAGCTTATGCACTGATATATATATACCTTGTGTGTATGTGTATATATATATATTATATATATATAACCTTGTGTATATATATACATGCACCTAAAATTTCCGGTCTGTGTACTGTATCTGTATCTCTCTGTTAGGAGAGAGAGGGAAACAAAACAACCATGATCTTTCTTTATCCTTCTGGCACATGTGGTACAAATGTTAGACTATACATGCATGTAGCAATAAGGGAACAGAGTTAACAGACTTGCTGTCAGGTAAACTCTGAAGGACAAGAATAACATAAATACTCCAAAGGTCCCATGGCTTTTGGCTGCTGTCAGTGAGCATCGTACGAGTACCAGCTTAGATAAAGCATTGCAGAGCTGTGAGTCCACTGTGGAAAATCCCACCATTGTCATCATCATCTTCAGATTGCACACTACTGCTCTTGATGCTTCTGATACCAAGCATAGCAATTATTGTGTGGTAAAGCAGAAAGCTCTTTACTTAGAGTATGGTAAGTTTATCAACTGTATATATTTTAATTTTAGGTCCTTAGAAGAGCACCATGATCATCCTGGCATGGTAATGGGAGATCTTCAGTCAGATGAAGAAGATATCATGAACAGTTCTGATGAAGATGATGACACAAATTCTGATTCCAGCAAAGGGGAGCCTGATCCTCAAGATCAGGTATCTTTTCATCTTTATCTTCTGGAGCTATTCCTCACTCCTGTGCTATTTAATGAGAACCTGTTGGGATATTTTCAAATAAAAGACGTTGAGTCAATGTAACTTTATATATTCCTTTTCTCCATTCTTATTGTTTAGTACATTTTTTCCAAAACTTTCATTTGATTTGTGTATGTTAGCCTAGTATTAAGAGTCCAAGTTTAGAAATACGCTATTAGAAAATGTGCTACTTGGCACATTTGCTTTTAGTCTTTCACTGAGTTGTGGAGCTGCAGACTTGCCTACTATGCCCCTCTAGTAGTCACATGCACAGACGTATATTCAGGGGTCTTCAGTTTTGAAACGGTCCAGCTTGTAAATACCTTTTAATGAGGCTGTCTACTCTTCACGGATCCTAGAGTGCACAATGTCTCTCGTGCACTGAGTTTAAAATCGTTTGATTTGTCGGCCTTGGTGAAGCCCAGGGAAAGGGGCCAGATGAAGGTTGCAAGGTCTGAGGAGCTCCTGAAAAATCTCTTGGAAGCTGTAGTTTTACCTGGATAGTCCTGTTTCAGGGGGGTTGGCCATGCAGTGAAGTCTGTGTTCCGGACTTCTGTCTCTGCAGACAGCTTTTTTGCATTCAGGTGGTCTGCTTACTAACACGTATGTGATCACTGTAAATCACTGCTTGGCACACAGGACATATATGACCAAACCAATTTTTAATTCTTCCTTTTCAATGGCTTGAAAAACAGAAGGCTGAACCTGCCTTTCAGTATTTAGGTTCCTTAATTCACTCCTTTGGTACTGAGGCTTGTCATTGTAGGGCTGCAGGACCACCTCTGTGGCCCTTGGAGGAGAGCCACAGTCAACTGTGTGAAGGTTGAGGTTTGAACTGCTGCTAGCTTCTGTGAATGCCAGATCAGAACGATTTCCCTTCTTTTAATCTTATTTCTTTCTTCTTCAAATGAGGAACAGGGGGACAATGCTAACTATTTAAAATGAAATGAAATTCGGGAGTCCCTGCTGTCTCCTCATGGAAGGCCCACTTTCTTGCATCTTGACGAGGAGTTTTTTTGTAGTCCTTGAAGCCCTGACGCCAGTCTGCCCGTAGAATATTGCCTCTCCTCAGCACCAGTCCTGGCAGCTCCGCTGGCACTTTATCTCCTTCCAGGTGGAGCATTGTTTCCTTTAATGGTAGACTTATACTTGGCTCCTTTCAAAATAGATAAAGAAATAAATAAAAATTAAAAAACATTACAATGAGACCTTTAAAGCTGGAAGAGAAGGTTTGACGGTATGGTGTCAGGTCTGAATTTCACTTTACCAGGCCTTTGGAGAGGAATAAACTTGGGGAGGGAAAAGCTTATTTCTGTGAAAGCTGGCAGGATTGCATCTGTACAGAAGTTAGCTGACCCGTGTGCCCCTAGAAATGCCCTCGATTTCTGTGAGGGGAGTTTTGCAGGAAGAAGTCCCTGTCAGGAGGCTTCTCAGCCAGGTTTCGTGGGACGTGCGCTGGCCGCCAAGCCATTCAGAGCTTGTTGTGAAGCAGCTGCTTGTCGGCTTGCTCCAGCCAGCCTGCGGCACGCGCGGCTGGCAGCTGGGGATTAGCAATGACCCGCTCCTCGCTTAGAACTTCCTCACGGCTCCTGCAGCTGCAGAATGGAATGAAGCAATCCTTGTATTGGTCCTCAGCTGGTTTTGTTTTTATTTTTCCTTACCACAAGCATCTGGCTGTTTTGATGCTTTTTGTCTGTTAGAGGAGTCGCAAGGCTCCTTTCCAGTAGAGCATCTGAGAGGGAGCCCAGTTCATAACCTTCACATCTCTAATTTAGACTCTTTTAGGCCCAGAGGATCTTTTGGCTGAACAAATGCAAAGTGGCCTTTTCAGTGCCAGCTGGTATGTGAAAAGTCTTTCAAAGGGGTTTGAAAATGGACCGTGATACTTCGTTTTGTAACTGTTTAGCGTCAGCATCTAGTTCTCAAAATACTATTTTCATCTAATTTGCAACTGTCAGATCCACGGTGATACCTTGCTTTGCATAATGGAAGTATTTGTGAATTCAGTCTTGCAGTGAGTGTATCAGCTGTGCTGTCTAAAAAGGCATTGAGGCCTGAGGATGGGTGTTACAATCTTGCCTGCATCTGATTGACCCTCACTGGGTGGGTCTAAGTACTTTTTGTAAATGAGCTTAATTTTAGAAGTTAAATCCCAGCTCTGTGCATAGATGTATGTAAAGTATATAAAATGTGTAATGTGTTTTGCATGTGTGTGATGCAAAACTGAATTATTAAATTTAGAAAATAATTTAGTAATTTGAGACTGTCAAATTAAAATTTAAAAGAATAATTTGGATTTAATGAATGTTACAATATCATTAAAACCAACCTATGAATATCATCAATTCCACAGTTTGATTTCCAGCACTAGAGAATTGTTGATAGGTTGGGAGAAGAACTAAAACTGTGGCTGAATCTTGCAGCACTAGTGCTTATGAGCCAAAGGTTCATATGTGCAATGCCACTGATACCTGGTTTTCAAGATAAACTGTTCAATGCTTATACCTACTGTATTCAATACAGCGTCCCCAGGACTTTGATTGTATTTGTTTTCTATACCTTTTGATGTTTTAGTCCTCCTCATCCATGCTTTTTCTTTGCAGCCCATTGAAATGGAAGCCTGAATATGTAATAGATGGTAGCGACAGCTGGCAGCAGAGAAGCATATGGCAAACCATGAGAGTTGTTATGGAAAAAGGTGTATTTTATCTGAGGAAAATTATACATGGGAGTTACCGTGCAGAAAAAAATATTTGCACACTGACACCTACCCCCTTTTGCTTTGTTATACCTGTTCATTTCTATCTGGTGTTGAACATTAGCCCTGATTTTTGGAAGCCATATGTGTGTACAAAAAAAACAGCAACATCTAAACAATGTCTCAGGTAGATTACGAGGCTCACACTTACACAGCTTTGCAGTATGGTTGCTATGTATTCCAGCAACTCCTTTAGTAGATTGTCAGAAGCTGACTTTTCTGTTCTGTGTGATATTTTTCTCCTTTCGTCTTTTTCAGTAAAGAAAGTCTGTTTTTTTTTTTTTAAGATGTTCGTGAAAGCCATTTGAGTTTACTGCAACTATTACTGATGCTATAATAATCAGGAAAAAATGAATAATATAAACATATTATCCATACTTCGCTACTTTCACTAACCAGTAATTATCACTTCCTAGCGCTTCATTCATTGTGAGCACCGGTGCTTCCTGTAACAATTAAATGGAAAGGCTGATAGTTATATAGAAACTACTGTTAGCTATTAGTGTTATTTCTAGCTACAAGCTAAACTGATTTTCATGTGGATCCTGGAAAGCCAAGAGGTTTCAAAGCAGTATAAAACACTTTTATGAGAAATAATTAGTGAATAATTACATGGGATTTGAGGAACTACTAGTCTGAAACGATCTTTACTACAGTTTTAGTAGATGTGTAGTATAATATATATAATTTTATTTGCAGAGCAAGGCAGCTGGAAAGAAAACAAAAGTTTACCATATTGCCAAGGAGATCATGAGCTCAGAGAAAGTGTAAGTGTCAATGCTAAACTTAACAGCTACTCAGTTTATTTTAGCTGGGCAACTGAAATGTAACTATGTGCTTCTTCTTGCTTTTCTGATAGGTTTGTGGATGTGCTAAAGCTCTTACACATTGTAAGTACCAAAAAAAAAAAAATTGTTTCCTCATCTGTTTATTTAGTCTGTTAAAGTTCTGTGCTTAGGTTTTGTTCTGATTTTTTTCTGCAGTATCTGCATGTTAAAAATATAAAAATCTAATTAAGCAGAAATTTAAAGTTCCAGATTTTTTATAATGAGTGAATATTTTGGTAGTTTCTTCTGTGTCTCCTTTATTAATGTATGCAGTCTTCCACCTGAGTTGGGGATACTGCTTGAATATTGAAAATATTGAAAAAATATTGAAAATATATCAATTTATGTTAATCAGCACAATATTTATAAACAAACTTGTACCATAGCAGCCAAAATAAAATCTTTGCTTAGAATAGCTTTTAAAGTAGAGCGGAGAAGAAAGGAACGATTTGCTATTAGAAATAGTAAGTAAAAATACACATTTTTTATGTTAACTAACTAATTAGCTCTTATGTTGCCTCCATCGCATGGCATTATATTTTTTTAGGCTGCAGTTCTTTGACGGCTGCTTGCTTTCTGATAACAGCTGTGGCTGCAGTACACACAATGTGATGTCCACAGCAAGGGTTAAGTATTTAATCCTTGCTTATGCAGACCAATCAAGTGTTAAACATGCTGTGTAGAAGATGATAAAACAGTAAATTAATTAGCTTTCTCTAGCTTAGTTTAGTGGGATTTCTGTTCACTTCTAAGTCATATCAGTTTGTACCATTTTGTCCCTCTATGAAAGTGCAAGCATAGTTATTTTTCCTTGGGCGCTAGAAGTAGTTCCATCGCAAACAGATGCGTTTGTCCATGTCGATCTCTTGAGAAGCATGTTCAGTGAAACTGGGAACAAAGACTCTTATGTATGGATGTATACAATGCTGTCGTATGGAGATCTTCAAGGAAACAAAAAAATTCCCACACTACTGGCTGATTTTTCTTTCGCCTTCCATTTTAGTAACGGATTTTCTTATTCTGTTCAGGCTTGATTTTTAAATGCTAAGTCAGGCAGTTGTGCCCAATGTACAATTTATATTCAACATTGTTTCTAGTTCAGAAATCAAATCATTAAAGGAAGAAAATTATCCTAATGAGTATAGACAAGTTTTAAGCTATATGATTTTAATTATCACATTTCTGGCTTCATCTTAAATCTTAAAGTTGTCTTCACTTTTCAGTGTGCCAGTTCTTGAGAATACATCTTTAGGTAACACGTATGGTATTTACTGGATCAGGCTTCCTAGCAAAGTTTTGATGCCCCGTGCCTGTCAGTGTACAAGAAGCATCTGGATAATGCCCTTGGAAGCAAAGGCTGTCAGTGCAGAGGACGCAGGCAAACAGAGGAAGAATGTGGGAGAGGGAAGACAGTAGGGAGTTGTTGTCCACACACTGTAAATGTACAGTGTTATAGGATGTGTTTTGCTTTCTTTTAGTGAATAGCTCACATAAAGCCAACATGTTAGTTTCTAGCTGGCAAATACGAACAGGTTAGACATTTTTTGTTGGCTAGCAGTAACAATCAGAATGTATTCGACCTAGTCTAACAGAGAGGATGCTAAGCTGTTCTCAGCTTTCCCATTGGCCTACAATGTGAACCTTGGTGTAAGCATCTTTACCAGAGTGGGCACCAGTTTTAAGCAGTTTGCGAGTACATTCTTAATGGAACAAAACTGCCATACGTGAGAAAGGTTACAGAAACACATTGTTTTGTTTACAGGGTGGTGGGTCTGAGGGTTTTTGTTTGTTCGCCACAGACATTAAGTCTGTTTCTTGTGATCATATATTCTTTATGGATAAGACATAAATGTTGATAAAACAACCAATCTGATTTCACGTGTGCTCAACCACATTGGCTTACTAGCTTCAGTGTCAGGATTACTAACGGCCAGTCAAGCAACCTCTGACAGATTAGTGAATTTAAAACCTAGGCTCTCTGCTTAGTGGGCTACTTTACGCATAGTAAAGACTTGGCTGATCAGATGAGTCTCCATTACACCCTCTGAACCCTCTGTCAGTGGTTTTCCAGAGTAAATACCTGAAATTTAGTGACTAATTCCAGTAGTGATGATCTTAAATTAATGGTATTCTGTTCAGTCTGTATTACCAAAGCCAGTTATGCAGGTAGTGGCTCTTAGTACAGCCAGGGGACAGGACTGTTGATGTAAGAGAAAAGTTTTAAGTTACTACTACTTAAAGAATTTGATGTGGAGCCTAAAGCATTGAGACGGTGGGAATGTGTTTGCAAACTGGTTACAAGCACCACTGAATTATTTTAGCATTTTTTTCTTCTATGTAACAGCCAAGTTAGGTGGTGCAACTCTTCCAAGATATGAGGGTGCCTGCCTTTTTGGACGCTGTTGCACTTTGTAAGTACGCCTGGCTTCTTTTGCTGAAAGCAGACTACAAAGGTCTCTAGAAAATTATAAACCCTTGGGGACATTTCCATAACATGAAATAAGCTGGTCACAGTAGAGATAATGTACTTTAATTGGCTTTGCACAATGGTGCTCTCTCAAATGGGTTCTTTTGAGGCAAATCAAACATGAGATGCAATCTTGAATTCTCTGTATTTCTGTAACTATCATAAACCTGTTTTAGTTGGCAAGATTCCAGTAATATGCTCTTAGAAACTCCTGAAAACAAAGAGGCTTAAATCAAACCAGCTTACCTGTATGCATCTTTGTGAGACGGCCCATGTATGATTTCTACAGGGTAAATGAGGGTTGAGAAGATGTGAGAAATGCTATTCCTTCCCGAAGGGCACTGGGAGACAAAGGACCTGTGAACTAAATGTGAAACATGAGGGAATATGGTGTGTTACTGGGTAGGAGTAAGGCAGGACCGGTGCCCTTTGTGCTTTTTTGTCACCAGAGTCTATGGAAGTGGTTTGCTTTGCACAGGTGAGACGGCCTCCTCAGCAGCACCCTCTCACTGTAAGGGTGAGCTGCCTGGCTTAGTTGCTGTCACTTCTTTTATCCTTTTTTGTTCCCTTTTTTTTTTTTTCTCCAAAACCCACCACTCTCTTTTTTCTCCCTTCCTTTTTGATTTTTTTTCCCCTCCTGCTGTGGTGTGGGCAGTGAGGTTTCTGGTCCAGCAAAGGAACATGCTTTTGGGGACAGGTCCTTCTGCTTAGCATGAGACTTTGTGCTGCATGAGTATAGCAAAGCTTAGGCCTACAGGCTTTTGCCTGAGCCTTAAGGTCTGTGCTTCTGACTTACACCCCAGTTCTGTCCTCATTAGGACTCTGAGAGCCAGTACGAGGTTGTCAGGAGGCACCTGCAACTTTTCTGGAGCCACAAGATCACCCTCTTACTGCAGAAGGCAGATCAGATGTCAAACATCTTTCTTTTTTTCTGTTGTGTGTCCTTCCACAAGCACTTACAAGAGTTGGAAATTCTGGTTTAATATGTCTCCATTTTCAGAAGACATCTGCAAATTTGTGTATTAAAAAAAAAAAAGTAGGCCTTTTGTATATTAAATTGTAGCCAAATATTACAACAAATTATTCGTAATAGATTTGGAAAAAATTGTAGTGTGCATACTGAGGAATAAAATAGCTGTGGGTTTTGGAGCAAAAGAAGTCCTGACCTCTGGTCCTGGCTTACTGCTGACCTACTGTTTGTCTGTGAAAAATTCTCTCAACCTCCTCAGTCCTTTTTGTCCAACTGTAAAACTTCAAAGTTTGACCAGTCTAAGGTGAAAATGTTGATAAATTTTTAGTCTGTGAAGTGCCTTAGAATTTCTGACTGAGGCATTTGATGATGAATTGCAACTGTCATTATCTTATTGAAAAGGCTAATGAAATAATTTTGGTTTGGAAGGAAGCATTGGTCTATTACCTACTCTGTTGCTTGAAGTAACATTCTCAGAATATGTCATAGGCAAATAATTATTTTAAAAATTAACTGTATTACGTTATTAAAGACTTGTAAATGATTTTACTTCCTGAGAAAGAGATGTGGAATTCTTTGTCAATTTTCCAGAAGCAATCTCATGGCTTTGAAAAATGTCACAATCCACATTTATTCATGTTTTTTATTAACTATAAAGTTATAGTTGACTGCCTATTTATATTTTGCTTTAAATAATATATTTGTGAAATCTTCTGTAAGTGTATTCCTGGCAGTCTTGTTTACAGTTTGTCACAGTGCAGCAGCCTGGCTGTTCCCTAGAATGTGAAACTCTCCTTTTCTCCTTCCCCCCATAGGATGTGTGTGTGTGTTCCTTGAAAAGCGTCCAAGTGCAAACATATTTTTCTCCTTAAATTAAACTGATATTTGAGCTATCTGCAGGTGTATTTAGCTGGGAGTTGTACCTCAGCGGAAGGGATTATGGTTTATTTTTGCTTTGCTGATGGTATGTTCTAGGAGAACAGATCCAAGATGAATATTGATTGAAACGTTAGGAGTAAAATATGTGGCCACATTTTAGATCATGTCGTTCTTTCTCTTCCAGTTAAATGTACGAGATTTAATTTTACCCATTTCAACTTGTCTTCATTCACCGGAAGGTGCAGTTAATCCAGTCAGCAGCTGAGTGAGGGTATAGTCTAGTTAGTACCTTTTTCAGTGCACAGCTAAACTTCTTCCTTTGCTCCTTGGACTGAGATGGGCAGGTTGCTTGGCTTTGCACTGGGAGTCCTCCAGTGGAAAGAGAGGAATTGTGACTCAGGGCCTTTGTGGAGGGGAAGTGTGTGGGCTGAGCGCAGATGATTCACAACAGGGTCAGAATTATTTCAGATATCACGGCCATTTGCTTGTTTAAGGAAACTGCATTAAAGGAGGGATGGGGGTTGGGAAGGGAAAGCAGCAACGGTGGTATCCTCCTGAAATACTGTTTAAAACCTGAACAGCTCCGGCAGGAGTGTATGCTGATAGAATAAATAAAATTCCCTAAGGTGTTTAAGTTGGGAATGTTTTATCAGGCATTAATTCAGCAACAATATGTACTCTCAGAAGCCTTCAGAACTGCTTGAACTAGATTTCGATATGGACAAGTACCCAGTGGGATGCTGTCTTAGTCAGGAATAAACTGAGACTCTTTCTGGTTTGGAAAGAACGTGCTTTCCAAGGATAGTGATGAGTGCCATTCTCTTCAAGTTGCTGTGTGAAGGCAGTTGTCCTTGCCTAAGCAGTAAAATGCAGTATCAGAAGATTACTGTTGGACCAGAATAAAATGTAGTAACTGTAACACAGCACTTCAGAA
Organism: Chauna torquata; assembly: GCA_013399475.1. Lineage (NCBI taxonomy): Eukaryota > Metazoa > Chordata > Aves > Anseriformes > Anhimidae > Chauna > Chauna torquata. The sequence goes on along the minus strand of VXAL01019620.1, from coordinate 582,601 downwards.
AGCATTTTTCAGAAAGTATACAGTAGACTCTCCTCTTGTGAAAGGAAAAATTATACTGGTAAGAAACTGGGATGATTCAGTGTAACATAATCTCTTGTTTTGTGTCATACAGCATATGAAACATTTTGTCTGGAGTTGCAAATGGTGTTTTTCAGTGAAATAAGCACATTAATTCCAAAGCATGGCAAGTTGTTTTTTTTTTTAAAATGAGTATTTGAAATACTCATTTTTAATTATAAAACCTCTTTTTAAAACTCACTGTGATGCCTGTGATTGCTACCTTGCTTCATACACAATAATTTCTAGGGCAATTCAGGTGACCATCTTTGAACAGACTGAAGAAAGCAGTGCTTTTCAGCAGCGTTACATAGTGCTGTATGCTAACTATCTTTGTAATATGATTCACTTTTTACAGGTATTTATAGATATCAGAGCAATGTATATATTATTTGCAACAGTGGTTCTGGTTTTATTTAGCAGGGAACAGATGTAGTTTTAGAAGGAATTAGGTGCAGGTGCATTAAATTGGTGTTACTGTAATTTCTAAGTCACTGCCCTACTTGTATAAAAAAAAAATGTTCCTTGTCTGAATAGCTTCTGTTCTTTAGAGAGCAGGTTTTCAGGTTTTACCTTTTAAGTTAATGTATTTTATGTTTAGTAATTAAAGAGACCCATTCTAGGTTCTGGTCCTTTTAGATAAGAAATTACATTCTCAGAAGGCCAGTGCCTTCAAGTGTAAGCACTGTTAGCTGTAACCTTGCTCTGTTTGTTTGGCTTTCCTACCCCCATTCCTCAGGCATGTATGTGCTCTCTGCCTTCACCTCCTAGGTTTATCTCGAGATGAACTTGGCATGACAGTTACTTCACATACACTTCACATGCACTGCCAGGTTATAAATAAATCTTAATATGATTACAGTGACAAATACATTGCACTGCCTCCGTAGTGAAGACTTGGTAATTCCAAAAGAGAAAGGAAAAAGAAAGTGCTGAAGTTTATCGCCTCTGTTGTTCAGCAGCCTGTTTTGCATCATTTGAAAGCTTCATGTTATCTTTCTTCCCTCTGTTTCCTCTCTGCAGGGCTTCCTCCCTTTACTCAGTTGTGGAGGGGGACGCAGGGAGTGATGAAACAAAGTTTTGGTTGGCCATGTTTGTGGTCCAGTCTTTCATGGCCTGATGAGGCTGGTGGACTTTGGATCAAGCCAATAGACAAACCAAGCCCCGTGCATTTGGAAAACACCCTGCAGACTCTTTGAATGCTGTATCTAGAAGTTAAATAAATGCTCTTAACTACAAGTGACATTCCTGTCTTATCTACTGGTGCTTAAACCTGGCTCCCTGCTCTCCTTTTATTGTGTGGTCAGGGAAAAGCCGGGTTTGTTGATTACAGACAAAACTGCTTTTCTTTTAATTGTGCAAGTAGTCTTATAGCACTCGGAGAAAATTCTTATTTCATCCCATGGCAAAGCATATACTGTATATTGTGGGTGCATGGGATTGGGGGGGGAATATTATCATAATATGATGATGCATTTTGCATGAAGCTCTTCAGAAAGCCTCATTTGAGCTTTTGCCATTGTAATTCCATGTATCATTTCAGTGTTAAGCAATGCCCTAGGGTCAGGAAAACCCATAAGATGCAGCTGGTAGTTAACCTACATGTCACTAGTCTGCACAGAGGATGTAAAACAGAACATTTCCATATGAATAACGCCATCTGTTTTTTAACTCCCTTGCATTTAGTTCTCAGCCTTCCCCCATCACAACCATCGCCCTGTATCTCCTTTCAGTTTCTTGTCATAACTCTGCCCTGGCGCAGCCTTCGTGACCCAGGGTCACAGAGCAAGAAGCTGTCTGGAGCTCACTGATGTAATGAGGAGAGGGCAGGAGAAAGTTGAGACTGGAGTCTAACAAACCCTAAATAGTGCCAGATGCTGGGCTGATGAGAGAGCCAGTGAGACCTGTAGTAGTAGACGCGCGTGCGCGCGCACGCATGTGTGTGTGTGTATGTGAACTTAATTTTTTTTTTTCTTTTAACTTGAGGTCCCTATAAAATTTCAAGGGCAGGTGTGGACACCATGCATATTTAAAATATGTCTCATCATTACACATAGGAACATGCTGTTTGGTCACCTTTTTCAGGCCACCTACAGATTGTGCATGCATTATCAAGTTTCAGCAGACCAGAAACTAAAAAGAGCTGTTTTATGCTGTTGCCCAAATTGAAGCGAGAGATGATAATACAGCTAATTTGGATTTTCTTTTTTTCTCAGTTTAGATAGTGTTACGTATTTGATTATTTTTTCAAGGGAAATGCTAAATTGCTAACCTTTTTTGAAAATTTTGTTTGCATGCAATCAGGGAAAATGCCTTGCCTAATGGATATCCAGTTTCATTACGGGTACAGTCCTGGCCATAGTAACTTGTATGGGGCCAAGATTTTAATTCTAAAAAGTTTAATGAGGACCAACAAGCCTGAGCTCTGTTCTGCTGAGAGCTGGTTATAGCATAAAAATGCTGTAAGATCCTTCAGTGTGAAGTGCAGTTTTCATCCTACCTGTAAGTGTTTTGAAGGTACCAATGTTGTTTTCATGGTCATTAACATTTGAAATCTTGTGGTTCCTATGTGTTGTTACAATAGCTTTTTGTTAGATGTTAATTTTTCTGTAAGAGCTGCTACATACAGTAATTTTTTGTGACACTACATTTTTTTATCTAGGCAGCACATCTTCCTAGAAGGCATTTGTAAATGACTTATGAAAACTAGTGTGGTTTTAAAATATGATATTATGATTGCATTAGCTGATATAACATTTTTGCTTTTTGACCCAAACATTAGCAAGAAGATACTCAAGGCTACCAATACCTTTGCAGATATGAGCTTTTTTTTCCTTGTAGTTTCCTCATATGCAGTATCAGCATATTTCTTAAGGGTATGTTATAAAAATAACAAACGACTTCCACAGTGTGCGTACAGGAGCAAGAGAGTAAAGCTCCAGCATCAAACCAAAGGGATTAAGGCTGTCCCAAGGGAGTAAGTGGAAGCTGCAGGGAAACATAACCCAGATGGCACCCTCCTCGCCTTCAGTAATAGGGAACAGGGCCTGGAACGTCTGCAGAGAAAAGGCTGTCGTCTGCGTTGGTGCTTTGAAGGCTGCTGGCTCATGGTGGGGGTTTCTGTCCTCTTTGTACTCCGGCAGGATTTCCGGGACGCAGTGGCGCACGCCTCCAGGCAGCTTGGGAAGCCAGTGATTGAGGACAGAATCCTGAATCAGATCCTGTACTACCTACCTCAGCTGTACGAGCTCAACCGGGACCTCCTGAGGGAGCTGGAGGAGCGATTGTCTCACTGGTGACTATCAATGAGGGAACACCACTCCTTTGATGTTGTTATAATTTATATGTGGGGCTTAAGTGACTCCGCGTGACCATGGTTCGACTCTTGTTTGTTTTTCACGGGGCTTCTTAAATGACAGAGTGGACTTTGAAGGTACAGGAGATAATTTTCCGTTTAGCTGGTTTATTTGGCTTTTAGGTGCATCCAGAAGGCATGTCAGCACATGTTTTTAGCAACCACACGTTTTTGTTTAAAACTTCAGTTTTAATTGAAAGTTCTTGTTCCTACATGTGCATGGACATGATAAATGGACTGACTTCAGCAGAGGAACAGGAGGCTTTTCTGAAGATTTGTTTGCATTTTAAAGGTAGTTGAAATCTACTAACCAGACGCAGTGCTGATTGACAGTCACAGTCCCATTGAAGTCCATTCTCAATTACACTAGTGGGTGGATCTAAATCAGCTAAAGAAAGTGCGCTGACAAAGGCACTGAAATGAATAAAGACTATAATCCCATGCTTCCTATTAAGGGATGAAGACTGCGTTTTGAAGTTTGGAGATCCATGTCCTTAGAAGTCCAGCTTGTGTTAAGGTGTTCAAATGGTTCAAGACCATTTTAAACAGACTGTGTATCAAGTGGTTGTAATCTAAGCCTGAACTAGTGTATAGAAATGCGCCTGGTGAGATATTTCAGAGTATCTAATGAGCTGAATGCCTATCTGCTGGACTGTAAGCTTTTTGTTCAGAAATAAACTGGCACATCTTACTATGACAAAGATCGATGTTTTGCTGTAAGGTTAGGATGCACACAGTTTTGTGCTCTAATTGCTCTGTTCTTCTTTCTAGGCTTGAACATCAAAGAATTGCTGATATATTTGTAAAAAAAGGTCCCTACTTAAAGATGTACTCAACTTACATCAAAGAATTTGATAAAAATGTTGCACTGTTAGATGAACAGTGTAAGAAGAATGCAGGTTTTGCTTCAGTAGTGAAAGACTTCGAGGTACTGTAGTTTTTTTTTTTTAAATGTATCATATTTTATGCCTTTTCAGCAGTTGTAATTTTTCTTAAGGCTTTAGGGACCATCCTCTAATTTGTTGTTTTGTTTTGTTTTGTTTTGCTGCTGAGCCTTCAGACTTAGAGTGAAAGTGGAAAGAAATTCAGATTTTGTAAAGTAACTAGTGACGTACCACTGTGAGATACAATAAAGGACCTTGATTTTCAGAAAATTCAGCACTTGCTACAAATTGTATCAAAGACATATTAACAAAATCACTAGCTGCTTTTTTGGGTTTTGTCTCCTGGTCATACTATGCAATGATTAACTGTCTTATTTTAAGCAGGTTGATTTCTCCATATTATAGGGCAGTAGCTTACTCATGGGAATTGTATTTAATTTCAGTTGGAAACATAGAAAAGTGATTCTTCTGGTCTGCATATTTCTAGAAGCTTTTAAACCCAGCACATGCAACAATCAGATGGAAGCTGATTCATGTCACTAAAAGCATTGCCAGATTTTTACGTAATTCCCTTAAACCAGAGAAGAGGTGCAAACTTCCTCAGAACCTGATCCACACAACCTGTGAATTTACCTCCTATGACGAGGGCTTCCCTTTGGGTAATCCCTGCTCTGTTTGCTTATGAATCATTAAAAAGGCTACTTAGAGTAGGCAAAGGAAGAGCTTGAGGTGTATAGAGTCAGCAAGTACTGGAAGAAGATAAGAGGTCTTTTTAAGGACATAGTGTTTCTGATGCACTTTATTTTGAATGCAAACTCAAGATAATTAAAAATTTTAAAGCATGGGTCTTTTAATTCTGTGTTGTCTTTAGAGGTATGGATTAATTAAAACTTCTTGTGTGAACACTGGTCTCTTCTCTGCCTTTCTGCCTTATAGACATTCGCAGCAATTACAAATGAGCATGTCCTTGCCACTGGTGTTTCCCTTATTTGTGGGAAGATTCACCCCTCTTCCTTATAAGCAAAATAACCTATTTTGAATCCACAGAGAGTATGAATGCTTACTGATGTCTTTTAACTCATGATTAATTTTGCATGCATCTTCCACACAGGGAAATGCTTGCTGTGTGGTGTGGGTAACACTACAGTAGTCACACCTTTAAGATAAAGCTTATCTGATATTATCGGTAACTCTCTGTAGTTATGTTTTCTTTTGCTGGAACCTTTGAATACCACAGAATTGTTGCTTATTTTGGGTATTTCTTTCAGATGAGCCCCCGCTGTGCTAGTCTGGCCCTCAAGCACTATCTGCTCAAGCCAGTTCAGAGGATTCCCCAGTACAGACTCCTTTTGACAGGTACAGTCAAGCTCTTTTACAAGCTTAAGAAGCCAGTCTTCATGTGTCCCAGGAGACGTGTTTTCAGGCAGTCATATCCATCTGTAAAGCATGTTTATCTGACTTCAGATATGTGAAGCTTTTTTAAAAATATGGCATGAGTTTAGAGGCTTTCTTTGTTAGCATTGATTGCAACAAAATATACAAGTGAGATGCTAATATTCCCAACACTGTGGTGTATTCTCTGATGGTACATTCAGCACTACTTGGAAAACATGAAACTGGTGGCGGTTTTTTGTTTGTTTCTGTAGTAATAGGTGCCAGTAATTTCCTTAGAGGGTTAGAGGGTTGGAAAGCTCTTTTTTTTTTTTTTTTTTGAGAAGGAAAAAAGTAGTATGGAAAACTAGAACTAGAAGGAATTGAAAGATATGTCTACACAACTGTGAACTTCTCCTGAAAGTAGCTTCTCCATTTCTTCCCCCCTCAGGTGTTTTGTCTTTGAAAACTATTCTCTTTTAAAAGCAAAAAGTGTGTTTTTAGTATACTTTACTGGTGAGTGCTCAAGACTTGTTACAGGGGCATTGTAGGCTGAAGAGCTGGTTTGGGACTAGGAAATCTGGACTCTATACCCTGCTTTGGCACTGGCACGTTTGGGTGACCTTGAGCAACTCATCTCAGTGATGCAGTGCTTTCTTTTCTGTAAAATGAGGGCAATGATATAGGCCTCCTTTGTGAAGTATTTTGAGATGTGTTTGTTGTAAGAGGGGGATGGCTCCTGTAAGGATTTGGAAATACTTAAGGCATTGTTTTTGAAAGCCATTGCTTCTTGATGAGCTATTTAAAAATAGCCTCTGTTTATGTAGTAACTGCAAAATAAAATGCTCTGTGACCCTTTGTTTGGCTCTGTAGCAGCTTGTTGGCACTTCCCCAGCAAGTACTTAGACTAGTGATGCTGTGGGAGATACAGACTTAAGTGTTATACAGAAGTTACTAAGTTATTAACCTGGACTGTTTTCTTTTTAATTGTGTCTCATGACAGTCACAGGTGGGGAAAAAAGGAAGTCTGTGGAAGTGTGCAGTCCTGTGGCTGCCCAGCTTTAAATATAACTGTAAATACATGTGTTATTGACATGAATTGGATTGCAATGCTGGCTACTGATTTAGAAAAATAATTTTCTCTTGTCCTGGGGGAGCAGTAAAAGAGATCAGACTAAGAATTTAATTATGCTGGGGCAGGGGGCGCCAGGATCTGCTTATTTTGGATCTGCTTCATTTTCACTCTGTTCAATTTATCATGCCATTTCACATTGTCTTCTGTCTTCATTGACTTCCACAGACAGGCCTGAAGGACTGTGTACTTCCACACAACCCCCATCAACACAGGATAAGATTTTCAGGTGTACTGTCACTTGTCTAAAACAGCTGGTCCAAGCCACAGTTGCAGTTAATAGTTACGAAGAATTCCCCTTCTACTTCATAGTTTTGTTTCAGTGTTTCTTGAGATTCTCACTCTCCCATATCTCAGTGGATGACCTGTCCACTTTGTTATATTCTAGCAGCTCTGTGTAATGCTGAGTAATCTCCATATAAACTTGTGCTGCAAAGCCTTTGGAGGATATATAAAATATTTGGATCTGTTGTTGGAGTGGGTCGGACAGCAAATAGATAAGCAAAACAAGAATGAGCAAGAGTTGCAGTGATGCAGCAGCAGCCCCAGACAAAGACAACGGGCATCTGTGGGTGATCTGTGAGCGATCGAGGAGGGGGCAGTGGGTAAGAGCAGAGGAGTGAAAATAATCCAGGAAATGAGGCTGTGAGGCCTGAGTCAGCAGGGATTTCTTCCTATTTAGATGCTCTGTGTCAGTGGGACAGCTTTGTACTAGTAACCTGCTGCTACACAGTCACATCACAAGATTGTTGCTGCGCTTTGAAGTGCAGTTGCTTTTGTGCTAACAAAAGCAGGAGCAGGTGGACTTATAAATCAGGCAAGGAGAGGCACAGCTCAGCTGTATTTCTATTTAATTACACAGCTTCTCCGTTCCAGCAAGCAAACTTCCACTTCTTCACATACTAATCCCAAGCTCTATACAGCAAATATTAGATGGGTTGTTGGGGAGGTTAATTAGAGGCCTCTGATTTTTAGTGGAAAGAAATAAAGGAGAGGTGATTCTCTCCTCCTAAAAATCACTGATTTGAGTAGAAGACTTGAGACTTGTACAATATGAGCAGGCTCTTCATTGTCATATGGTAAGCCTCTCTCCTCTTTTCCGCAACACAGGATATGCAGAGAGAGAGAGTGTCTTTTATTATCCTCAACTAAGGTCTAGTAAGGAGAGGCTGAGGGGGACTGAAAAATAAGCTTGTGAGCATACTGCTCTTTTGCAGCTCAGAAATGGAATTGTCAGACTTGAGGCCAATTACATGTTGAGAATGGCTGCTTTGAGTTTAACTTAATTACATTAGACAATTTGAGACAAGAAGTAGTTAATGAAGCAAAAGAGAATTTTTATCAAGAGCAGAAGCGATAGCCACTGGCCCCCAGCAAGAAGGAAAAGAAAATTACTGGCTGCTGTCAGGTGGAAGCAGGGCATAAGAACATTTTGTCATAAACCGGTACTTGTGTGCTTGTGTGTTGATTTTTGTTGTGTTTTGGGGTATCTAGCAAAGTCATGAATTTTAACGTCTAGGTTTGCCTGTCTGAAGGTATGTTTAAGATCTACCTTGAAGAAAGGATTAAGGGGTCTGACAAAAATTGGCCTGTTTTCTATTAAAAAGCCTTCCTTTGGTGATACGGTTCTTCTGTTCATCTTGAAGTGGTTTGTGTGAATTAATACTGGTACACAACATCATGCTTCTTGTTTACATGAAGTCAGTTATTGTATTGCATGAAATGCATTATTTGGGTAACCAGGGATTTTGGATGGATTTTCTGTTATTGTGGAGATAAGTTGATAAGTTTTGCATTTGTTTCTCTGGGATGGCCTATTTGGTGTGTTGTGATCAATGAGAAACTTCTTTGATTGTCATGAAGCTCGGAGGTTGCTATCAGTTGCTAAACAGAGACTGTGCCTTGCTTAGTTGTTAGACCTTTGTGCCATTTACAGTGCTACAACTCTCTTTCAGTGCTCTCTGATTTTTTAAAATCTTTCCACTTATTTTCCTGCACAGTCTCAACTTCAATTTTAGCACTTTATCAGCTGTACTGCCTTTTATTTACAGATCATCCCTTAGTTTTGTATGATACTAAAGCAGATCCGTTCTTATAGCTTGCTGTCAGATTTGTCCCAGGCATACCATTTATCTCCTTTGTGTTTAAACCGACAGAAGGAAAACTCAGTGCTAAGGGTATGACAGTATTGTTAGTTTTGTTATTATGCTTATAATCATTGCTTTATTCTGCAGTTGTGGAAAGCTGTTGGCAATATGTATGGATTTCATTGATGTTTTTTTGTTCCTTTTGCTAGACTGAAGTCAAATAGTAGGAATGAGGTGAAAGATTAAGGTTCTCTGTTCTAAATTTACACTGTTAGTTTAAGCAGAATTTCTTTCACTAGTCACTTTTTATTTTTTTTTCTCCAAGAAACCAGTGTCTCATGTAGAATAACTTTGATTTTTGAGTAAAAGGTCTGAACAACTGAAGTACATTTCAGAGGGGGAAAAAAAAGTGGCAAAGACTGCAGATACCATTCCACCTTAATATTTGGCTTCTGTATTTATTTTATCTAGGAATATTTTTGCTAAATCTTTACTGTTATGCTATTCATGTCTGTGAAATCCTCCTGTCCATATAGTTTAAGCCAGCACCTCTGGAAAGTTGTTGCAAGCACAGAATTTCCAGTGTGTATGCACAGAAGAGACTAAAATAATCTGTTCTGTTGCTTCTCTGAAACTGAGTTTTAGCTATGAACTAAGGTCCACTTGCAAGATATACATACATAAAGAGATCAAAATTATGTGTTTATCACTTTCAGGATTTTACAGCTGCAAGTTTGTTTTGGCTTTTTCAGTCTTGTAGTGCAAGAACTGCCTTCCTTTTTAAATATATAATTTTAAATGAATGCAGTTATGTTAAAATCTCTCTCTAATTTTCCCTCTATTATGCACTGATGATATGATTTAAAGTGCTAGTATATACCCATCAAAACAAACAAACAAAAAAAACCACGAAAAACTGAATGATGGGAAGTGTTGTTCTTTTGGGGAATGTGTCGCAAGGCATGAATATGCCAAGAAACAATTAGTTCCCATGTTGGGTCTCTGGTTTTAAGTTTCCAGTCCAGTTTTAATATATGGATATTAAATTGGATGTCTCTATGTACTAGAGACAGTTTCTCAGAGTGCCAGAGGTACATTTGCAGATTAGTAAATTATACCCACCTGACCTCTTGTTCCCAATCCATAGAGAAGTGAGTTTGTGGCTGGCAGCTTTAAGAAGCTGTTGTTTCTGTGTAAGCTGTAGGGATTCACACCTTTATGCTGGGAGGTGTCCACTGGAGTCCTTTATTCTGGCCCTGATGAAGAATGAGTTGCAATTGTAAAGCTTTGACTTGTTTGCTTTATGGAGGAGTCCCGAAGATGCTCTGCCTGGGTAGTAATGCACAGCTCCTACCCAAGGGCACTGGAGGCTGGCAGGGCAGGAGAGGGCAGCTGTTGTTGTGTATGTGTGAAGTGGGTTCCTCCAGGTTAAACCAAGTTTAAAACAATGTGAACTCTTCCCAGTTCCTTTTAAAATACCTCCTGTTGATTTTGCTCTTACACCAGTTTTTTACAAACGTAACCCAAGGTGAGACAAGGTGAGCTCGTTTTTAGTAGAATATGTATCCACCTAAATATTGCACTTGAAGGTCTGGTAGCTACTACAGCAAAACATCTGGAGGCATGTGAAGGATGCAATATTTATGGAGTGCAGAAAGGTTTTGGTGCCGTGTCAGGCTCTTACTAAAAGATCAGGCATTGACCAATGTCCGATAATGATCAGCCAAAAGTTGAAGTGGAGCAGCAAGCTGTGGGTGTTCCCATGGCCCAGCCAGCCAGACCTCCCAGCGCTCCTGCTCCCCGCTTCTCTGCAGGAGACCCCAGCAAGGCCCTGCTCCTTCACCCCAACCTGCTCGTCATGCTTCTCTTGGATCCTCCCTTAGGCCTTTGCCAAAAAATAAAACTTAAGTGCCAAATATTCTTCTTCCTGTAGTTCTGTTTTTCTCAAAGCTTTCATTAACTGACAAGATTTCTCACTCTTCATAGCATTTCTATGGCAGAAACACATTTTATAACTCCCTTTTTTGCATAAGGAAACCATTACAATATGCTGAGTGGTCTCTGAGGGGCATGCATGAAGCAAGACGTCTTGTGAAGGCAGGAACAATTGGCTCCTGATCCTTCATGAGTGAAATGATGAATCTGGGTAGGGCAAGCATATGGGAGTTGAATTATTTCACTCCTACATAAAACTTGTACAGCTGCTCAGCTAAAATCGAACACTCCTAGACCACATGTGATCAATTTTCTCTGTATCTACCGGAATCTGAATACCTCATTTAACAGGTAATTATACATCAGTATTTGTTGATATTATCAGTCTAACATCTATATTTCTTTGAAAGTTTCTGACTATGTTTCTTTCAATTTTAAGTAGTTCAGAGCTGTGGATTGTAGAGAATAGGTGGCTGACTTTTTGCTGAGGATATATAGTCATCTTTGACAGGATATTGTACTTTTTGGTGAACTGGACACTGGACCAAGGAATGGAATCTCTAAGGGAATGTTTTCTCCTATAGTCAGACATTTGGAGTTAATTTTAGCTGAGTAAAGTAGATGAAAAACTACCAAGACTTGAGTGGGTTGAGGGTGCCATCTCGTGGTTGAGGAACTAAATTTATAACTGAAAACCAACCATTCCAATTTGAACATTTGAGGTGGGTTATATATCTTTTTTATTGAATAATACTGGTCATAATCAGATTTGCTGCATTAGGTACTTTTTTCTCAGCTCCTGTAGATAAATTAAGGCTCAGGCAAGTATCTATAGTCTTCAAACTTTCTTTAGTCAGCTTCAATGTAAATGATTGCAAGTATGTAGCCTTTTCTTCCCTGAGGAAGATATCATCATATACTTTCATTACTTGGACAAATTTGAAACGTTAAGTAGTAGACCTTTGTGGCATAGGTGTGCCTGAAAAGCAGATTGCTAGGAAAATGTTGTGTTTTACTGATTTCTGGTGCTGTTTATTTCTTTAACAAAAATGTCTGTTATTTTTTCTTTATACAGATTATTTAAAGAATCTTTTAGAAGAATCTGCAGACTATAGGGATACTCAAGGTAAATATCTCTTTAGATGAAAGAAATAACAGGTTATGTAAATACAATAAAGTTTCTAAATTTTAAATGCATGCAAAATGCTAAGCCAGTAAGTAGATATGCTTTCTCGGTTTCTCAGCAGAGACACTGAAAGATTAAAAAGTTGTGTTTCAAAAATGTTTGGAGCTTACAGTATCAACTCACCCTTGAGTTCAAACCAAGAGATAAGAGTGAAGTTCCCCAAGCAGCTTAAGCAGGTATTTTGGGCAGTGCTACTGAAAGAGATAATCCTTGTATCCCTTGACCTTTCATGATAGGCAGTCTTGTCCCCCAGCTGCTCTCCCTGGCCCTTTGAGCCTTTCTCTCCCCCTCTATCTTTGTGCTAGGACAAGTGCTCGGTGAACAAGATCAAGGAGTTGCACTGGTTTATATTTAATTTGAGGAGTTCTCCAGTTTGACTTGCCACAAGTTGCACAAAAACTTTTTCTTGCTTGTGGGGGGAAAGATGATAGGAGGAAAAGAGAAAGAATAGTTGGTGATGGAGGAGGACAGGTCCACTTGTTTCATGCTAATTCAGGGTTAAGCTGGTTTAACTTCATCATAGCAATGCAGTGCACGTTCATACTGTTTTCCTTCTTCCTTGTGTGCTCCTCAGCAGTACTAGAAATGCTCCCAGTCAGTGTTTCCATTTCATTTGTCTGAGCCCCTGTTATTTATTTTGGTGACATTTGTGCAAGCCCACTATCTTCAGGAGGGTTGCACAGATGTAGCTGGTTGGACTGCACTCAATGAGTGCCTTTGATGCACTGAGCCAAGTTCGCTTTCTTACAGCTATGCTCCAGACACAGTACCTTGAAATTTATGAATAATTATCTTTCTTATGACATTTAAACATATTTGTTTATTAGAGTGCATTGAAAATTTAAGTCCAAAATGTTTTAAATGATGACTTTTTCAGAGACAGAAAAGTTTGTCTTGCACTTATGGCTGTGAACAAGCTAATGCTTGCACTGCATGATAAACAATTAACCACTTGAAAAGTGAGCAACTTAAAAGAAATATGGTTTACGTCACATTTTTTTGTGATTTCTCCTGCTTCTGTGTTTTTTATAGTGGTACTTTCCACAATATGTTTCTCTCCCTGCATATTTGGAAGATAAAAGCAGAAACTTAGTTGTAACAATGACAATGTTAATTTTATGCATTTGACATGTTTGATAGTCAATCTTTGAAACTAAGCAAGAAAAGAAAGTCTAATCTTTACTCACCAAAATCTTTCTTNTATGATTAGCATTCTTGGAAAAAACAACACAATTCTTCCTGATGACCTTCATTTGAATACATTACTCTAGCTAAGTGATATAAGAACTGGAATGTTCTTCCCTTCCAAAAAGCAGTTTGTTTATGGACTTTTTGACCCTATAGATTATTTTGTTTTGTTGTTTAGATTTGTTTAGAGTCTTGGCTCTGTAAGTAGCCCTGAGATCTTGGAACTTTCCCTTCAATAACCAGCAAATTTCCTGTAACATTCTTCAATCTTCTTGAAGTCAATGAGTACAATTTTAAGTTTTTAACAGATATAATAGCTGATAGATGAAGGAAAGTATAACAAATACTCAGATAATCAGGTACTCATTCCTGTCTTCATGAATTTAGCTAAATTTCCCTTAACTTTGTTTTCTTTCAAGCTGATGGGAGGTGGAGAGTGTTTTGCTTGGAGCAGCTCCAGCATTTCCTAGTAGGAGACCACCAGCTATTTTTCAGCAGATTCGGTTGACATCATGACATCTATATCTAAACTTAGTTTTTGATCAAATGCTTGATATGTGCTATGCCTTTTAACTGTTTGATTCCTGTACTTGCATTGCCTTATTTCATGAAAATCTTGAACAAAAATTCTCCTTAGATTGACCTAGGAGGAGATTTTTGTTCACACCTTGGTTAAGTTTCATGACCTTCTGAACCCTTCAGTTCAGAAATCTGTATCTTTTAACATACTTTCTTTCTGAATATGAACTCAACAATAAGAGAAGTATAAACAGTCTAAAGTGCTGATACTGTAATGATATCTGAAAAAAAAAATGCAAGGCTTTGGTTATAACTAGTTTGGTAGCCTTCCGTGAGCACTTTAAAGTAAATATACTTCCTTTATTTGGAGTGTTTGACTGCATATCGTGTACTCAGAAGGTGCTAAATGCTGTAGAGATGACATTTTTATCAGAGCAGTTGTGCTAGCTTTCAATTAAATGAGTGTCGTGCGTCCCCCCCCCCCCACNGAATAAGATCCTTAGATGGGTTCTGTATAATATACAGAGTTGCTGTTTAGTATCTTATGTAATCCTTTTATATAACCCCTTTTTGCAGTTGCACCTAAATATGTGTTTCAGTTGAGTTGCTAGTTATTAAATATCGGTGCTTAATAAAATCCCTCTTGTCTTTCATAACTCTTCTATTTCAGAGATTTTTTTTCTTCTGGTATTAAAAGTATGAAATTTAGAAATTTTAGAAACTTTATACTGTGACCTTGAAGTGCAACAAAACTAAAGGCAGAAGAAAAATCACAAGAATTTGGATAATTTTTCTAGGTAGCCTCCCATGACTGGCACTGGAGGCACTTGTGTAAAATGGAAAAAGCTTAATTAACCTCTATGTAGTTTCAGTGAAAATGTTGTTAATGTTTCTGCTGTAAGTAGAGACACTGAAATTAAAGCGATCCTTTGTGTGAGAAACTAAAACTTAATTTTGCTTGTAGACCGTTTTGATTAGCTATAGGAAATGATTGACACTGTGACTGTTAGCTGAAGCAATGACTTGCTAGGGCACACCTGTTAAACCGTGATGGCACTTCTGTGGGAAGTGCTCTTGAATGCAGTGACCATTCAATCACTTCCTTGAATGTTGCCACAGTGTGGAGGGGGAATATTGTAACTGGGCTTTCCATAATACCAATGCTAACTGATCTGTATAACAAAAACATTGTTTCTTCACCCTTCAGATGCTCTAGCTGTTGTCATAGAAGTTGCAAACCATGCCAATGACATCATGAAGCAGGGAGTAAGTATTTTGACTTCGGAAGCTGGCTGATTAAAGCTTTTTCTGTTACTTAAAAAGAAAAAAAAATCATGCATTCAAGGGCAATTACTTATCTTTTTGCTTTTTTTTTTTTCCCTGTAGGATAACTTTCAGAAACTCATGCAGATTCAGTACAGCTTAAATGGACACCATGAGATTGTACAGCCAGGAAGGGTAGGTCCTCCAGATGGCATTCAAATGATTGTAATAAAAGTACAGCACAGACGATATGCAAGCAAAGTACTGAAGCTGACACATATTGAGGAGAAAAATGTTCCATCAATTATTTGGTGCTGACAGTCAAATGAATACTGCTTCCCCATATGTACAATTTTTTTTTTTTTTTTGAGAAAAACATTTATCTGATGAAAACTTACGATTTTTAGAATATGATTCTCTGCCATATCTTGCAGGCAGCTTTTTTCCTCAAGCTTAATGTTTTATTTGTCATGGTTTCAAGTGCAGCATGGAAAACTAATGCAGCCACTCAGTCCCTCTAGCTTTTAGAGAGACATAAAGATGAACAGCCTTTTTCAGGAAGGGAACTGTGAATCCCAAAGCTTCTGCAGCAGTTCAGGTGTAATAATTTTAAAAAAAAAAAAAAAAGGAAGGGGGGAGAAGAAATGTATCATCTTATTTGTACAGCTTGTGCCTTGAAAAGCTAGGTTTTGAATTGCTTGTTTTAATTTGCTAGGTATTTCTGAAAGAGGGAACGCTGATGAAGCTATCTCGGAAGGTCATGCAGCCACGAATGTTTTTTCTGGTAAGATGGTGTGTATATTGCTGCGTGCCTAATGGCAGTGTAATTTTAAGTGGTTAAAATGCTGCACCACAAACATAAGTAGTAACTTCAGGTAGGGAAAAAAAAAGACCATTTGTTGCTGTTATACTTGCTCAGTCTAGTTTAGAGAGATTATCTGTTGCATATGCAGTAACATTTTAATAGAAAACAATTTCTCAATAAAAAAAAGTACTGTTTTGAACAATGCTTGTTTAAAATTCAAGCAGTTTTATGAGAAGACGTTATCTGAGGTAGTGGGAAAACTAAAACAATTACTCCGTCACACTTAGCTGTACCAGATTGTAAAACCTGCAGCTCAGCTGCTGCTATTGTACCCTTCCCTCCTTCCTCCTCTCCTCCACTTGCATCCCAAGTGGAGCAGAGGGCTGAGCTGGAAGTGAAGTGCTGGCTTCTCTTCCTGTCCCTGCTGCTGTTTTGTTTTGAAACTTTTGTGCCTCAGAAGTTTCTGTTTCCAGTTGAACCTTTTGTTTCTCTCCTCTATTTAGATAGTAAAGCAACTATTGCTGTGTGTAATTTGTGGCATTGCTGGCCCACAGTCTTGCCTGAAATCTGGTTTTCGGTTACTGTAGTACAAATATTTCCCTGGGCAGTCATGAAATATGTATCCTAAGCTTGGAAGTGCCTATCGTATGCTCTGGAGATGACTTTGTAGCATACAGAGCGCTAATATATCAAGCAGTGACTTTCATTCATCACGTTGTGAAGATGTAGTAAGGTTCATGAAACCTTTGATTATTTTGCAAATAACCTCATAGTAAAAACTCATGAGACAGTTCAGTCTTCTGGTCTGTGTTTATGTTCAGTAAATGAAGTCTGGATCCATGTGTTGAACAATACAGGAAGTTAGACGTCTTAATAGCTGTTCAGTAAGTGCATCACATGAAGCCAAGTCTGGTAGAACAGCAAATAAACGGTAGATGCACATTTAAACTGGTAAAATTCATATGGATAAGTTTGTCCATATAATCATAAATTGCTAATCTTAATTCTGCCATCTCTTAGTTTCTGGAATGTTTTACTTTGTTTGGAGGGTTAATTCTAATATCCTTTTAAAGTAGTTTGTTATACAATATAGTTGTGTACACGAGAAACATTTCTGTCATTTCTGGCAGCCTGTTCTTTGACATCCATGCACTGTTTACTCATTGCCAAATGTATATTTACACAAGGAAGGATATAAATAGATGCCTATTGTTATCTAAATTCATCCATGAAAATGTTTCTTGGGTTCTAAGTGGAATAATAGGATGTAGAAGATGTCCTCCTGGACAGCTGATCTCAGTGATATATGAATTTTGTACTTTTTGTAAAATGCATCTGAAATTATCAGCCTCTAAACAGTCTTCAATCACTAAAAACTATTTCTTCTACATTACAGTTTAATGATGCACTGTTGTATACTACTCCAGTTCAGTCAGGGATGTATAAACTCAACAACATGCTGTCATTGGCTGGAATGAAGGTGAGTGACTTGCTAAAATATGTCTTTCTCTAAATGTATTTAAACTCAGGTCTTCAAATTTTCAAAAAGTAGCTATGTTTATTGTTGGAAAGAGATATTAAAGATGCTTATATTACAAAGCAGTCCTACAGGTGTAAAGTTTCTTGCATGATACTGTCTCTGGGATTACTATCTATGTTTCCCTAAGCAACTCTTGTCACAGAATCATCTTACCTGCATTTCATCCAGTGCTGGCCTACTCAGAAGTAGTCTGGCTACTTCTGTTTTGTATTGTATTTTGTTTAAATTGCCTAGCTTTTGCCTTGCAAATGCTTTTTCTTGCCCACACGCAGGGATTAGGTATAGCTGCCTGATAACTTTCTGGTGGATCAAATCTCCATGGTTTATAGAGATCTGCTAACTGCGAGGGAAGATACGGCTTTTGGTTTTGAGCCTTTGTGAAAAGCACCAAAGTTAAGCCCTGAACCCTTCTGGGTAGTGACAAGGAGTATGCAGGCTTTATATTGACATGGTCTCTGGCATGGCAGTTGGTGGGAAAAACAAACCATCGCCTTGGGAATCAAGTATCTTATTCCTGGTCCTGTCATGGAAGAGCACCGAGTCCAGCTAGAGCATAGATCTGGCACCCAGGCCTGAGCTCTCACAGGCAGAGCTGCAGCCTCTCTTCTGCCAGCAGATATCTCGTGGTGGCTCAGAACCACATTTACCTTTTAAAATCCTTTATGTTTGGAACTTGGTAGCTCAAAAGGATGATCAAGGCAGTCCAGCCAATGGGGATACGGGGCAGATGCCCATTCTGCAGCACACCAGTGGCCTACAGTTTGTCCTGCAGTGTGTTTTTTTGCATAGCTGCAGAAGAAGCATACAAGGCAATGGGCCTGGGCATGCTGAAGCACAGCAGGAGGTGTCTGGTAGACCTTGAGCTTCATTCCCCTGTACATCTCCAGTGTTCCTATGGTACCACAGTGAAATGAAATGGTAGGCTCTGTGTAATCTTACTGCAGCTGGGCACTGTGGACTGGTGTATGATCTCCCTGTGAGATCTTCTCTCTAATTTACCCCTTCTGCAATAAGAATATGAGACCTTGCAACAAATAAAAATAAAACAGCATAAGAGTACCATGTCAGTTTGAATGTAAAGTTTTCTCTCTCAACTGAAGGTTAAAAAGCCAACCCAGGAAGCTTATCAGAATGAACTGAACATAGAAAGTGTAGAGAGATCCTTCATTCTTTCAGCAAGGTGAGTCTCACAAATTAATAATGATTTTAAAAGTATGTGATTTCAAACAGGTCTCATAAACCTTTTATCTAAGCTTTTTATAGCTTGTTTTGCACTTACATAATGAAAAGTTACTCCTGGCTAGAGTTACTACAGAAGAATAGAGGGACTGACAGATGGACGTCTGGAAATAAAGTAGGCTTTGTTCTAGTTTGCTTTTGTTCACATTTAAAATCTGGTTTTGAATATTTAGTCTTTTTTAATGGGCTGGCATAAAGGAAGCCTGCTTGTATATAACCAGTTTCACAGATACGACATGAATTTATAGTCTGTAATACAGTTCACTCTGACCTGTAAGGAAAACTTCCTGTTGTAAAGTGATGGATAGAATCTCAAAATCTGTAGTAAATGTGGCAGGTATTTGAGGGATTTGGGCTTAAGCTGGTAGGGATTCTGCTGTCCTCAAGAGTTAACTGTTAATCAGATTCAACAAAACTGTTGATTTCTCTTCCTTTTCAGCTCAGCTACACCTTCAAAAACTTTAAGTAAATTGAAATATTATCCTCTCACTGCCTTTCTTTGAGAGGAACAAGAATTAAAATTAAGTTTCACTTCAATTAATTTTGGGCTTTGCTTTCCCATAATTTTTTTTCTTCCAGAGTTACTGATATTTTCTGTCAGTGCATTAGCAGGATGGTATATGAGGCATAAAAATACGTTTTGACATTATTGTTAACTGATATAAATTGGAAGGAGTCATTCTGGTCATCTAGCTAAAATAACTGTAACTGAGACAAGAAATGGATCTCGGTGAAGTACTGAATGGAACATGAAATTATAGAAATTACAGGAATTATAGGAACGGTGCTTGTCTTTATGAGAAAACTAAATTCTCCACGTAGCATCCACTAAGCTGGAGCAGTTCTGGTCTGCCTTCACTGAGCTGCCTCTAACAAAGACCAGGTTTTGTGGATTGTTGTTTTTACTGTGTTTGAGTTGGAGTTTGATATGGTCTGTCACTTGTGACAGTGCTGATATCAATGAAGAAAGACGTTTTCTCTTTTGTTTAGCAAAGCTGAGCAAGGGCAGACTGCTACTTTCTGTGTGACCTGGTGAATACTGACATTAGGATGTCTGCTCAAAGATAGCAGTATCTCTAGCTGAGGGGTAGACCAAGGTTAACCTTGTCAGAGTAGCCAGAGGTAGCAGCTCAATTGTGTCTGAGCAGCAGTTATTTATAACAACAAGCTTGACAGGAGTATTTATGCATTTTCCAACAATTTTTTTATAAATGTTTCTTATGATTCTTTTGCACATTGGGAAAAAGATGCATTTCACAGTTTAGGGTATGGTTCTGCACTGCTATTGTACGAGCAGGTCTGTGCTGCTTAAGTGCCTTGGTGTCTGCGTGTTGCACAAATTCGTAAAGGCATCTGTGGGATTGTAGTAGGTAGTGTGGCTTTATCTCTGCATGACTTGAACCAACAATTGCTTCAGAGTAATTAAAAAAAAATATGGAAAGATTAATTGGAACTTGTGAAAAGATTATCATCTTGAAATACAACCTACGTATTTTCTACAAAACAGGATAGCCTTCTCTTTTTGAGGAGCTAAGTGGTAGATCAAAACTTCTATGACATACATGCTGGTGCATGGGGGAAAACCTGTAACATTCCCATCACACTGAGTGCCATTTGTGACATGCTTTTGTCTTGTCCTTGAAATTACTGGAATTACCCTCATGTTACCAACTAAAGCTGCTCTGACTTACTTTTTGTTTTTTAGTGTTGTTGACTTTGCATCTTTGGAGAGCGTTCCCCTCTATTATTTTTATACTTATTGGAAACTGTGTATAGAAGAGCCCAATGTTACACAGCCATGACAGAGAGAGGTTGGATTTGCTTGGGATGAAAGAGATGTTGGGGGACCCAGGTGTAAATGAGGATTTTCTGATTGTTATCTGTCTGTAAGCAAGGCCTGGGTTTGTTGTATAGGGTTGATAAAGGAGTTGATTGGAATTAAGAATGTTATGTAGCTAATGCAGACCAGTTCTTCTTACCAGATGAGGAAGCAAGGGTAAATAAACTGAACAAAATGTTCCACTTGGAGTGTGAGATATTAGCACAGACAATAATATGTTGCTGTGGTATAGGAGGGAAACAAGTGAAAAACTACTAGCAGTAGGTGTTTGCATATGTTTATGATACTGTTCCTATTGATAATAACACAGGTGTGTAGAGAATCAGTATCTTGTCAGTACAGACTTCATCTTCCTTTTGATACCTGATTCTAATAGCTTCCTGGCTCCTATGCAGTAAAAATCTCAATTACAAAACCAAAGAGATTTTTGAAATGATTCTGGGGGCAGAGTCGGAGGAGGGGAGCAGTTAAGCTGATGAAAAATTGCTAGTAATAAAATGTAAGCCAGTTAATACCAGAAGCATAGATTAATGCCTAAACAACAGTTCTTTCTTGCTTCAGGTTTAGTTTTGCTGGCTGCAGTAGCGTTCTGCTTTATCTAGTTCAGGTTGAGGTTTCAGTTTTCTTGGGTTGTCTGTAGGGATGTGGATTGTTTTACATGGTACAATGCAGTATTGTACTAGAGATCTCTTAATCAAAAAACATGCTAGCACATCTGCACGATACAGCACTGTGCAGAAGTAAGCTTAGGTCCTGAAAACAACAGTCATGCCAGCCTGACGTGGTCTGAGGCCAGCTGGCCCTGTCTCCTGCAATAAGGCTAGCTAACAGCTAGCCCCGGCAGACATAGCTGTGTTCCTGTTGTAGCATAAGAACAGCTCATGCAAGAGTAGCTCAGCTGTGAGAGGTGCCCCAGGGCTCTGAGCCTGGAAACAACAGGGGCATCCTCCTGTGAGCCCTCCTGGGACCACCTAACAGCTTGGCTGCATCGAGCAGCTGCGACGTGTGCTCGCGTCTTTGGCGACATGTCTGCCGAAAACAGCAATTGCAAGTTTTCTGCTGTTTTATTAGCTAAAATCTTGAGCATAATTAGATAAGCAAAGCTAAGAAAACTCTGCAATTTTAGTGAACAAAGCAGCTTTTGGAAGGATGCAACAGCTAGTGGGTCTACAGCAAGGGAAGTGGCAGCACTGTGCAGCTGGGGGAGGGCTGGGAGGGACAGCAGAAGAAACGCTGCCTTTTTTGCTGCTGCAAACGATTACATCAGTTGGGTTCCTGATGGAACTGCCTTTGCTCTCAAGCTCCGGAGGGTTGTAAAACAATCCTAAAGGCTAGCACCAGCAGACCTACCAAGTGCATGCTCCCTAGTAAAATATGAGGGCCTTAGCCATGTAGCTCATTGTGCGAGCAACCCCATCTGTAACAATCCCCACATAACTGGGGGATGCTTGATCTCCAACACTGAACCAACTTTAATTATATAATATAGTTTTAGGAACCTAATTAAATGTAACCAGATTTTGAAAAAGCCAAAGGAGTTGATTGGAATTAAGAATGTTATGTAGCTAATGCAGACCAGTTCTTCTTACCAGATGAGGAAGCAAGGGTAAATAAACCGAACAAAATGTTCCAGTTGGAGTGTGAGATATTAGGACAGACAATAATATATTGCTTTGCCCTTGCTTGTATCTTATTTCTTCTCCTTTTGTTCCGATTTTGTTGCTCTATGTACTAGGTTATATTTTTCCTTGTGCCTCACAGGCTTCTCCTGTGTTTACCTTATCAGATTTGTCCTCTATGATTCTATATAGTACCTAATTTCATCCAGTTCAAAACCTCAGCTCACAATATTTTCCTTAACGGTTCAAGAATGATCAAAGCTTCCAAATTCACCTACAATAGCCATTAAATAATAACTGGTGTTGCACACCTAAATCATTGCTTTCCTTTTACCTAACTGTCCTTTTTATATATGCACCATGTTCAATTCCTTTGTCTAAAAAAAAAAAAAAAATTGTGATACTATTTAAGAAGTGGGGAATAAAAAATATTTAGTAGCTACTTCTGGTTTAGATTTCAGAAGCCCTTTCTAAGCTGGCATTGCATATTAAACAAGCAGTCTAGCTTTTCCTCTGCCGCAAAGTGTTCCTTCCTCCCTCTGGGCCCCTTCTCCTTTGTGCTGGCACAAGTATTTGTTCAGCTGTGTGATGAACCCAGTCGGTGAATTGATCCTGGGGAAAGGCTGGTCAATTGCTTGCTTCAGTACAAATTTTTTTCCCAGTCCAGTCCACTGCACTTAGAGCCCACTCTGTTAGCCACGTGTGTGTTCTGGCACAAGGGAGAAAATAAGACCTAGTGTCTGAAAGGTAACCTGCCCTTTGCTGCAGCAACATGGATTTATATTATATGAAAGTGGTGGTCTGCCCACAGCCTCAGGAAGTACCTTGGCATTGCACCTGATCCAGTGTAGCTGCCGGCTCCTGCTGTGCCAGGCAGTCCTTGCTGTCCCTGCTTTCCATGCCCTGCTGCTTGATCCTAATACTTTCCTTGCTCTCAATTAGTGATCCATCAGCTGCAGGATAAGGAGATACACTAAGCTCGTTGGACAGAGAACTGTTTCTCTTTTTGGGCTAGCTAATCCAATGGAAAATTAAAAAAAAAATAAATCTTTTGAAGCAGCATAATTATTAGACTTCATAGGAGCAAATGGTCAGGAGCGCAAGGCTGGGGAAGAAACTGATATTTTTTTTTGGCAGAAGTTTGGAGTTTTACAGGGGTAAGTATAACATACTGCACCATGAGACAGAAGGGGGTGGAAAATACTTGCTGAAACTTCAGATTCCCTCTTAAGAGGAAGGGCCCATGCCTGTGTTCTGGGAGTACCATTTACACTAGTGGTAGTCAAGCTGTTCATGGGTCCATGGAGGAGGAGGAGGAAGTGATGACATACAAACCTTGAAACAATCATATGCTATTTTGGAAATAGAAAAAGGAGGGAAGGCATCCATGTTATAACAACAGACACAAAATCCTTTTTTAGTATTAATCAGCACAAATAACAGACAGTCAGCACAAATAACTAACTCCATGCAGTTTATATAACGTGTGTATGTATATATATATATATATATATAAAAAAGGTAATACCAGTTTTAGTAGGAACTGGAGACAGTCTATAAAACTGAAAAACTGCAAGAGAGTTAAATCAATGTGTAATAAAGCTAATGCAATTCTAACCAACACTCACTTCTTAGTTTTAAATGTTAATAGTAAACAGATTTTTTTTTTTCCTCCAACAGTTCTGCTACAGAAAGAGATGAATGGTTAGAAGCTATCTCCAGGTCAATTGAAGAATATACAAAAAAGAGAATTACATTTAATCCTAGCAAAAGTCTTGAAGAGGTATATCACACTATTATTATTGTTTCCTTTTTAAATATAAAGTTTCTTTGCAGGTGTCTAGAGACACAAGAGGCATTCCACGATGAATAACAAAACAGAATAGTAATTAATAAGAGAATAGGTGGTGATGGTAGAACAGAATGATGTTTCATAACATAATCTACCTCAGAAATTTAAAATTACTTACTTTCCAAAAAAACCCCAAACCAGCCTTCTCAACTGTCTCTGTAATCCCACAAACAGAAAGATGATATGAGAAGATCTTAAAACATAGCAGCTATTGATATAAATAGGCTGGTAAAGTTTGGTTGTCGCACAGGCTTTTTGAACTAATTAAATACAGCTCTGTCTTTTGGCTTGCATTATAATGGTCATGGGTGAAATAGCAGAAACATTTAAGACCATGACAATTTATCAGAGAAGGCTTTCCAACATTATTAGAGTTAACCTATAATCACGGGTAAATACTTACCTTATTTTTCATCACTGAATTATAATGATATTCTGTGTATGTTCTCTTAGGCAGATCCCGAGAAGCAGGAAGAAGATAGCCCGCTAGGATCAAAGGCTCCTATCTGGATTCCTGATACTAGAGCCACTATGTGTATGATCTGCACAAGTGAATTCACGTTGACGTGGAGAAGGCATCACTGCAGGGCATGTGGAAAGGTTGGGCAATTTTGTAATTACCTTTTCCGTTAAGTCATTCAGGTTCCTTGTATGGCAAATACAGACAGAGCCTGATTGCACCACAGCAACTGTTTTAGGGAACACTGTACTATGAAACAATTGTATGGATCAAAACCAGTATGTTTTTTACAGTAGTGTTACAACAGACCAGTTAACCTGGTACATGTTTCTTATTTTGCATTTTGGGTTATTATTTATGTTTGTCTCCTGCTTCTGCAATTGAGTAGTACAAACCAAGAATGTTAGTTGAAATGTTCAAAATACCTTCCTCACTAATTTTGTAAGATAAATAATTTCTTTTTTTAAAGTTAGTACCAAACTTATTTTATATTTAACTGTTATGAAATGCAAGTATATCTAATGAACCTTTATTTTCATGTGTTAACCAAATGGGAATACAGAATTTAGTGCAGTTGAGACATCTGTGTTGTAGAGAAATTTTCAAGAGAGCAATGACTACTTTTAGTTATTCCTTTAAAAGCTTCTGAATATAATAGTTAAGTAACATGGTATGCTTAGTCTACTTTTCATGGATTCTTAACAATGGCTTATTGACTTGTGTAATTGAGTGGTTTTTTTCCTAAATTTTTATCATTTAGAGAAGGAAAGAGCAGCATGTTGAACGTAAGCACAAGCCAAGGTCCTAAACCATTTTCAGTGTAAAATAGTGCCTGTTTGAGGTTCTGTTGTGGGCTTAACAGTACTGAAGTAAACATCTTTGGGCATTTGGTGATTTATGGGTGCATGTCATGTACAGTAATGCATGTATTTGTTTCCAGATTGTCTGTCAAGCTTGTTCATCAAATAAACATGGTTTAGACTACATGAAAAACCAGCCAGCAAGAGTATGTGATCATTGCTTCAGAGAGCTACAAAAACAAGGTAAAGAAAATCTGCACAAACTGTCTTATCTCTATGCCCCTCATTAACATAATATGTGTGTGCCTCATCTTTACTGCTGGGTTCAAGTGCCTGGTTCTGCTAGTGTCTGAGAAGCTTATAGGCATCTGAGGTTATAGGAGCCCAAACAAGTTTCTGTGGAGTAAGCTAGGAAGTGAATTTGCAATACATTGGCTCTTCCTTTCTTTTTGAGGTAACTTGTATTACGTTACTTTTCATTTACCACAGGATACAAGTGTACATTGAAGTCCTTGCAACTTATCATGACCTCCCAGTGGGTTTGCACGTACTTTTACACCCTATAACTTGTATGCCTGTAAACTTTGGTTTTGCCAGCAAAGCTGGTGAGATAGCTGATGTTCTGGGGCTGTACAAAGACTTCATCCTACAGAAGCTGAATCTGTTCAGCCTCAAGCCTCAGCTTATCTGGAATTCAAGAAGCTGATGTGTGTGCACCTCAGTTCGGAGGGTGAACTCTAATGGTTGTCCCCAAGCATGCCTACAGCACACCAACAACATAAAAACACTGCAGCCAGAGCTGTTTTCATTGAAACACTTTTAGGGAACATGGTACTATTGATGCCTGCTGGCTAGCAAGGGTTGGCTAGCCTGGTGGTAATAACGCTCACTTAGACAGTTTCCTTCTCACCCTGAGGGAACTCGAATCCATCTCTTTGAAGGAGCTTCATATCATTACACCAAAACAAATGTAAAATCAACA
The DNA here is from genome assembly GCA_013399475.1 of Chauna torquata. Taxonomy (NCBI): domain Eukaryota; kingdom Metazoa; phylum Chordata; class Aves; order Anseriformes; family Anhimidae; genus Chauna; species Chauna torquata. The sequence goes on along the minus strand of VXAL01019620.1, from coordinate 556,487 downwards.
GGAGCACCTCCCAGTGACTTGCGGACCCAGTCCCATCTTGCAAGACTTGCTTTGAATTCTGTCCAAAGATTCCAGTATAGGATACACAAATAAGGCGCAAACGGACTGAAACTGTTTGCTGTCCATCCCTCTAGCCGAGGCTCCAGGTCAACACAAGCTCTCTAGAGTATCCAAGGAAATCAGTGATGCCCTAGTGAAATAATCAAGCCATGGCTTCCTGCATGCTGGGAGTGGCAGTTGTCATGGGGATGTGGGAAGCAATGTCAGTAACCCTCACAGTGATGCTGGGAGCCTGTGAAGATGGGCGCAAATGGATTGCCTGGACCGCATGCAGGTCTCTGCATTGGGCACTAGGGGCTGCTGTGCTTCAGGCAATTCCAGGTGCTTCTAGCTGGGAAGAGAGCTGCAGAGCAGGTGCAGTACAGCTGGCAATCCAATTACTTTTCTGTTCTACTCATTAAGAGCCTCACCATGTTCAGGGACAACTTGAGAAGGGAAGTTAATAAAGCCTAGGGCAGCCCTCCTCCTTCCATGTTGGGCTGGAAAATAGCGGTGTGTGTCCATACAAAGAGGGGTTTTAAAGGAGTGAAGTGTTGCAGAAGTCTTGCAAGAGGAGTGAAGGAACTGCCTACTGCAGTGCAAAAAAACATAGCATGTGCTCTGGAGATGGGAATGAGCTAGAAGTGTGTGTGTGTGTGTGTGTGTGTGTGTATGTGTGATGGTATAAAGCTGGAAGAGAAGCTCTACAGTATCCATACTGAAAAAAGCAGAGAAGATATCAGATGTAGAGAATTGGAGGACAGACACTTGGGGAACAGAGGTAAAACACAGCTGCAAAGGACATCTCTAAAAACTTGCTGTGGTTTTTTAAGACCTGAATTTTTACTCTACATGTGGGCAAAGTCAGTTCAACATCAACAAAACAGACTTTGGAAACAAACAAGACCAATCTGTTTAGTTTTAAATTTCTTGTGGTTTTTGTCCTGACTGTGATTTTGGGGATTCTAACTCATGGTGTTGGTGATAATAGTGAACAGTTAATTCAACACTGAATTTAATGTGATTAGGTGTTACATTTGAAACACTATAATCAGAATAAAAATGTCAGCTGCTTTTTAGAAAAAAAGTCCAAGAATCATTGCCTCTGTTTATTCATGTGTGACATGGAAGCAATATATTCATCCTATGCGTTTCAGATAACCAATGCACTCCTAAGAGCGGATCCCCAGTCAACCATAAATCTCCATCAAGTGCCTTGTCTACAGTATTACATAGTATTCCCTCTGGAAGAAAGCAGAAAAAAATTCCCGCAGCCCTCAAAGAAGTAAGTGCTTTATTGATTGTTGTGGTTTAGCCCCGGCAGGCAGCTAAGTGCCACCCAGCCGCTCGCTCACTCTCCCCAGGTGGGATGGGGAGAGAATCAGAAAGGTAAAAGTGCAAGAACGCATGGGTTGAGATAAAGACAGTTTACTAGGTAAAGCAAAAGCAGCGCGCGCAAGCAAAGCAAAACAAAGAATTCTTTCGCTACTTCCCATGGGCAGGCAGGTGTTCAGCCACTTCCAGGAAGCAGGGCTCATCACGCGTAATGGTTTCTTGGGAAGACAAACGCCATCACTCTCCACACCCCCCCTTCCTCCTTCTTTACCCCAGCTTTTATGGCTGAGCATGACGTCATATGGTGTGGAATATCTCTTTGGTCAGTCTGGGTCACCTGCCCTGGCTATGTCTCCTCCCAGCTCCTTGTGCACCCCCAGCCTCCTCGCTCGCAGGGCAATACGAGGAGCTGGAAAGTCCTTGGCTCTGTACAAACACTGCTCTGCAGCAACTGAAAACATCACCATTATCTTCATCAAAAAATCCAAAACACAGCATTGTGTGAACCTCTACAAAGAGAATTTAACTCTATCCCAGCCAAAACCATGACATTGATCAAATGTAATTATATCATTAATATTAACAATGGAAAAATAATTCCATATTTTAGCTGTCATCTTTAGAATCAAAAGTCAAAATTCACCTGTAACAGTGGTTTGGGCCTCAGTTTTACATATACAGGAACCTGAACTATGGAACAGTGTTAAAACTGCCTAAGAGCCTATGAGACTGTGGTTCAGACAGTCTGGAATTGTAATTTCTTTCTTGCTTCCCTGTGTTTCAAGGAACTGTGATTTATCCCTGCACCAATAGTAAATTAGAAGACTCCCACACCAACTCATCTGTTGGCTTACAATTAGAGAAGATAGAGCTAAACTCTGCCTGTCAACACTGGAGGTCTCGGGAACGGGAGGAAGTAATTTACTTTCTTATACAGCAATATGTGTTCTCCAGATGTATGTGGGCCTCAGTGTTTCAGCCCTGTCTTGTCCTGTTGCATCCAATTTAAGTTCTAATTCATATTGACTGTAGAAAGCTGTCTTCCAGACTGGACAGAGGGTGGCAGACGAAATTGTTTTTCTTTCAGCCATCTGAGTTAATTATCAATATTAACTTGAGATGAGGTTAGAATTTGTGTCTTTGACAGGACAGGGTTCTGGAGATCTGTTTTTAAAAAAGCTGTACTGCAAAAACCTGGACACATGCATACATACTCTTGGGGTTTCTTTTTATTTCAGGTTTCAGCAAATACAGAAGACTCTACAATGAGTGGCTACTTACACAGATCTAAGGGCAGTAAGAAACCATGGAAACACCTATGGTTTGTTATAAAAAATAAGGTGCTGTACACATACGCTGCTAGTGAGGTAAGAGATGACATTAGAAACCAAATATCCAATGATAATACTGTATTTGTAACAATCGTTTATTTTTATCATCTAGAAACAAGCTATAAAGTTATATCAACTCACAGTAATTGGTCTGATTGCAGTATAGTATTTTAAAAAGGCCCTGTGAGCTGCTTGCTACCATAATACAGCTGTGCTGTTTCTGATTCCAGACTTAGCTTTGAGTACCTCTGCACTGCACACCATTGCACGGTTGTAGGTATGTTCTGAGTCAGTTGAATACATGGAGGTCTGTTTAGATGCATCACACTAGAATAGTGGCAAAGCCAACATTATAAAACAACACTGTAAAAGCATCTGCAAATATTTTGTTTTGTAGTTCCATAAGGTGTTTTGAATGCTTGGAAAATGAGTGAAGTAATCTCTTCACTTCTCCTCAAACTGTCTCCTCCAGCCTGGAATTATCATTTAATATACAGTGTTGCAGCAGAAAATAAGAAATGCATCTTGTCTACTGGCATTTACGTGTTTATTTAGAATGTTTAGTCCTATTGCAGTGTGGAATAATCTCTAAGGAACGTATATAAGCTCTGCACATGCCAGCTTCTGCTGAGGATGCTGTAGCTTTATCACATCTTACAATGCTTTGCAACATACATGGATGCATTGTAGGGCTGGAAGATCTTGTTTTTAGCTTTTTTGTATTATATGTGATAGCTTGATTACAGCTTTCAAGAACAAAATATACAAAGCATCTGTTTTAAAGGTATTGCCATCTCTCACTTTCTTTAAAAACAGTAAGGTCCAACTTATTCTGGCCATGTAAAGAATTCTTCTTCTTTACCCCCACTCCAGCCCCACTCTCTAGTTATTTCTGGTTTGAAAGGACATTTGTGTTCAGATTGCTCCTGGGCTGCAGTGCTCCAGTGCCAACCTTTATTTTAGCACTTCTGAATTATGCCCAGAACCTGTGATGTTACTCTCACCAGAATATCGGCAAAAGTAAATAATCAAGTAGTTCTAAAAATATCGTAAATACTTATGTGCAAAGTAATTACTTTTGCACAGATTTGAAAAAATATTTTAGAGCACTGTCTCACTTCTGACAGTTGAAAAGGAAACCTCGGCAACAATGAAGACAGGCATATCAATCCGTGACAGTCACCTTAAATCTTCTTTTGCTTGACTTCCTCTGAGATACCAGCCTTCCAGAGTAGCTTCAGTTTGCAGCTCACAATCACAAAATTAGCTCTTTCCTATTTTCTTTAAACTGAGAAATCTCTCTCCTTATTTTTCATCTTTATGAGCCATTCCAGCATGCTGGTTGTTTGGAGAGTCTTAAGGGTGAACGTTGTGATGACTGGTCCAGCGTAGTCTTAGCCAGGAAACCCCACTTAAGCCACCTGTAGTAGTTCCAAATGACATAAAGATCAGTGGCAAAAAGACGGCTTTTTAGTGGTATAAAGACATAAGTTAGTAAAATAGATTGCTAAGCCTTACTTGACCATTTTCCAGTTTCAAGAAATGCTGCTTTCATAGAATATTGCTGTTTTAGTGTAAAGGCCATTACCAGAGTCTTCACCTGCTGTGTCAGTGTCTATGTACGTTCTCTGCTTATTTTCTCTATCCGTTGCAGATAAAGAAAGGTCCTGCAGAAACATTGCAGGATCTTGCCTAGTTACAAAAGAGTGTTTTGGAATTTTCACAGGATGAAAATATTTCTTTTCCCAAAAAAAAAGAAATCAATTATGTCTTTATTAATTGAAAGATAAGAGTATTAAAAAAGGAAGTAATTGAGATGAATAAGGACAGGAAAAGGCTATATTTTAGCCATATTTTGAAATGAAATGAAGAGAAGCTAAAAGGTATAGCTTCTGTTCTTACTCTTTCCTAGCCAACCACTTCTGAACACTCAGCAACTTCTTTTTTTTCCATCCTTTTAATTTTCAGCAACAGAAAGCAAAATAAGTTCAGCCATCAAAACCATCTGGAGTGAGACTGCGGTGCTGGAGAGCATAAGCTACATCCATAGCTCCTTCTTTTAGCATACTCAGTGCAGCTAATAGCATCCCATGTCCCTCTTAAGACATGAAAACTTAGTAAGGTTGTTGGAGTGAGTACTGGGCTAGATGGACTTTTGGTCTGCTGCCAGATGCTAGTTGATCTTTTGGTATAAGAGGTCCTTACCAGGCATAATGACGAGACTATACAGTGAAAGACAAAGTGGATGTTACCAGAAAAAATATGAGGAACAGCGTCATTGAAGTCTATGAGGTTTTGTTATTTTCCTGCATGGAGACTATAAAAAAAGCGGCATTTTGTGCATGAATATTTGTAACAACTTGTTTGTTGTATGGTCTGTTGCAATGGTATGGTGCATGAATATAGTCTAAATGCATTGTTTAATATATCGTACCAGCTCTAATTTTGTCTTGTTCACTTTTTCCCCTATTAAATAGGATGTGGCAGCACTAGAGAGCCAGCCTTTACTGGGATTCACAGTCAGTGAAGTGAGAGATGAAAACTCAGAGTCTAGAGTGTTCCATTTACTGCACAAAAACACTTTATTTTACATATTCAAAGCAGATGATCCCCATTCAGCTCAAAAGTAAGAAACTATTTGAATACATTCCTGTTACTTTTTCCAGGAAAAATGTTTTAGAAATCATAAATGTTAATATTCATGGATTAAGCATATGTACAAAAGGTGCATATTGTATAAATAGAAATAAAGTTTTAGAATAAATTATTTAAACACAGGTCCTGGTTTCATAAGGATTTCTGAAAAGGCAGTCAAAAACAAGTGGAACTGGGCAAAACCTTGTTTTTTGTTTTTGTTTTTCTTTAAATGAAGAAGCAGACTGTCCTCTGCAGAAGAGTAAACATAGGAGAATGGAAAAGTCTAAGATAAAATACAAAATCTTTCTTTTTCATAGCCTATTCCATCATCTCTGTACCTGGTCTGCTCAAGTGAAAATTGAATGTGTTACCTTTGTAGAAGTCCACAAGATGTGTTCTAAAAGTTAGCTGGTCTGTCCCTGTTTTTATTTCCAGCTGTAAATTTTAGTTTTTTTTAATGAATATATGGTACTAAAAAAAATGAAACCTAAAAAGTAAGGTACAGAAGCTTGAACTGTGTGTGCAGATGTGCATGAGCATATAAGCATGCTTAATATGCTCAGATGAAAAGCCTGAATTCAAAGAACATTCACGTGAGCTGCTTTAAGTCTGCTGCTGTGTCTGAATTTGGAGTCATATTTATCAGTTTATGTATTGTGTTTATTTTATATAAAATAACCTAGAAATGTGGTCACTAATCCATTTAAAAAAAAAAAAAACAATAACAACACCATTTGCTATATGAATCATGGACTAAACTAGAAATGAGCATGCAAGCAACACGTTTATCTTGCCTATGTACCTAGCGTACCTGGCAGATTTCAATGCAGTTTTCCCACATGAATTTTACCTTAATAAAATAGATTTCATGGGCTAACTAGTCCATTATTAATACTTTAGCATACAAATGGCTGTAGGTATAGTTTTGTGCAAATAGGAATATTCTAAAAAAGTACCCATGACAACTGGAAATTTTGAACAGCAGAGAACATGCTTAATGACACTCCTCTGTATACAAAGTCTTCGTTAGATTGCTGGGGGAGTATTTTGTCTTGCAGATGCAGGCAAATGTTTCCTTTTCCATTACGATATTATTCTCCTGTTTCCAATGTGTCCTCATTTGTACTATATGAAACAAAAGTGTTTAAAAAGAATAAAATAAAAAAAAAATCTAAGGTATCTGATAGCTTTGTTTTCCAGTTCAGACAATGACTTTTGTAATCAGTAGGAAGACTTGTAATTGAACATGCTCTATTTTACTGAGGCTAGGAACATCATTATGTACCTCAAGCTTTTTCCAAGTATTTAATATCCTTAATAGATTTATGCTGAAGTTGCAAAATAAATGCTGCTTTGGTAGCATTAACTAATCCATTTAACACTCTGTTGGCTTGTTTTCATTAGTGGACACTGTTTTTTCCTCTTAGGGCCAAAGAAATATCTGATGTATTTTTTAAGTGCAGTAATAAATTTAAACAGATGTTTACTTTTGCTGAGCTTTGAAATTTTTTATTCCAGTGCTATGGTCAATGCTGAAACTGTTTATGAATTTGTTGTATTTTTATTCCATAGAGTATTTTAGTGATTTTTAATGAATATATGACAGAGGAAAATATAGCGAGCCCTAAAAAGTAAGGGATAGCGGTCTGAGCTATCAGCATTTGCTTTATCATCAGTATGTGGGACCCTTAACTTCGCATGCATGCAATTCAGCCCTCACTCAGAAGACAGAATTACTATTTTTTACTGTATTTGTCACTGTAGCATCAGTGCTTCAGAAACATTGATTTTTGCAGCATCCTTGAGAAGGTGAGGATGCTTATCACCTTTGTAATCAAGTAGGAACAGAAACCACAGCTACAGGGGTTAAAAGTATCTGAATGTTAACTTTGAAGTTCCAGTTTGAGGCACCTCGGATCAGCTGTTCGGGACTTCCCTCCCTTCCACACACTTGTATTTTCACCGATACAGTGTGCAGGGTATCTGTTAATGTGCGATTTAGTAGTAGTACATGTTGTGTGTGTGAATACAGGGGAAGTTTCTTAGCAACTTTCTGTCATCATGCAAAGGCATCGTTCCTCCACTCAGCCCATGTTTGCGGTAGCTTCCTCCCTCAGCCCCAGCAGTCCTTCACTGATGTCCTTGCACCAGTGGCAAAAGCCGCAGGCCTGGGTTATGCAGACAGCTACTTCAGTTCTCGTAGTGTCCTCATTCATCCTAGACCATGTTTGCAGTGAAATCAGACGAGGGTAATTTTTTTTGTTGTTTTTATAAAAAGAGTATACAGTCATGTTATTAAAGTTGATGTAACCTTGGCATTTCCTGCTTTTTGAACACTTGATTCCCCAGCTTCATTTGTTCTTTATGCATGTAACTTCAGTAAGGAAAAATCTGGCCTTGTACCAATACTTAGTACATTTTTTTTAGCAAGCTCTGTGGGTTTGGACTCATTGGACAGATTTCTGGCATTTTCACTAACAGAACAACTGATAATGGAAGTTTGATGTTGCTTGTGTGAATCTGTAGGGAGCGGGCAGTGTGATTTGCAATTTTACCAGCAACTTCCTAACAGTGTTTAATTTTCCAATAGGTGGATAGAAGCTTTTCAAGAAGGCACCATATTATAGCAGTGTCAGCAAGTCTAAAACAAAATGTCCAAAGATGATGGTAAAACAGAGTACAGCAAGTGTTAAAAGAAGCTGAATCCTGCCGTGTCAACCTACACAAAATTGTATATTTGTCAGCATTAGGAGTTGTTGCATTTTTAGTGTAAGGTAATTTTTTTTTTAAAGAATTGTATGTATTTCTGTGTTGATACAAAATGTGTTATTTATTAAATTCCAGTGTTTACTTTAATGGTTAAAATTGTTTGTGAGGTCTGCATTGAGGTCCAGAGTGTCCTTGTCTTCACAATGGCAGGTGGTTAGTCAACATATTCTTAAAGTTTGTGCTTTTTTTTTTTTTTAACAACAACAACAAATGTGTTGCAATTGTGTAGTTCCTCATGATTTGTATACAGGTCTCGAGTTGCTGATACTCAGCTTGCAATTTAGCAAAAACAGATCAGAATAGGAATTTCAAAGATTTTGGATATTTGTTGGCTAGGTAAACTCCTTTGTGAGAAGTTGTGTAATAATGCTGCTCCTTTTTCTTTAATGGTAGTTTAAGTCTTGCATACTGATTAAAACAGTACAACAAATTCTGTATCACAGAAGCAATTACACAGTACAGTTCAATTATTAAAAAAAAAAGAGAGAAAAGGGAAAAATATTTTAAAACAGACTTTGCAACTACAGAGAGAAAGCACTAGAGATTTTACAGTACTACAGATGCCAAAGAGACTAAGTGAGTTACTTTCAAACAATTTCAGGATATATTTTCTTTTGGTTCCATTAGTAATTTAAAGCAGAATAAAAAAATTTGGTTTTGGCATACAGGGAAAAGATTAAATACATTATTTGTTTCAAAACTTTGTGTCAAATGACTTCTGTACACAGTATGAAAGACTGTGTAAACTATTGTTCAAAGAACACTAAACAAATATATGCACCCCCTCTCCAAAATACTTAAACTATTGTATATTTAAATATTATGCTTAAACTGGAATTGCCATACCAAGAAAATACAGCTTTCTTAGTGCACGTGGCGTGGAAATTGTATACCATTCTTTGAAATACCTTTTGTTTACACTATGATTTCTTCTGTTCGACACTTTTAAAACACAATTCAGTTTTAGGTTGGTTTTTTTTTTTTTCATTTTGTTTTGTTTTTTTTTCTTTAAGAAAATTGTCAGTATACCTCAGAAAATACTTGTTGATAATTCTGGTGCATTTATTCTATTTAAATTTTGGAAAAATTGTTAACACTGTAATAGCATAAATGGAACTAGAACTATGAAAAACACATAAAAGGACGCCATTGTTACGTCAAAAGCGATGCACATGTAGCCAGTTAATTTTACTGTATGCAACATTTTTCAGTAGTCCTCTCAGTCAAGCTAGTTGTGGAAACAGGATTAAGAGCAATTCTCTTTCAAATTAATAGTTGAAATCTATGCTAATAGCTATATTAAGGCCTCACAAAGGAAAGACAATGATGGTAGAACAGTAGTCATCACAGAAAGACCAAGAATGAAAATGCAAAACAAAATTATTTTATGCTCTCAAATACCTCAAGATCAGGTCTAAGATACTAACATAGACAGCTCTGAAGGGACTTGATTTTCCAGAGCTGCTAAGTTAGTAGTGGGCTTCGAGGCCTAATGTTTAACATTAAGTATATGAGTAATTTCTTTGACTTCAAGTATTTCAGTAGAGTACCTTTCTGAATCAGGGACTTAAGGCTGTAGATCTGGCTTTTCTGATAAATGCTAGAGATTTGACCAGATAGTGTTTGAAATTCAGTGGGAGTTGGATCAAAGCCTTTACTCACTTCTTTTTAATGCAAACATACTAAATATCCTTCTTTTGTTACATATAAAGGGCTTTTACTTAGTTTTTCAAAACCAGCTGCTGACTGAAGCCAAGTAAGCTATTAACATGCATCTTCAGGGTGATTTCTAATGTGGTTTTTACTGTATCCAAAATAAATCTGATACTAATGTAACATAGATGTGATGTAGCTGTTCCTTGATGTTATCAAGGGGAAGAACTTCTTATTATTTTTATATGGACTGCACACCAGCTAAGATGGAAAGCCATGAACTGGCAAATAAATAAGAAATTTGGCTAGGAGCAAGCTTTATTTAGTTTTAATTTGTGGTCTGATATTGATTTCTGTGCTGCAAAACTGAAACAGAGCAATAAAGGTGAAAACACAGGCTGAGTAAGGTGCCCAAGTTCTGCCTCATGTGTGGCGACAAACTACCTCTCAGTGATTAGATTACAGAGTGAGAAAATAGTTTAGTGTTCCGTAGAAGTCAGAGGACTCCTTCCAGAAGCAGTTGATCAATCAACAAATCATCTGTGATAGAGACAGATTTGAACAGAGCCTTAAAAACAATAGTGCACATATTGCTGTCTACATGTGAAATTGTCTTTATGAGCATGTCTGAATATTTCTCTTCCTCTTTCTCCACCGCTAGTGCTTTGTATCATATGCAGAGCCCACAACATAGGGGTTTTTTTTTCGTAACATTTTCAGACGGTTGCTTTTCAAACTGTTATTTTTTCCACCTTGCCTCCCATTTTGATTCTTTACCACCAGAAGTAAAGTCACTTCTTGATTTAACTCTTACATCAGCAAATTCACTAAACAAGACCAGTAGTTTTTTAAACACCTGGCTACCTCTTCTTATATGCATCTATAGTTAATAATTTAAGAGTGGTTAGTAGAGTATGAGACGAACATTAGCATTGAAGATTAGTTCTAGCATCTTTATTCTTGGATAACTGAAAGGTCTAGGATCCTGAATTGCCTTCAAGAAATCTTTGACTTAAAACTTTCTATTATCCCCACGGGACTTGAAACAAATGGATAGCTGAACAACTTTGGAACACATTTTACTAGCTATTTCTTGTGTGTGAAAGTTGATTACCAAACTATGTATATTACATCACAATGTAAAGAGATGTTTGGAAAGAGACATTCGATGCATGTTTGCCATAACTGCTGTCCCCTGTATTTACCATCTAAATATGCTTTTATTTGGAGCAGTCATACATTGTACTGTCTAAATGAAAGAATGGAACTTTATTTTGTAAATGAAAACAGCTTAAAGTTGTTGTAAATATTCCTGTGGATATGTATCATTTTTGTATAAATAAATTCACATTAGTTGAGTGTGTGTTTTGGAAATACTTCCAGGTTTTTGTGTGTTACGTGATTTGTTTATTCACTGCTTTCCAAGCAGCAGAATTTGCTGTCATTATCCTGCACATCTGTCTTACTTTGAAGTCCATGCTATATTTTGCCCTTACAAACAGAAAAAATTACGAAAAGGTAGGCTGTGTGCGCAGACTGACAGGCTGCTGCAGGATCTGACAACCTGACACAGTACTTTTAAGTGGTCTTGCTCATGTCAGCCAAGACACTATACACGCTCATTACAAAAATGATGTATTCGCTGTGAAAATTATTTCCACCTTCCTGCTCTGCTGTCTTTCCTTAGCTACCTCTTGCTGCATAGTTGTTTCCTGTTCCCTCTTCCCTAGCCCCTCAAACTAAAAGCCCACGCCTTCACGAGTTCATGATGTTTGTTTCCTGTTGAGCTTTCCACAACAGGGCGAAGAGCTTGCAGACAAAGTGCAACAATCCAAAAATTTGCTCCTGCGCAGTCCTACCTTGTAGGACACCAAGTAATGGGGTTTTTATCTCCCGGAACCACCCCCCAGCCCTGGGGAATGACAGCCCTTCTGAGCTTCATCAGCCCAAGAATGAGCTAGGCTCCCTGTGCCCAGGTGCTATAATGCAGTGTCACTTACAGGCATATGAGCAGAACCTGGAGCTGCAGCAACAGCTGACTAGGATACGTTAATCCAAAGAGAAAACATTTTATTAATGCACATTTCTTGAACATTTATCAGCAGAGATAAGACAGTTCTGGACCACAAGATACAGAATAAAAGGACTATTCTCTCTGCTATGGTGAAAATTGCTTGGAAATCATTTTGTCTCTTACCTTTGTGAGGATATAGGATTTTTACTCGCCCCCGCTCTTCAGCCACAAATCTCTGTATTTATCCTGGTGCTGTGGTCATGTTTGTCTTTTGCAAAAGAAAATAATCCCATCATTCTACTCTTCTTAACTGGTTACTGCATCTGATGTTCAATGTAATTTGTTTAATTCTTCAGCACATTGTTATGAATAGACATACTGCTGGCAAATAAAGCGTCCTAAGAAACAATCTCCCTAAAGAATTAGGAGAGTTGCATCTATGTAAAGGTCAAATGAAGGGCGTTATATTAATAAATCCTTTTGCAAAATCCAGTTCTGCTGTATCTATTAAAGTGTGCCTGAATCACACAGTTTTCCATTGGCATAAGGATTTCAGGAGTCCTGTAAGGGAGAGATTTTTCTGTCAGGTTAGTTATGCTGCCTCCTTGTACTTCTCTGAGGGATGTTTGAAAGCAGTTTTTTGATAACTTGCAGTAACAGCATAAAGGGTTTTGCTTCTACATATTTTTGATATGGATGTCTCCTTTAATCCTGGCTGACGCAGCTACACGGACATGCCTTTCTAATACAGAACAAGCACGAACTGGGTCACTTGCTAAAAAAAATCAAAACATTTTTCATTGGTTGCTGTGACACTTCTGCTCTATTGCGGATATCAGAATACTTGTACGAAATGAGCTTTGGTGCAAGCTACTTGGTATTTGTTAAATTAAACTGCAATAAGCTTCATTCAGAAAGTGGATGTGCGGGTCAGGCTAGTATGGGAAGTGACGAGAACTATAAATTGAGAGTGCTGTAGCAGTCTACGCTTTCAGGAAATGCTTAGCAAATTAATTGCTCCAATTTAAATTTTTTCCATGACATTCCATTTGCATTTGGGAATGTGTTTGATCAAAAAGCAAAATACGAAGCTTGCAAATATGGAATTAGCGATCTTGAATGGGAGTTGCTAGATGCAACTGCAGCTGTGGGACGGTGGGAGGAAAAGCAGTAAAGGAATTGGCAAGATAACAGCGTGAATGACTTTATTGATGGTAATATAAAAATTGGTTGTCTTTTTTATGTATCTCTGCTTCTCGGGTCTTGATGCTTATGTCATCTGACTCAGTAGAAATTGCATAAAATGGTTTGAATGTATAAATGAGTTCCAGATCCTGGAACTGTGCATACGGCTGTGGGGGCCTCTGTGATCCTGAAGTTCCTGCAGATCTCCAGCCACAGCCTGACAATCTTAACAGATGGAAAAGGAAAGGGGGGAAAAGAAAGGTGCACTTAAAAAATCCGACTCTTTCTTAAAATCAAGGTTACTAAAGCAATCCGCAAAGCCTAAGTCATGAGCTAACCCAACCTCGGCCCCAGGGAAGGCGAGGCACGGCCAGAAGAGCCGCCAGCTGCCCCGCAGCCCTTCCTGGCAGCGCTGCTCCGCCCCGGCGGCCGCTCAC
>VXAL01019620.1:503955-542236 GCA_013399475.1 Chauna torquata | reverse complement strand
CTGCGCAGAGGCGCGGTGGCCCCGCGGCCTCGGCCCTCGGGTCGGGGGCGAGCGGCCGGGCCGCCCCAGGCCGCTTCCTGCCCGCTGGGCCCGGCACCCTGGCGGTGCGCGCTGCTCGGGTGCGTCTGGCAGCTCCCTGGGCCCGTTGGGGCTGAGGTAGCAGGTCCTGAGCAACGCCGCGTGCTGTTTTCCTCGGGGCGGGCGGCCCTGTCGCTAGGTGGGGTTTTTGGGTGGCAGGGCTCAGGGGTTTCGTTTCTTAGCGAGTGCTGCTGAGTGTCGTTGGCTGAAGGGAAAAGCAGAGCCCTGTGCCTCAGGGTAAAGCTATGAGCATAAATTGTGGAGGGAAGAGAGGGCGTGGGGTGTGTTGTGCAAAGAAACTTGCTGAACAGAAGGAAAAAAAGAAGTTTTTGATGCCAGTGCTACTACAAGAGGACTATGTGGGCATGATTATTGAAAAACTGAGTCAGGCTTTCTTAACAGATAAAAACTTATTTGAAGCTGCCAATGAATAGTGTCAGCAAGGTGGAATTGGGAAGGGCAGAGTAGCACGAAGAGCTGCATCCACACCTATCATAGAAAAATGAGATGGGGAAGAAACTTCCTACAGTTTTCTGTAGGAGATCCCCATGTCTTTGGAATCAGTGTGGTATAAGTAGAAAAAAAAAAAGTATCTGATGGGGTGGGGGGAGCAAAACACCAAATTACTGTGCTGAGGTGGCTGCGTTCACCTGGTGAGTCTTGCTTCTAAGCTTTATATTTGGATTGCTTTTTCCTGTAACAGCATTTTCTGCCTGAAAATAGCTGCATAAAGACCTTTTTTTGCCTATTAGTTCATGGTAGCCAGTTGTGCTGTGAGATGTCCTACTCCAACAGACCAGTTAGCCTACAGCTTGCTCCTGGCTGTGCAGCTCTCCTTGGGGATGCTTGTTTGAGGGAAGTCTTAAGGTCTGAAATGTTTGACTACTTCTGTCTGTAGTTTTTCCTCCAGAGATGTTGCAGGCCCTCTTTTAATGCAGGACCAGATATTTACATAGGATGGTGGTCAGCTGCATGTGTCGTAATGTAAGGAACATAACCAACATCGCCTGACGGGGTGAGCGGTCCTCAGCTGCTTCTGTAGTTCAAGCAGACTGCCCTATCTGGGTGCCTGGGCACCACCTGCTGAGTCTGTTGCATTCTGCAACGACAGGTAAAGATGCTTGTCACAAGAGACCAGCTCGCAATACATAAATTATGTAGCTTTAACTTTTTCCCTGAGTTATTGAGGCACTTCATTAATATGTATATGTAATTTGCTGGTTGTATTTTCTTGGGAAAAGTTCTCTTTTAGGGAAGTAAAATTGGTGGGAGTTCTAATCTTTTTAAGAATAGACATAGCACAGGCTAGATTGTGTGGGGGGTTTGTTTTTGTTTTTAAAAAGCCTACCTTGATTTTCTAGTCAAGCTTATAGCATCTGAAGACAAAGCCCTAAGCAACGTATATAACTGTGAAGGTGACTCTGCTTTAGTGGAAAAGAGATTGGACTGGATGACCTCTAGAATTAACTTTAAACTTGAATCATTTCATGACCCTGTTCTGTGATTAAAGGTGTATTGGGGAAAAAACACCAATACTGTAGCATACACAACATACAGTTACAGAATACTTAAAGCTAAAATGCTAGTCCAGTGAAGACTGACTTTTGTCTATAATGTGAAATCTAAGTATTTACACTGGTAAGATAAGTTTGCTTGTTCTCTATGCTGATAACTCAGTTTCAATTTTGCTTTATTGTGTGCTACTTGTATTAAGCAATTAAAACTTAGGCAGCCAGTGAAGTTGCTGCAGTTTCCTTACAGCTTGTGAAGGAAAGCAACTGCCCTAAAGAAAGTGACCTACAGCTAATGTCTGGAAAAGAAAGAGCACCTCTTGCTTAGAATGGGGAGCTCAGCTTTATGTAGGGAATAGAGCGGTGTCAAATTGTTAATGTGTACACATTTGTTCAACTGGTAGGAGAAGTAATGGATTTCAGCTGTCAGCACTACAGCTGGCAGAGGGTGTGTGTCCCTTTCCTGCATCAGCAGCTATCCTGGCTTAAGCAGTTTTTATAGTAAGCTTTGCTAACCTGAGTTATTTTGGTTGAAACAGGTCAGAGAGCTCTCATGTGAGTATCTGCTTTCACAGAGCTGTGGGGATGTTAATGTCCACTGTAAGGAAGCAGTGAGCAGCAGGGCATGGCTGAGGGGGTGGCAGGTTCAGTGATGGGCACAGCTGTCTGCACCTGCTTTTTTGGCACACACAGGCTGTAGCATGCGACTCGGCAGTGACCATTGGGGAAAACTGAACAATACCTAACTTTCGTTCTGGTGATTTTAAAAAAAAAAAGTCCAAATCAAAGGTTTTTCAAAACCCATTTAGTTAAACAAGTAAACTATTTTTTTCTTCAGTGCTGTTTCAAGCTGCTTTTAGCAGTTTAATCTTGTGCCTACACATTATTGGTGTAAGGTAAACTGCCACAAAAGAGAATTTCATCAGTGTGAAAAATGATGGATAAAATTGCAAAGGTGCAGTTAATCAAATTCTTATTCTGTCAATATTCTTACCCTTCGGTCATCAGCCTTTGATTCCAGAGATACTGCATTAGATTTTACCAACCACAGTCTCAAGGCAACAAAGGATTTCTGTTCTGAAGAATTACTCTTCATTTCCACTTCTTGGAGATTGGAAGGACTTGAGTCCCATGTATCTTATGATACAGCTCTACAGACTAAAGGAAGTATGTTCCTTTGTGAAAATCATGGTCTAAGAACTGCCTTTCTGTATCAATACCTAATTTTATTGGTTTGGCCAGACCTTCTCTGAAAGGCTGTTCAAATTTAACTTGAATTAATTTTGTTCAGCTTGATAGCAACACAGGCTGGGCTAAGCTAATTATTTGACTGCCTTTGTAGGAAGTTCGTCCAGTAACTTGAAGAACACAAAACACTAAAGACCAAAGCCAAACCCTCTTGTATTGTCATATTAGCTATAATTAGTGGTTATTTCATTCCAAATAAGTTGAGGTTGCTGTTCATAGCTTGGGAGTAGATTTGTGGTGTGAAAACTGCCCCATTTATTTTGTTAATGTTTCTTCTGAAGTATAAGTAGGACAGTGCAAGTATCAACATGACTAATGCTTTCACTCCTGACTACTTAATCTGAATGTATTCTCCAGAGTGCTTTACATATGTGCTTATAGGAATTAAAAAAAAGCCTGCTAACAAAATCTAATCTTGTGATCCTGTGGAGTAGATAAAGGGAAGAAAAACCACACAGGAAGAAGGTGATGATATTTGTAAAGGGATATTTTTTCTGAAGCTGTCAGCACTGATTTAGTGGAAAGATAAACTCTCAGGTTTTTTTCATGAAGGAAATTTTTGTTGATAGGAACATGCGCAGGTTTCAAGGGGAGAGGTAGCGGTAGTACTGCTGAATAGGTTTGCAAATCTTTTTTGTAGTGTACCTTCTTTTATCAACTACCCATCTGTAGTTCAGTGAATGCTCCAAGCAGTCATGTCGTATCACCCCTGTAAGGGCAACTCAGTGTTATACATAAGTTGGTGCAACAATGTGGGCTTTTTCCAAAAGAAATGGTATTATTTCTCCTTCTGCCTGCCTTCGTAGGGTTACGTTCAGCAGTCGTTAGCTGCAGGGTGAATAAATTCAGATCATCTTACCTTACTGTTCTGCAACTGCTAGATAGAGTGCAAAGGGGAGGAAAACTCCCAGCCAGGAGTGGAGTTACTCCATTTCATGAAATGCTGTAATCATACTGTAATGGAAGTAACGCCTGCCTGTATCCTGAAAACAAGAAGGCTTTGCGCTTGGCGTGTCGTGTTAGTGCAGTCTTTGTGTGCCGGGTAGGAGAACTGACCTGGCTCAAACTAACCCAGTAAAGGGGGGGAAGGAGCGGAGGGGGAAGTTCGTCAGCGAGATGAACTTCCTGATCTGGCTTGTTGTGCAGCTTCAGCTCTGATGCAGGGAACCAGAGTGTTTGTTTTTCTTCCTGTGACAATGCAGAGTTTTGCCAGCTCCTAGCGGAGATGCAGTCTGTGGTGGAAGGTATGCGGGGCAGCTTGGCCTGGTTAAACGGCTGCCTCCTTGCCTAGCTCTGGTGCTTGGCCAGTGCCCATGTGAGCTGGCTCAGCTTGCAGACAGCCCCCTTGCCTCTCCTCCGTCCTGCCCCCAGTGCCTTATGGGGCTGGTGAGCTGCATCAGCTCTGTGGGTGCTCAGGCAGGTTCTAGAGGGGGCATAATGCTAGCAACAGGAGTGTGGGGCTAAAAGTGACACTGTCCAGTTTGGTGGCCCACACTGCAAGAATGACTCTGCATTCTCCTGAAAATCCAGCCTAGCAATGCTGTTTCCTCACCTTTCCTCCCACTGTAACACTTGCTTACATGAAAATTTAAACATAGCAGTTTTAAAGCAGTGAGAGCAATGATTTTAAGTGAATTGCGCAGGCATGGCTGCCAGTGCATCTTTTTCTCTATTGCTTTGTGCCTTGTAATTATTCCCTTGTGCGTTTACAAGCACCTCATCTTCTCTTGTCTGCAGGTTGAGCTGCTTCAATTTCCTGTGGTTCTGTCTCTTACATATGTACTCTAAGTCTTGATGTCATGCAAATTCAATAAACACTATCTGACTGGGTATCAGGAGTCACATAAATATTTCTTAGCTCATTGATGAAGAGAATGTTAGTCCTTTGAGTCTGCCAGTTGTTCTGCCATCTTGAGCAATATGGCTTATAGAATGATAATTCAAGAATAGCTCATTTAGGTTCCTGTGTTCATTGAGCTTTTTGTGTATGAAGCGTTGAGCAGAGTAGCGTCGTGTGTCTGAAAAATGTGTTTGGATTCCTTGGCTTTATTGATGATCTGTAAAGCATTGCAGAATACTGCTCCAAAGTATAAAGAAACCTGTTTAAAACAAGTTACAGAGCTTCCTAACTCTGCCACATTTCATCATAGAGGGATTTTTAAGTGCTTTCCATTTTATGTGTACGTATTTGTTAAACAAGGTTGGCATAGGTTATGCTGAATTCTTAATTAGCACATGATGAGTTTGGGAATGGAAATAAGGGCTAGTTTCCATTTTAAGGTGCAGAGCAGCTGTAAGCCCAGTGTGGTGACCTAAGCTAAAATAGCATATCCTTAGTTCCTTTTCTGAGATTTGTTGAATTCATTTATTACCGAAGCAGTATGACTATAGAAAGAGATTAAGATAGTTTCTTCTAAGAGAGAATTCTTTTCTTTCCAGCTTTCTGAGCTTTTCTGAAAAGTCACATTGATCTTCCTATACTTCTCCTTGTAAGACCAGAAAGTAAAGCTCACAATAACTTCTGCCATCATAACTAGTTAACGTGTCTGTACCTCAAAGTATCAGTAAAGTTCTTCTGTAACCGTTAGTTTAAATGTGCATCTGATTTTCTACAGACGTATCTTTCTCAGGTGGGTTTGACCTAGAAAAGACCCCTGTATTAGCACACATTCCGTATGTCTGTGGAGCTGTCACTGGAATCATTATGCATTCCATATGTGTATTTTTTTATATGGAGTCAAACTGGTTTGACAATGCCAGGAGAATAAGTTAAACTGGTCAAATCTTATGAGCATTGTTTTTGCAGCAGTGGAACTATTCCAGGTCAGGTTTATGACTTTTTTGAAAGAAATTGGATGATCTCTAGGGTGGACAGAATTTTCACGTATTGTATCCTCATACTGATGCAGTTTGTTCTCATTCAGCTAAAGGGTGTTTAATCAGAATCGAGATACTTTGTAGTGGGGCACCTATAACAGTAGTGCCATGTAATATAATGGAACAAGAGATGTGTTGTGGTTTAGCCCCGGCAGGCAGCTCAGTGCTACACAGCTGCTCGCTCACTCTCCCCAGGTGGGATGGGGAGAGAATCAGAAAGGTAAAAGTGCGAGAACTCATGGGCTGAGATAAAGACAGTTTAAGGTAAAGCAAAAGCAGCGCGTGCAAGCAAAGCAAAACAAGGAATCCATTTGCTACTTCCCATGGGCAGGCCGGTGTTCAGCCACTTCCAGGAGAGCAGGGCTCATCATGTGTAATGGTTTCTTGGGAAGACAAACGCCATCACTCCCAACGTCCCCCCCTTCCTCCTTCTTTACCCCAGCTTTTATGGCTGAGCATGACGTCATATGGTGTGGGACATCCCTTTGGTCAGTCTGGGTCACCTGTGCTGACTGTGTCCCCTCCCAGCTCCCTGTGCACCCCCAGCCTCCTCGCTGACAGGGCAGCACAAGAAGCAAAAAAGTCCTTGGCTCTATGTAAATACTGCTCCGCAACAACCAAAAACATCGCCACAATTTTCCTCAAAAATCCAAAACACAGCATTGTGTGAGCCTCTATGAAGAAAATTAACTCTGTCCCAGCTAAAAGCATGACAAGATGTTACTGTTTATATTAAGTGGAAAGTCCAAACATCAAAAAATATTCTTGCTGCAATTGCTTTTGAAGTCCTTGGTCTACACTGGTATAATATTTTCATGTACTATTAGTAAGGAAGTTCCTGCTAAGATAATTAAGGATGTGTAACTTTTGTCCTTGGAGAAGGTTATGAGTTACTCCTTAATGTTTTCTGTATATAGGTGTACCAGCAGAGAAGTTAGAGGCTGTCAGATCTGCTGGCTGTTCTCTTGGGAGTGTTTCCTAACCCATTTCTGTAGGAGTAAGCCAAAAGCAAACAATCCAAATAATTCTTTCCTAAGTTATTTTGACAAAACATTGAGGAAAACTCTGGCACATACAAGCTGAGGAAGAAATAGAGAAGAGTGGTTGAATTTTAGTGCGACCTAATGAAAATCTTCCACTGACACAGTGGCTCATGGAATGCTTATCTAAAGTAGTGATGGAAAACCATGGGTTGTGACACCAGGATCAGCACTGACAAGTTTGGGCTAACACTGAAGATAGTGATGTATTTAAAAATAATTTTGCCTGCTCTTGCCAGGAAGGCCTGCCAGGTTATTTACTAGGGGCATAAACTAATAATATTTTTGTAGGATTTACATACAGAAAGAGATTAAATTTCCATTTCATTTATGAGTCTGAAGATTAAAGAGAGATGCAATAAATGCCATGTAAATAATAGAGGAGATCTGATGCCTGTCTTCTGTCAAAATGCCTGCTTTTAGATGCTTCTAATAAATGGGGCTGGAGGATTAAGATTTTTAAAAGGAAATAGATGGATATATGATTTTATCTCTCCATGGGCTAGTTTTTCTTTCATAAGTTTTTGAAAGAGCTTACTTCTTTGGATTTGATTGTGTGGGAAATAATATTGTCAAGCACTTAAGAAATAACTTCAAAAATAAATGCAAGGGTTATACTTGTAAGGTAGATCTAATCAGTATAAGTGCAGATGCTAATATTTGTGTTACTCTGTACTTAGGTTAAGAGAAGAACAGCCTTCCTGTGTTGGGTATCTTCTAAGAAAATGGTTTTTCCCTGGCTTAGAAATTTACCAGTAATGACAGCATATGCAAACATCACAGAGTGATGGTACAAGGCTACAAAAAGAAAACAGAGGACAGTTGGAGAGAGGCAGTGATCTAATCGTGTTGATAGTCTAAATGTTAGTTTTCCTTAAGCAACACATCTCCTTTAAGAAAAAGTGAAGGAAGGTTATGTATTGGTTTCATGGAGTTTTAGAAAATGTTTCCAATCTTAATGGTAGATCTGCAAAAAGTTATAAAAGTCATTTGGGAGTTTAAGCAGAGAATGGTGTCAATAACTATATGGTCATGGGGCAAAGCATTTATCACTTCTCTTTGAACCTTGAAGGTTCTGAAAAGTGAGGGCAAGAGTTATATCTGATGTGAAAAAGGGAAACAAGTAGAGCAATGAAACAGTAACTGCAATAGTCAACTATTGACTCACTAGTTGAATAGGTGAGTAAAGCAAATTTTTGCAAGAATATTCAAAATGAGATGTGAATGAGGTAAAATGTAATTGGTCAGTGATTGCAAACAACTTTTCTTACTGTTTGATGTATTGGCAGGAGTCTTGGCTCTCTTCCTTCCCCCTCTTCGAGTAATATTATTATACTTTGCAGTTCACTTTTGGATATATTTGAGGGACATTTCAAAGAGGATTCTAAAAGTATGTGCAGCTTTTTTGTTGTGTACTCTGATCTCTTTTAAAATTCCAGATCTTATCTTTCATTGTTAGATTGCTCATCACATTTATATTTCCTTTCTAAAGCTGTCTTTAACCAGCATCTGGATAAAGTTTTGTTTATCTTGATCTGTCTCATTCCCTTTGAAAGGAGAGCAAAACACTCTCAGTCAAGAAACTATTGAGTATTTGAATCAACCTGCTTTTCTGTATGAGTAATAAAAAAACATTTCTCTGATGTGTGCATTGGAGGTGTGTGGCATAATTTGGATGAGAACGGAAGAAAGTATTCTTGAAATTAAGAGGATTCACAGTAGATGAAGACACCTTGAGTTTTAATTCCAGTTACTGAAGATCAGAACTCAGACTAAGACTTCTTCTGAGTCTTTTTCTTTGCTGGAAAATTACATTTTGTATTAAAGTCTTTAAAGAACATTTCCCAGTTTTGGATAGCTCTGAGTTTAGAATATTTGTCATTTTACATGAACCAGTTCAGCTTCTTGGAATGTTGGCTGGAGCAATTCCAGGAAAGCTTTTAAAAGGATGAAAAACATGCTAAACTTGTAAGTTTACATAATATAAGGAAAAACAGCTAAAGCGTATTTTTCTGTTCAGTTTGTTGCAGGGATCTCTAAAGAGTGATTGTGTGTACCTGATGTGAAGTATAACATAGATATCTTAGGTAAGCAAAAGGTGAGGTACAAAGCATTCTGCATCTGTCCCAGCATTAGTTTAGAACTTTTCAGTAGTTGATTCTCCCTGACCTGTCCTGGACCCCCCTCGCCCCCTGTCTCCAGTGTCAAGATGCGAAGCCTACCAGGTAGTTACTGTTCAAAGAGGAAGTCTTGCCACTTTGCAGGGCTGGGAGTGGTGTGTGTCTGACTCCACAGTGAGCTGCATCAGACAGCTGAGCAGGCCAAAACCAAAGGGTACAGTTTCACAGTGCAGATGAACTGAATTAACAGCTCTCTGCCAGCAGGAGTGGAAAGGGAACAAGTTGGTCAATTAGTTCCCTTGTGCTTAGGGATCACTGAGTTGGGGGAGGGGTGGGGGGGGTTAGACAAAACACAGAAACCAACCCCAAAGCACCCATTACTCAATACTTACGCAACTTGAAATTGTGTCAAAATAAAAAGCATCAGTAATTAATCTGTAAGTTCTCAAAAATAATCCTTATTTTCACTTAAAAAGTAGAAACATTTTACAGGATTATTCCTTTGTTATCATATTTTTGTTGTATGTAATTAGAGGTCACACTAATTACAAAGGATGTTTGCAGTGCATGAGGTTGTGCATCAATATGAGCCATAGCTTGACTTATGTCACATCAGGTAAATGAGGAAGAAACCTGATTTTCATTAGCTTGTATTTTAGAATGTAGTTGAGGGTGATGCAAGTGGCAGACACAAATCAGTTTTTTCTTAAAGTCCATGGAAATTCCACCTCCCCAGGCCAAAATTAAGATTCCACTATTTACTTTAAGAGCTCTGGTACATAATCAAGAACATCAGCGCAACTGCTGACAAAGTTAGCACTCCTAGCTCTCATCCCATGTATAATACACATATGGCCAAGGTACAGTTGAAGGGTTGCTGAGCATTACTGTTTGCATGGTGTTTTAACACAAAGACAAACTTCAGAAAAATCATTTCTCTTTGATCACTGAGCAGCAGATTCAAAAGTAGCTCATCCACATGTACGCTTGGAGTGGAGAAGATGAGATGGAGGATTAATTCAATAGGGCATTCCAAGCTAAGCTGTCTCTGCTTATAAGAGCTGTTAAAGTGTTTCAGACTGGTCACTTGCTTCTGAGAGTTTGAATCAGTGCTTTACTGGCAAGAGCTGTAGCAGGACTGAGATACTGATCACTAAGGAGGATTAATCTGCAGGTTGTTCTTGTGCACAAAGACATTCCACCTGCTGAAGTGAAGCCAGAATAAGGTTGTATCCTCGTAATGAACATAACTTTATAGATCAGGCCTGATGTACATCAGTCTTATGAAGTTACTGTGTTTAAAAAAAAAAAAAAAAAATTCCCAGAGGAATATACTGGCATTTATCCATTTTAAACAGTCTTAGCTTTGTTTACGGGCTTGTTTCAGCACAAAAGTTTAAAAATGTGGTGTTGCAACAACATAAATCCATCAGTACATTTTATGCCTATAATAGGAATCTAACTTAACTCTGAGCTTTGAAACTTTACAATTTGCAACTCAAAGCAATTAAAGTTTCACAGCTTTTCCATGATATAGCATTTATAAATCAAGCATGTGACACATCTGCAGTATACCCTCAAAAACATGTAATTACAAGCTTGATACTCTCAAAAAACTGAGCTTGCAATGAAATAAGTAAATAAGGCTTTACCAGAAGGATGATGCTTCATGCTGGAACACTCAACTATCCATTTTTCCTTTTTATTGTTTAGTGGTGGCTTTGAATGACAAAATGTCAACACAGAAGTGTTAACAGCTTTCTCTTGTTCGAGTGACAGATTTTCTAAAAGAACAAGTTCAATAGGAAGATCAATGTCACATCAAAAGAGGCCTCAAATTGCTGTGTTCTAGTAAGTGCATGAAAATGCAGAAAAACTAAGTACACTCTTCCAATGCATCAATTATTGTTGTAAATGCTAATTAAAAAAACTGCTTTCATAGCTCGTTCATAATGTAGCAGTCGTCAGTTGGTACTTACAGAATCATCGAATATCCTGAGCTGGAAGGAATCCACAAGGATCATTGAGTCCAACTGCTGGCTCTGCACAGGACCACCAAAACATTAAACCCTATGTCTGAGAGCATTCACCAGAGAGAAGAGTTCAGCGCCTGCCCCTCCGCTCCCCTCATGAGGAAGCTGCAGGCCGCCGTGAGATGTCCCTTCAGTCTCCTCTGGGCTGAACAAAGCAAGTGACCTCAGCCGCTCCTCATACATCTTGCCCTCTAGACCTCTTGCACTTCACCAAGTCGTAGTCTCCTTTGGACACTCTCTAATAGTTTTATGTCCTTCTTATACTGTGGTGCCCAAACCTGCACACAGTACTCAAGGTGAGGCCATACCACTGCACAGCAGAACAGGAAATGTATCTTATTTGAAATGTATCTAGAAATGAACCCAGTTAGTGCTGAAGATTTTTTATAATGGTGAAGGTATGCTAAGAAATCGTCACGTTAGTTATCCCACCTAACCCCCCAAAATGCAAAAATATATATGGACAGGTATGCACACGCTTTACGCTATTGCAATTTTAGCTGTAATACTTTAATATTTTGTAGGCAACTGATTTCTGTTTATGGTTTATAACAACTGCATGTCGGAGGTGGTTTGCTTAATATTTTTTATTGATTACTTACATACTTTTCAGGGCCGTCTTCTGCTCTAAGTTGTCAAGAGCCAGCCTCTATCCAGAAATTTTCCATTGCTACTAGAAATACAGTGGTAACAAGAAGGACACTGATGGCTGTTAACATTTCTGTTTAAGCAGTAGTCTGAGCTAAGGGAACAACAAGTTAATAGTCTTTGCAAACTCTCAATTTTACATAGTAACTCTGTGAGGACGGTAGCATCCAAATTAGAGAAACTAACTAGCTGCAAAGTAATTTCTTAAAACACACACCTCTTCATTCTAGAGGTCAGTCTTTTTGTTTCCTACTGAGACAATGCTGCAGAATTGTGCCCCTGAGCTGCGAGTTGATTTAACTAGCGGAATAGAATGACTGGATGAGCAATTAAAAAGCTTTTATTTTGGTTTGAGGTTTCTATGTCTCAATGGGTTTGGGATATATGTAGGATTTACATTTCAAGCTCAGAGCTAGTGAATTCATGACTTTATACAAGAATTTATGCAGTTTCAAGATGTTTCCTTCTTATTTTTGCGATGTTAATAGTTAACTACTTGTAGGTAAAAATAAATTATTTTTTCTGAGATGCACTAACAGGTGTACAATGAAGCATTAATGTTAAAACCAACATTCTTAACAGCTGTCCTCGTGTGATGGTGAAGACCTTTAATGATGGACACTTGTTTGTTAGGATTTTCTGATTTTTTTTTCTGAGGGCTGTACCGTTTGCAAGTGATTGTACATAGTTGTTGAGAAAAACCTGCTTGAAAGTTTTGAATGGAGAGATGACATTCTTCAAGTACAGAAAAGGCTGGGTTTGAAAACTGTAGTAAACACAGATTTCTTTTTCTTTGTTCTGAGAATCACATCTCAAATAAAATCTTTTTGACCAATACAATTCTTCTGAGTGGGGAAAGATAAGAGCATCAGTTGTGTGAGGAATGTTAACCTGGTCACGGTCTTAGAGTCCATTGTAATTTCATTAGGTTTTTGTTTAACAATCATCACCTTTAAAGCAGTTTGATTTTTAAACAGTTTGTCAAAGGATTTGCGTACCACTGCCCTTTGGCTTTTCTTTATTTTTGCTCATTTTTAGATCACTTGGACTGTATTGCTACAACTGAGTACATCCTGGAGGTTGTGATTATGCAGCACGTGATTCTGTTCCAAATTCCTTCCTACTTTTTTCTCATCTCTAATTTAGAATTCCTGCCAAAATAATACTCAAATAATAACCAAGACAGGAAATCTCTTTTAGAGAACCTCTTCCATTGCTTTTAAGAGTAAACCAGAATATACTTACGTTGCTCCTAGCACCAGGAATAAAGGAAGCTTATGGCCAATTCTGGATTTGAGAGAGCTGAATATTTTCAATATTTTATTAGCTCTGTTTGATAACACTGAATTAATAATGTAAAAATACCTGTTTTCTTACAGCCATTCATCTTGCTCACAGGAGAGGGATCATGTTACAGACAGGTGCTTGCACCAGTACAGAATTCTGCCATAACCAGTGCAAACTCTCACCATGCTATTGGCGAGTATTTGGCAGTATGGCCAAAACCACGAAGTCCGAGCTTCACGTTATCTGAAGTGCCATTTCTTTAAATAGAGATATTCACACCAAATCATCATCTTTGCTCATCAGGTACTTCAGATGCTCTCTTCTTAGAATTCAGTCAACAAAAAGAAATTGATATGAATTCCCAGTACCCTCCCAAAGAGTATGCTATAGCAAAGACATGTATATTTCAGGATATAGTCCACACCTCTAACATTGCTGGGAGTTTTCCCCATGAGTGCATAATATATTCCATATAGACAGCTAAATAATTAAGCTTCTTTTTCGGAGCATGCAGGTGAGGTAGTTTAACGCTGTTAGGTAGCTAAGCACCACCGTGCTGCTCTCTCGCTCCCTCTTCTCAAAAAGACAGGGCAAGAAAATAAGAAAAAAGCTCATGGGTTAAGATAAAGACAGGGAGATCACTCACCAATTAACATCACAAGCAAAACAGACTAGAGCAGTGAGAACTAAAAGCAAACTGAAAATGCCTTCCCCCCCCCATCCACCCTCTTCTACCTCCTCCCTCCCATTAGCACAGGGGAGCGGGGAATGGGGGCTCCAGTCAGCCCATATCGCTGCGTCTCCGCCGCTCCTTCGTGGTCACTCTCTGCCCCTGCTCCAGCGTGGGGTCCCTCCCACGGGATGCTGTCCTTCCCGAACGGATCCTGCATGGGCTTCCCACAGGCTGCAGCTCTTCAAGAGCTGCTCCAGTATGGGTCTGTACCACGGGGTCCATCCTTCAGGAGCAAACTGTTCCAGCGTGGGTCCCCCACGGGTGGCAGCTCCCACCGGATCACCTGCTTCTCCGTGGGCTCCTCCACGGGCTGCAGCGTGGAGATCTGCTCCATGTGGTACCCCATGGGCTGCAGGGGGACAGCCTNCATGGCTCAGCTCTGGCCAGCGGCGGGTCCCTTTTGGAGCCGGCTGGAGCTGGCTCTGATCTGACATGGGGCAGCTTCTGGGCTGTTCTCATGGAGGCCACCCCTGCAGCCCCCTGACCAAAACCTTACCGCTAAAACCTGATACAGCAGGGCGATTTGCTTGTCAACCCATGGAACATCATATTGGCCATTAAAGCACAGTTCTTGCTCGTGTCAGCTTCCCTAGACTTGCTGCTGCAGATATGTTATTTTTTCCTGAGTCCTGGGGTCATCAGAAAACTCAGAATATCATCAGAGTGATCTGGCCATCCAGCTTGAGCAAACCCGTTCTGCTTTGGGGGTTTGATAAACCTCCCTGTTAGAATTTGTATACTTTTACCTTTCTAGGAGAGAATATTCTCTAGATTGAGCTTTCCTGTATTTGGCAGGTCAAATGCTGGCAGGTGAATAGTACTGAAGAGAAGCTGTAGTACAGAAGTGCAAAATATACTGATGTGTACTAGGAAGGACCTGGGAAATGTAGCAAATTACCTCAAGTTCTTTGCCAAGTGGAAGATTTTCTGTGTGTCCTCAACAGTGTCATGTATTTCATTTTAAATAATTTCTGCACATTGGACTTTTTATCCTTGAGAAATTCCAGACTCTAGTTTATGGAAGAACTCCAGTTTATGGTTTGCTTAGGATTCTGCCCTGTGATTGCTTCAGCAAACTTTATGGAAGTAGGTGAAGGAAGCAATCATAATTGAAAAATAACAAGCAAGGCAAGGAAAAAATTGATTAAATTCAGGTAGCCCTATTGAACTGAGAACACACAGTAAATGAAGAAATTTCAATTATTTCAAAAATATGAAAAGAGGAGGATACTATGATTGTAGCTACATGAGATGATTTTTTCTTCCTAAAAGGCTTCAGATGTTTGGGGAGCAGCAGGAGGGTGCTGCACTGCTGGGGCAGGTGAGCTGGGAGCTATGGGGGGCAGTGGGACAGGCAGGGTTGTGCTGTCTCCAACAAGGACACCTGTGCTCACCAGCACAGGGTGAGCAGGGTAGGGATGGTGGCAGTGACTGGAGTCAGTTACAGATCAAGGGTCGCGAGGCAAGTCTGCAGGGGTGCAGCTGGGCGTAGGTAAAGCTGGGTGGCTGAGGCCATGGGTGAGGATCGTCAAGGAGCTTGCCTACCTGCAGCATGGCTCATACACAGACCCAGGGTATGAGCTTAAGAGCAGTCTCCAAGCAAAGTGGGGAGGCCGTGTGGGGCTGTTCACCACTCTGGCTCATGCCTGAGCAGTTTCCCAGCAGCTGATCCAGAACTGCTCCCAGTGGCTGCATCTTAGGGCCAGTCATGGGCACTGGCAGCCAGACCCGTCAGGTGGGGGGAAGAGATTGCAGAACTTCTTGAGGCACTCATGATCCTGACACAGAAGGGGTAAGCTTATGGTTCTAGTCTGTATTCAACTAAACTGTAAAGTCCAACAGTGAAGTTAATTTTAAGGATATCCATGACTGAAGAGAGTAAAATTTTGTTCACTTTGCATAGTATAGAGTGAAAAATAACTCTTAAAACATTGAATAATTGATGATCATTTGATAAAGATATTACTGTGGTTTAATAGTTATATTCTCCTTTGAACCAATATGACAGACTTCTTATGTATAATCTCACCACTTCTAGCAGTGTTGCATCGTGTTTGATTCAGTTTCCCAGAATCTTAAGAGTATTTTCAATGCATATGAAGGTAAATGAGCATGGTCAAGTGACGTTTGCAACACACAAAATGATTAAATAAGAGTTCTTCATTTTTTAATCTGATAATTTTAGACTTCATAAAATACAACTTTTCTGCATATATATGCTCCAGGGCAGCTACCCTTTAACATCATAAAGTAAACCCAGCAAATGTTTGCATTAAGAAGTAATACTGAAGCTGCAAAAATGTGGAACAAAGCTTCCAAGCAAAGATGAGACACCATTTAGTTCTGTGTTGGGACTTTGAACAGTCAATATCTATTCACTGGAGGAATAAAATCTACTAGGAGGTTTAAAAAAGTCTATGCAGAAGGGTAGTTCATTGTCAGAATATTAGGGTTAGCTATAAATAAGCTCACGTCTGAAACTTTATAACTGCAGTGCTTTCCTTGCCTTGTTTTTAAAAGTACTAAAGTTTTAAGGTTGACTATTACAGTTCTCATAATTATAAATTTTACCCTTGCTAGAAATAAGGGGTGGGGCAAGAAGATAGATCCCTGTCAGTCTTCTGATCCTACAATACTTCAGCATGTGGACTAGAAGTCTCTGCTAGACCACTTCACCATCATAAGTATTGCCTGTTTTGTCCTTGGGGCTGTGTGTTGCTTTTTTTTCATCCTCTGTTTCTTGTTTCTTCACCAGGTTCATCCATAAGATCCAAAAATAAGTGTGTCTAAATTCCAAGGCTCATCTCACAACGGTTTACAGAGCTGTGAGAAAGTATGGGAAACTTCAGATGGCTTAAGTGGATGTAAATTCTCTTGCTGTGGAAAAGGGTGATCCTCCAGTTCCACTCCACCACTGGTGCAGCAGCAGCATTTGTATGGTAATGTAACAAGTCATTCATTGTGCTGAGAACTAACACAGACTAAAATAAAACTTCGCTGCTGGCTGTGAGGTCACAGATGTACCAGTGCTGGCAACAGGGGGAGGCAGGAAACTCAGACCAAGAGGTAGTTAGGGCTAGCCCTTTTGGTGACAAAACGGATTTGGAGAACCAAGCAAAGAGTCTTTTACATTAAAAAGAAAAGATCTTTTCTCCTTGTTAAGACTGCGGACAAAGTAATCATGGAGGCTTGGAGATAGCAGATCTCTCCATCTTTCATTTACTGAGTTAGTGGCAAAAATATTGATGTGTTGCTATGTTAACTTAAAGTAACTGTATGACAGAGAATATTAAAGAAAATCTAATTATAATTTTGAAGTGCCGCAGATACAATAGGTAAGAATTCTTTTTTCTCACTGAATCGATTTCTGTAAAATTTATTTTCCAGATTTTGCTACCTGTGCACGTTCAGTATTTGACTGCAAGCTTTTATGAAATGAGCAATAAATTAAGCTTTTCCTTTCATGTACAGTATTGTTCATTTCCATGTGCTGCTGATATGGTGCAACACAGCTATAGCAGTAATAATTAGTATTCAATATACTTGTTGGAGCATGCAAATTCTGCAGGCCAAAGCACTAAAAGCTATAGAAAAGCATTAAGAAAACTTAAAGTAACCATAGGCTCTGTTGGTAAATATGACTAAAATTGAGAATGTTATAAGTCATGCTTTGTTGTGGGAAGTATTATAGACCTAGCTTTTCTGATGGGAAAATGATTTTAATGCAGTCTAATTTCTTTCGGGAAAATAATGCAGAAGTTGCTAGAGACAATGATTGTAGAATGGAAAACGTTACTGCTACCTCAAAAGGCTGACATAGGGGAAAATGTATTTTCCACTTATACTTAACCTCTAATTACTATTGATGGATAAAATTGGTTTAAGCTGTTCAAAATAAGCTTTCTTGTACATAGCTCTTTAAACTAGACACTCAGTGAAGTAAAACTTTAAAAGAAGGTAATCTTTTGTTATGTCCTTGAAAATATCTGCACAGTGGACCTATGCTGAGGTAGTCAAAAGATTCTTCACTTATTTAAAGGGGAATAATTAATGTTCAAATCAAACTGCTTTCAAAATATTGTGAGGGTTCTTTTTTCTAATTGCAAGCAACTCTTATTGTTCCCGTAACTAAGAAAACAGTACATTTCGAATTGTAGAACATTCCAGGCAGGAACAGACCTCAGGAGGTCTCTGTTCCAAACCCCCATTCAAACCAGGGTCAGCTACGAAACGAGAATTTCAGAATCTTACTTGCTCTTAAGTTTTTGGTCTTAATTTTTGGCAAAATATTGTCATATGCACAACATTTTTGGTATGTCACGTTGTCACAAAGCAGTAAATTGTTCCTCTAAAATAACTCTTTGCAAAAAGTACATCTGTCTTACCCAAAAGTGTGTCTTTCTTACTAATTGGTTCTCTAATTTACTTTTAAGACTTTTTTTTATTATTATTTAAGTTAAGTAGTACTAATTTCTGGTACTGTGTATGTAAGCAATGCAATATTTTGTTGCTAGTATTTTATGTAAAAGAAGAAAGCATCTGACAGAAGACGTTAGCTGAGTTGAAAATCTTTCAATAGCGACTGTGCTGTAGCTCACTCTATGCAGAAGTGGGTTAATAGAGTACTGCAAAAATGCTGGTATTTATTAGATCTAAGAAGAAAATTCTTTTCAGCATAACCTTCAGTCTCATATGTTTTATGTGTATGTCATTTTTTGTCTTAATTTAACTAACAATGCAACATGTTGGTGGGAGAGTAAGAATTGTCTTTGGGACCCAAATCTTTCTGTATTCTTCCACATCAATCAGGGTTTAGTGCACAATGCGCACTTTCAAGGACTGCAGTTCTTGCCTTAGTTAAAAAGATATCTCTCTTTCCAATTATAAGAGCAGAATGGGCTTCAAAATGAGTTACATTTTTTGTTTGCATAATTGATTGGGAAAGGTTAGAGATTGCTGGGGTAGGGATAGTTCCTAGAAGTTCTAGCAAAGTTAAAGGGTGAAAATCAATTGATTGTATTTGCTATATATACAGCTTTTCTACATACATAGCTTTCATTAACACTCTTTTTGTATGGTTATACAACACTATTCCTGCATATAAAATAAATAAATCTTCTATGCTGTGTAAAAAATCCTTTATACTGGCACCATTTATTC
The DNA here is from genome assembly GCA_013399475.1 of Chauna torquata. NCBI lineage: Eukaryota > Metazoa > Chordata > Aves > Anseriformes > Anhimidae > Chauna > Chauna torquata. Next base: position 523,501 of record VXAL01019620.1, on the reverse strand, counting down.
TTATGTTCATACAGGGGTATGTGTGTTGGTATCAAGTATCTTCATGATTTTGTCTGCAATGAGAAAGCTGCATAACCCAAGTATATTGTATATTTGAAGCACAGTAAGTTTTGTATATAGACAAATCCTTTAATGTAAGAGTACTGTCTTGGTTTGTATAAGAAGTGTTCTTAATACAGCTTTTGTCAGAAAATTAAGTGTAGTGCTTCATAATTTGTGTATGTTCGTTTTACATACTGCCTAGTGCATGTTTCTATATAGATACCCAAACAAACAAACAAGGCATACATCTGAATACTTAATACTGCATTGAAGTAGTGTCTGTTAAATCCTACAGAATTCTTCTTATGAAGATTTGGACTTCTTACACTGTAACTACAGTACTGATCGCAAACCAACATCTGTTTTTAGGCATGTTTATTTTCTGCCTCCCAAGAAGTGCCTCGTACTAATTACAAAATTAACCATCAAGCACTCCTGTTAATGCTAAAAGATTAGTATACGTTCAGAAGAAATTATGTTTTTTGCCCTTGATTTGCATCAACAACATTGACTAGGTTCCAGTTTTTAAGATGTTAATTATGTTGCTGCTGTTGTCAGGGCCAATAATACACTTCTGTTCTCACAGGGAGTTTATTATTTTGTTGCTGTTTGAGAAGGCAGTGGGGCAAAAACACGTCTCTATGTGAGCTGAGTAAAAAGATACAGAAGTTTGCAAATAGAAAATAAATTATTAGTTTTATAGTATAACTAAGATTTAAATTCTGCAAGGATGTCACCTTCAGATAACTAGGAGTGTGCTTTACTTACGTGGACTATTTTCCCCAAGATATTTTTACTATTAAAGCTATAGATGTTAAGCATCTTCTTTCCTTTTTTTGACAGGAAATTCTGGTGATTAAAGATCATGGCAACCATAGAGGAACTGGCCCATCAAATTATTGAGCAGCAAATGGGAGAGGTACATAAATTTTGAGTCATATTTAAGAGACTTTGAATAATAAAATGTACAGACTGGTATGTAAAAACCAAAGTCACAAGAGAAAATAATTTTTAGTACACCCAAAGCTTCAGGAGACCCTCCCATGGAAGACTAGAAGAACTTACTGTGTCTGTCTTAAAGTTATACTGCAAAGTCTTTCTTGGCCAAAGTTTGCCCTACAGAAATGGAGCTAAAGGAAATCTAGCAGTGTTTCCAGTAAGTGACTAGCTGTTCAGCTGTGCCTTTTGGGCCTGCAGTAGTCTTCAGAGAGCTGTCTGGTTGTATAATTGCTTTGCTCACTTTCACTTACAAAATTTACAATCAAGGGAGTTGTCATTACATAACTTTTACTTTCCAACTAAGCAACTGCTTCACTTGTTATCATTTTTGTTTTTGTAAGTAAAGGTTTGCCACGCTCATCACTGTATAATGTTTGTTGACATTTGGTATAAGTCAGAGGGAAGATTGAATTCTTGTTTTTGCTAACTTTTGTTTTTCATTTTTGGTAACCTGTGTACAGAATCTGTGTGCTGCAGGCAGAGAACTTCCAGAGATGCACAGATAGTTTGGGAATGTGAATAAGTGTATACATACTTATCTAGAAAGTTCCATTATTAACACTGCTTTAAATTAGATAGGAGCAGAAAAATTATATTTATTAGATTGAAATATCTACTCTTGGTTCCTTGTCTAGTATGGTACATAGAATGACTTTTCAAGTAATTTTAGTTCCTCTCAGTCTTGGTTTCAAATAGAAAGGCTGGGGAGGCAGGATGGTTAATCTATTCTGTGTAAGTTCTTGTGGGCTTCATTACTGTAGCATCTGAGAATTGCTAAGGCTATCTTAAAGGACATTAGTGATGTATGTGATGTGTCATTTTTTATTTCTGTCCCTCTTCCCCTCTACAGGCGGGAATGGTGTGTCTAGTGTAGTTTTGTTTTGTTAATATACTTCCTTGGGGAAGTCTAAGTAGGGCTGTATTTCCTGTTTATTTTTTTTTTTTGGAAAACGTAGGTTAGTCAAAGCTAGTATGGTCCACTTGGAAAAGAGGATGATGAGTTTAAATGATGGTGTTTAGCCTCTCTAAGAGTTGTTCTCCATTTCACAATGTGATTCCATGAGACAGTGAGCTTATCAGGTGTCTCACTGCCATGGGAAAGGGAAGGTCCTTTTTCTGTTTCTTACCTTGTAATCAGCTAATTTAGTTTCTGCACCAGCAGAAAACTAAGCCAGCCAATACAAATGGAAGTTTTTCTGCTGGGTTAATGTGTTGAGTAGGATCAGAGAAGCATAATCTGCTACTGTAATGAGAACCAGAGCCAGCCTAAAGGAGATGGCTGATAGCCAAAGGAAGAAAGGCAGGGGAGGAGGCTGAGGGAGTGGAGGTGTGGTACTGCCACATCTGTACACAGAGAGCTGTTGGGTTGTTTCTGTTCTTTTTGAAACTGCAGCCTTACAGTTTCCATGGATATCCTACTGTCAGCATGTAGGTTAGGATTTGTCCTTTAGCACAGTTTTACTGTGCCTGAGACTGTCATTTCTTATTTGGCAACAGTGGAGCTTAAGCATTACCCAGTCCTCACTCAGCCACTTACTCTCATGCTATGCTACTCTTGCTCATTTAAGTTCTCTGTGTCATTGTGTGGTGGACAAAACTGAAAAAAAAAAAAAATATGGGATAGTGGAGGACCATCTTTCTCCCTTTGGATTGGGGTCAGTCTGCTTATCTGGTACAAGGTGTAGGCCAACATGGTGCAAAGCAGACATGGTTAGAAGGACTGAAAAGAGTGACCTTGGTCAGTGCAAGGTGGGACTCCATAAGTGAAAATTACTGTCAAAGAAGCACGCTGCCTGAAAGGTGGGGTCAGCAAGGAGAGTGGTCTTACAGAGGCCTTCACATAGTGTCTTACATTCCTACCTGCCATTGATCTACCACCTGTTAACTGCTTGGTGATGTTCTTATTGGATGTGAGCTTTGAAAAACGTATTTTCAGCTATATGGAACTTCAGTATTTCTGCTAGCATTTTTTCTCTTAAATGATGGAACAGTTGACATGTTTTGATTTCTTTGTAATGTTAATTCTTGATATGAAGCATTTTAAAATACAAAATTATCACAAATGATTTTATGATGATTTTCACAAAAATGTGTTATTGTCAGTTTGGGACTTTCTTTGCATAAAACCAAAACATTGAAAAAAGAATGTATAGCTTTGCCTAGATGGAGCATTGTGCAATGTTTATCTTTTTCATACTACTCATCATCTTTTGCTGAGTGTGAGATAATTCGTGTTTCTACATCAAGGTCACATTACTTAATTCACGTAGGGAATTTGTGAAGAACACACAACAATCTTCTTTCTTTAATCTGTGGTTCTGTACAGTAGATATATGGTAGTTTTAACAGAGGAAAGTTACATATTTGTCTAAACAATCTATCATATACATATATATATATTTTTAACAAATTCTGTGGTTATTCTGATTGGTAATTTTTTTTTTAACTGCAATAAAAACCTGTATTCTGTATAGAAGCAAAACTGTCAAGCTGACATTATTTTGTGGGGATGATGAGCAGTTTTACTTTATACAACATGTGGATTGTGACACTTTAAGGATAAAGTAGTCCTGGAATATGTAGCTTATTTTGTAAATACAAGTTCACATAAAAATCTGATTGCCTGTAAGTCACCACTTGTACATGTCATTTGAAAGACTAATGAAGAATTTTTGTGCATGAAAGTACCTCTTTCAAGCTCTTAATGTTGATATATAGTGGACTCTTCTTTGTCCTTTATTTAAGCAAAGTGAATGAATTGTTTGACTACTGAAACTATTCATATTCTTGAAAAATCTGATATTTTTAGAAAGCAGTGTTCCAAAATGTCTTGGGCGGTAGTTTGACAACCATTTCTTTTGATGGTACAGGCAGCTTAAGCAGCTTAGTCCCGCTGTCTCATTTACTCTGATGCATTCTGAGCATTGTGGAGATCTGGATTGAAGGTTTGATCTATGCTAAGAATAGCCTATGTATCTCTTTTGCTGTGCTATTATTTGACCTGCATCAATGTCCTGTTCCAGATCACTGAATGACTAAACAACCAGGTTTACCTACCAAGCTGAAGGGACAGGATCAAGTAGGTTATAAGAGCTGAGACTGGTGCCGAAAGTAATGCATTTTGGGATAAAGTTTCAAAATCGGGTTAGGTTGATTGGAGTTTGTATTTCTGCTGTAAGCGGATGTCTTGCCTAGCACTCCTTCCACTTCTCATACCCACCTCCAGCTGTGTATTCTTGCCTCCTTTCTTGTGCTGGCAGTACCGCTTACATGGCAGTGTGGTTGCAAAGTCAAGAAGCTGATACAGGAGGAACAAAAAAGCTCTCAGCCAGTCATGAAACAGTACCTTTGTGGTAGATACAGATATGTATTCCTTATACTAATTCTTAAGGAAGAAAAAAAAAACACAGTTGAACAGGAGCATTTTAAAATGGTGTAAATGCTAGGAATGATTATTAATACAGGAATTGCAGGATGAAACATTTTTTGATCTGTATAAATAGTCATGCTACAAAAAGTTTGGGGTATTACTAGGGAATTTAAGACAAAAATTTCAGTCTGAAGGTATCTGAAAACTCTGTGAAGACATATGTCCTTTGTACTAGAAAAAGTCCTGTGTTTCAGACCAAGCCTGTGTACATAGCAGCTGTACTTCTTAATCTTTGTGAACCAATAATGTAATGAGTAATACCCATAGATATTTGGTTATAGCATGTGAAGAATTTTTAAAATACTGATAATTATTCGAGCATTTTCAAAAACTGTATCTGAAAGCAGAGTCTTAAATGTGTTTTAAGATACAATGCTTGCTGAATTCAGCAAGCTGTAACTTTCTGCTCTAACTTTCTTGGTAGTCCACCAGCAGAGAATTCTGTTGTTTTAGTTTTGCTTCTGAAAGGCTCAGCAGAACAAAAAAGGCCAATTGCTGTGTTTCCACACCAAAAATTCTTTTGTCACTTTATGTAAGCCATTAAGGTAAAAATATGTTGGTTTAAATGTAACACAACTATGATGAAAGGTACCGTTTTTAGTATGTGTTTCATGAACATCAGCAGTAATAATTCAGTAAATACTTAGTCCAACTGACTGAAGTGGATTTCTCAACAATTAATTGTTTTACTTAGTACCCCTAAATTTCTAACTGAAGGTGTTTTAAAATGGCTTTAAAACACTGTGATGAACAGAATTTTCTAACTAGCAAAATGAAGTTATTAAATTCGATTGAAGCATTTGCATTCCTTACACAGGAAGAGCATCACACTTTCCACAGCCTTGTGCAGAGAAATAAGAAGTTGGTAAAACCTTAAAGTAGTACATCCATTAAGGTAGTATATCCATCCTTAAGGTAATAAATCCATTGCCAACCCATTACATTTGTTTATTCTTTCTAGATTACCCATTCCCAAGGAGCTGTTACACAAACACTAATGGATGGGACAGCACAACGAATACAGATCGTACCTGCAGATTCAGGTCTTTCTTTACCACAGCGTATACAGGTATGCTTCATCCAATGTATTTTAAAAGCAGTGATAAACTATTTATTTCCACCAATTTTCTTATATTGTTCTTTTTTATTTGCTTCATGTTATTTCCTAGAATGTAAATATTCAGTCCTAGGTGGCAGAGATTATTTTTATATAAACAAGAATAAAACATTATTCCAATGCTTTCCTTTTTTTTCTTTTTTCTCCTAAGAATTTTAAGATGTACAAAAATTATAACTGCTGAATAGAAAAAAAAAGATTTTTCCCAATATTGTAATGATATTGCTCTTTAAAAACTAATTTAGATTTAATCTTTTTAGATTTGGTATTTCAACTGAGTTGTTGGAACATTTCTACATTTTGGGGCAGGGAAATACTGCATCATATTGTTTATACAAGTCATGAAAAGGACAAGGCAATCTGATGCCTGAGAAGCGTGTTAAAGGATGCTGGGTTTTGGCCATCTCAACCAATGTTATATGTCCTAGTAAGCTAATTTATAGCCTAGCCTGGTAATAATCCCCAATTCAAGTGAGGGTAGGCCATGTGGGAAGTTAAACCATAATGAACATAGATGCGCGTATATGGAGATTAGCAGGATTTTGGGAATAGGATTTTATATTTTGTCTTAGAAGTCACTGCAAGTCCTTGCAAACGCTTTATTTTTCAATTTCCTCTTAGAGAAAAATATTAACTGCAGAATAAATTTAAAAAATATTCTCAGATACATGTCGTTGCATACAAAACCACTTTAGTTTGTGAGCCAGCTGCTAGTATAATCTTGATTGCTTTTTCTTTTGCTGCTTCAATCTTCAGTATTTTTCACGCTTTTTTTTTCCTGTTTCAGTGCATTGCATTCAAGCTTTGTCCTACCTTCCAAGATTCTTCACAAGCACCCCCATACACAGTCTTTTGTTTTGTTTTACCACTACCTGTACTCTAGTCCTGGTACCAGTCTTACCTATCCACTAGATCTTTATTCTTTCAGCTACCTCCGCTGCTTTTCTATGCTTGGTGTACAGCTGTACCTTTAATTAATTTATATTAATCAATTAACTCCTGTCTCTTTATCCTGTTTTCTTTGTCAATACCTGTATGCTATAATGCCCCTGTAGTGGAAAGTCAGTGAATGAAATTTCAGAATCAGGGTCTGAATGTAGGACGACATATAAAACCATGAGCCTTTATTGTTGAACAGCAAGGCAATTCCGTTGATATAGAGCCAGTGGCAGACTTCTAAACCCTTGTGTGTCAGCTTTTGGAGGGGTAGGGGGGAGAGAGAGCTACTTTTGGATAGGGTCTGTAGCTACTGCAAATGTGATGAACATAGAACTGTATTTCTAGGGGCAGTTTTGTTCCAGTGACCTTTATATAGTTTTTCATCATCTCAGGTAGCTGGAATATTGCTTGTTTCTATTCCAGATACTTTGTCCCTTGTCTTTTTTCACCACAGTCATCGATTCTTGCTTCAAAATGGATGATGAGTGCTTTGAGATACTGATTGTCTCCTGATATGTTTGGGACAGCACTCAGTAGAATGGCATCCTTCCTGCAAAAGGCATCTACAAACATGGCTGCAATATAAATAATAGTAACAAACTAGATGTGAGATACAGTTTAGTAATGAAAACTTGCCACGGAACAGAATTTATAGTGAAAAGTAGAATAGTTCGTATGAACAAATAAATCTCAGTGAAACATTAGATTGGTTCATTTTGAGCTTATTGTTTCAACTAATATTTTTTGCTTTGTTTTGTTGTTATTAAATGCACATAAAGAATTATCTTAAATCTTGAAATACAAAATCCTGATTAAAATGTTCTTTAAAACATATTTTCATAGTCACTCTTTTTAGGAAATGATAACGCTTTGTTTCTGTGGTGGTTTCACACTGTCAGGCAGCTCAGCGCTACCACACTGCGCTCTTACTCCCCTCTCCTCAAAAGGACAGGGGGACAAAATACGATGTAAAAAGGCTCATGGGTTGAAATAAGGATAGGGAGTTCTCTCCCTAGTTACTGTCATGGGCAATACAGACTCAGCGTAAGGGAGATTAATATAATTGATTGCCTGCTGATAACAGACTAGAGCAGTGAGAAACTAAAAGCAAACTAAAAACACCTTCCCCCCCCATCCACCCTCTTCTACCTCCTCCCCCCGAGCGGTGCAGGGGAACGGGGAATGCGGGCTGCGGTCAGCCCATATCGCTGCGTCTCCGCCGCTCCTTCGTGGTCACTCTCTGCCCCTGCTCCAGCGTGGGGTCCCTCCCACGGGATGCCGTCCTTCCCGAACGGGTCCTGCGTGGGCTTCCCACCGGCTGCAGCTCTTCAAGAGCTGCTCCAATATGGGTCCGTACCACGGGGTCCGTCCTTCAGGAGCAAACTGCTCCAGCATGGGTCCCCCACGGGTGGCAGCTCCCACCGGATCACCTGCTCCTGCGTGGGCTCCTCTCCACGGGCTACAACTCCGGCCCGGAGCCTGCTCCTGCGGGGGCTCTCCATGGGCTGCAGCCTCCTTCAGGCCACATCCACCTGCTCCTCTGTGGGCTCCTCCACAGGCTGCAGCGTGGAGATCTGCTCCATGTGGTACCCCATGGGCTGCAGGGGGACAGCCTGCTCCACCATGGGCCTCACCATGGGCCGCAGGGGAACTTCTGCTCCAGCACCTGGAGCACCTCCTGCCCTCCTTCTTCACTGACCTTGGTGTCTGCAGGGCTGTTTCTCTCACATTTTCTCACTCCTCTCTCCCAGCTGCTGTTGCGCAACAGTTTTTTCTCTCTCTTAAATTTGCTGTCATAGAGGCGCAACCAGGATCGCTCACTGGCCCAGCTGTGGCCAGTGGTGGGTCCCTTTTGGAGCCGGCTGAAGCTGGCTCTGATCTGACATGGGGCAGCTTCTGGGCTGTTCTCATGGAGGCCACCCCTGCAGCCCCCTGATACCAAAACTTTGCCACCTAAATCCAATACATTTTCTATAGGATAAAAACTGAATGTCACATTGTTAAATGGACATTTCTGTTCAAAACCAGCAGGTGGACTAGTTCTTTGTGTTTAAACATGTTTTTTTCCTGAAACAGAAGCAGAGAAGTATTGAGATATTTAAGTTATTGAAATGATATTCAAATGAAGGTGAAAATGTTAACAGACAAGGCAATAAAAGAAATCAAAGAAAATACTTTTCTCTGTTGTCATCAGGGCACTTAAATGAAATGCATGGGAGAAATAATTTTTAAGCAGACAATCCTGAACTAATATATTCCTGTTTTATAGCATGATCCCATTGGCAACTTTGAGTTTCAGATTATTAAGAAACATAATGTGTTGTCTTTGAGCCCTGATGGATTCCCTTGAGAAGATAAGAGTTTTTCTTTTTCCCTTTGATTATTTTCTCTTATCTCAACATTTAGGTACTGGAAATTGTTATGAAGTTGTTGTACTTTGGTGGACTGCTCCACTTTCAAAGTCCCATTGAGATTTAGGTGGAATTTTTGCAGGTATCTGACCATAAGGATTCAGCTGCAGACAGACTGCTTTTAATTGTTTGAACTGCTTTCTGTTATGCCTGTCAATCAAATGCTTGAGAGCTGCAGAAAGCATTTGTGTAGATCGAGTAGCTTTGTATGAATATTAACATAACACTATGCCCGCTATATTATGCAGTGAAAATACATACCTTTTAAAAATAAGGGGCTGGACAATAATAGGAAAGCAGATAATTTAGCATATATATCCAAAAAATAATTTCAACCTTAGCTCAGATTTGTATCTGCACTGCTTGGAACATGTTGGGTTTTGAGTTAGCTTTATACTATAGTTTGTGTAAACCTAGGTAGATGAAGTATATGGCTTTTTTATATGTATAGTTGCACTTCTAAGTTGTGGTAGTGAGACAGATTTTAGATATGAGTATCTTTTTAAAGAGTAGAGTGGGTCTGGGTATTCAAGAAATAGCACAATATTCTGTGTTTGGCTTTTGTACATGCATACACGCAGTTGAGGATTACGTGCATTGGATTTCTAATCCCAATGAAGTACAGGTGTTTGGAGAGGGGAAGGGGAAGGGAACATCAGCTACTTCGAAAGTGGCCAGAAATGACACATGATAAATAAAGATTGTAAGGAGAAAGTTAAGGAAAGATGGAAGTTAAAAGGGCAAGGACGTTTGCCATCTCTAAGGAAGCATAAAGGAATTGGAAGGGGAGATAAAGGACTGCTGTAGTCATTTGTGAGCTGGGATATGTGGATATCTTAGAAAACCGAATGGAAAACCCTATATTAATCATGTTGGTAACTGCTGTGGTTCTTTTATCCTGTATTCCTACCTTACCCCCCAAATCTCTTGATAGTTGATGTTTGTTTTGTATTTTTAGCCTCTGGAATTTTATAATCTTACCTGGACTTCTAGCCTAAATAAGTTTTAATTGTGCTTTGTAGAGAAAAAAAATTAAGTTAGATGCCTAAAAATGTTGATAGCAAATTTTATTGATCTGTAATCCAAAAATAGTTTGCAGGAAATAGTCATTGTAGAATGGTGCTTCTTAATCTCTAGAATAAACCGGGCAGTTCTTTGTATAGGCTTTTGGAGAGAAAGGCAAGAAGTGACTAAAAGTGAGTTTTATAATGGAAGATATATGGAATCTTGATTATTTTCTCTGAGGATTGTAATCTTCTGACAAAGTTGGCAAAAGATTGAGTTTACTGGAGGGTTCTTTAATAGAAGTCTGCTATATTTGTGCTTGAAAATAGGAAAAAATGGAAAAAAGTCTGTAGGTCTGGTCTTGATTAAGAAATGAAACATGAAAATCAGTTTTTTCCTTTAAAAAGAGAAAAAATGGCAGGGAGAGAGATTCTGTTTTACTTACTTTATTTAGGAACATGTATATAAAAAACAGACCAAAAAAAATGAAGCATAAAATGTATGTACAGGTGCAACAAGATTATTGCTTTTCCTGCTGTTTGGTGCTTCCTTTTTTCACTTTGAAGTGTACAGTTGTTGTTCTAGGATGTTTCTTTTTAAGCATCCAAATATGGGAGGTTCTAAGCACTTTGTGTGGTGTGCAGCAAGTTCAAAAGTTAAGATTTCTCAGAAGCTTATGGGTCCTAGGGCTGAGTTACAGACACCTCAATGGCTGGATGCTAGAATTGTCAGTGTTGTAATTTGGTAGTGTTGTAAAAGCATGGGCCATTTGTAAAACCTGAATAAGAATTCAGGTTTTGACTTCAAACACAAAGGTGACACAAGTGCATTTAAAAGAAAGTGAAAATCCAAGGTTTTGCCTGAGTTTACTTAACTTTTGTGTGACAGAGGGGAAGACAGTCCTGCTTCACAGATGTCAAAGGCAAAATTCCAGTTTTCTTCAAGTGCCCAGATTGGGCCCCAAAGGTGATTTTAAATTACCGTAACAATTTGAGATAAATGTATTGTTAGATTGTCACAGATCAGCAGACGGGCCAGAAGATTCAGATTGTTACAGCACTTGATCAGAGCTCAGCAGGCAAGCAGTTCATCTTAACAAATCATGATGGCTCTACCCCAAGCAAGGTGATCCTTGCCAGACAAGATTCCACTCCAGGAAAAGTTATCCTAGCAACTCCAGATGCTGCAGGTGTCAACCAACTGTTTTTTGCATCCCCTGATATATCAGCACAACACATCCAGGTAGATAATCCACTTTATTTCATAATTTTGGTTCAAATGGGATAAGAAGAGATGTTTTATTTCCAAATATGTTTGTCTGGGTTCTCCTTCTTCAAGTTGTTTTTTTTTTTTTAACGCTATACTTTTTCTTGTATTAGGACTCAACGTGGATACTTAGAAATTGCGAAGAACCACATTTTTTCTTTGTGAACTTACCGCTTTCAAAACTTATAACCTGGCTTGTGAGATTAGAAAGAAAACTGTTACTTTTATTGTCGTTTCCAGCTGTACCAACAGTCCTTTATTGCTGCTTCATTGACTCTCCCTCTATTTTCATATATGGTTGAAAAAATTATCTTTTCTCCCTTGTCTTCATCCCTGAACATTTCCTTCTGCTTGTTTTCCTTTTCATACACTGTTGTAACTAGTGTTCACTGCTGTGTGAATTGTACTCAAAGGCAGTTTCTCAGAGAGACTACTGGTAGGGAAGTACATTAGTGGCAGGTGGAAAGTAGCACTGAAGATTCTGCGTTTACAAAACCCAAAATTATATGAGATTGTCAGCAGTCAGGGTTGTAACTCCCTAAACTGTTCCCCAGTGCTCTTTGCTCCCACATACATCGTATGTGCTGCTTCTTTAGTCCTCATCCTCCAGGTTCCAAGTGTTCTACCCCATATCCTCAAGTGATAAGCATGTGATGGCACTTATTCCAAGAGTGTGAAGAACATACACAGGTGACCTGGGAGATGTGAGCTCCTTCTGCATTAACTGGGAGATTACTGCACTTCAGCTAAAGTGTAGTTATTGTGTGTTGTTTACCCATGTGCATTTATTCTGCTGTTAAAATACATCAGTGTTGCAGGCCAGGCAACATAAAGATAGCTACAGTCCATTTAATCCAGTGTCTTACGCCTAAACAATGGCCAGAAGCAGGTGCTTAAGTAAATGTATTAAAAAATGGACAAGTAAAGAATGATCCTTCTGAGCATATCCTTTCAATTCTGTTACTTGATGGTTTAGAGGGATCTCCTGATCTGGAGATTGTAGTGAGACCTTCTTATTCGATAGACACCACTAAAGTTAATAACCTTTTTTGTTTTTTATGATAGACCATTTATTCTTTGGTCTGTATAATATCCTATGGCAGTAAAAACTGCAGGGTAAAAGGACTCTGTTGTTTTTGTAAATCACTGTCATATCCTCCTTCAAGTAATCTATTTTCCCAAATGAAGACTCCTGATCTTTTTGTTTCTGCTTTTCTGGGAGCCAGTCCACTGCTCTGATTCACTACCCACATGTTGTGCAAACAGTAGCAAAAGTCAGTCCAATTGAGAGGAATTTCAGCATGTGTGGTGGTATCATGCATTTTGTATTTTAGGTAAACCTCAGCAAAAGTATAAACCAATGGGATACAATTTGAAGTAATCCTTATAGAAAGTTATTTTCAAAAACAACTTAAAAGATGGGAAGTGTGCCAGGCTGGTTTAAAGAACAAGATTCAGGTATAGGGGAAGTCTGGACAAAAAATTTAAAGCTCTGGTTCTGATTGTGCAGTTTGGGCAGCATAGGAGAGTTCGAGAGGCAACAGAATATTCTCTCACTTGAGTTAGATTGTTCTATTGTCAACTAGTAGGTAGTGGCAGAAATTGTTTTTTTCCTCCACTGAGAGTCAGTGAAATACCGAGTACCATTCATTTGTTGTTCGACTTCATATTCTTTGGACTGTTTCATATATTCTCTCCTAAATGATCTTTTCATCTGCAGTTTTGTCTTTTTTGTCACTATTCTGTAACCTTCACTTGAAATGCCCATTCATTTGTTACATAGGAAATCTCTTCTTTATTGCATCATATCTTTACATTGACACATTTTGCAAGGCCCTTTCTCCCATCATGTTTCACCTTCAGTGGCTCTTCTTCATCTTAATAATCAATTTTTATTCTACATATTCAAAGTCAGTTGATGAGTTCTCTGAGTCTGGGATTTTTATCTCCTCCTGGGCCAAATTCTGTAGTCCTTCCTTATGTGGAACTTCCAGTTTCAGCATGGCTTTCATCTATGGAAGGACTTAAAATTTGTTTATATATATTTTATGTCATGAACATGCATAGTGGTAGTAATGGAAAGTAAGAAGGAATGAAAGGTTAACATTCTTTTAACTCGTTGAGATTATTTTTCTTAAAAAGACATTATATTAAAAGAAAACTTAATAGGCAAATCTCTGAGAAAATATTGTTAACAGAGACTAACTAGAAGGAAGCAGACTTGTTAGAGATTCCCATAGATGGCTATACTATTTTCCAAACTTTGAAAAAAGTGATTTTTTTATTTTTTTCTGTAGAAGATAGGGTACTTTCTCTTTCAGTAAGTTCTCATTTTTGTTATCAGAGGTCCTGTTTTGAATATGCAAATCAAGAATGAGAGTCAAACTTCCCATTAAGACACTGTAGAAGTCAGAAACTCATAAAACTTCTAAATTATATCACTTTTTAATGGGAAGAATTAATGCTCTTTTCAGCTTTACATTGTTGTCAAGATGATGTTTGGTTGTTACTTACATAATCATTTGGGTTCCTTTTTTAAACTGATTTTTTTCTGTGCTCTATTTATCTCAGAGGGATGGAGTTTTTAGAGGTCAAATAGCAGGCTGTAGTTCCTGCCTTGTAGTGCTGTGGTTCTAACATGTGCTTGATGAAACTTCACAGGTGCCAGAGATAAATTAATAAGACAAGACAAGAATGTAGTAATATTGTCAAACTGTTACTGAAAACCAAACTGTATACTACTTGATAATTAATGGTACTATTCAGAATATGTTTTCTATTGGTCCACCATCTGTGTGTATTATAAAAAGGGAATTAACAAATCTGAGTGTAGAAACAATAGCCCTTACAAGGCATTTTTTTGTTCTGTTTAATGCGTTCGCCTCTTTTGTACTATGATCAAGTCATTAGAATGTAAATACAAAATTCAACAAAAAGGTATGCATTCAACAATGTGAGGAAGCAGATGATTAATGTTTTTCAAAATGTCAGTCCATTTTGCAGAGGTAGTATTTAGATAAAATGAAATCTTGAGATCTTTTTGGGAGTATTACAAGTAAAACTTTTGTTCCATCCTGAACAGGAGCACAGTGGCATGGTAGGTAGCTCCTTTGTGTCTATGAAGACTGTAAAATATAGTCCAGAAAACCTCATACTTTGTAGATTCTGTCCCTTATTTTAGAGGAAATCCACAAGCATGATATTTATTTTGATCTTTCTTGATGGTGAGAAAAACAAAAATGAAATTATTTCCTACTTTCTTCCAGATTTTAACAGACAACTCTCCCAATGAACAGGCCCTAAATAAAGTGTTTGATCTGTGTGTTGTATGTGGAGACAAGGCATCAGGTATTTAACTTTTTTTTTTTTTAAGGTAGTGCAATTTTGTAAAAGCAGTTTAAAATTCTTCTTAAGCTATGTAACAGTTTGCATACATGTGAATATATATATAATACACAAACAGAAAAGATACACTACTTTTTTTTTCAGCAGTTACACTAAATATTACTCTAGTATCTGTGGGTGGGACCTGTTTATTGCTGTATTACATCAGAAATTTATTATGTTTTGTACCAGATAATTTTTGCCTTTCTTTCTTAGGCTAATGCATTTTATTTTGTATTATAAAAATTGGCTGATAGAATAACTTACATGACTGTTAAGAGTTTTTTATTCCTTAAAAGAAGGTCATACAGTGAACTAACTGGGTTATTGTTGTCGGGTTCCCTTAAAATAGATGAGAAGCCTGTTGGTTGTTTAAAATACGAAGCCAACAGGCAAGGAAGACATTGTAGGTATATGAAAAAAGTTCTCATGTGAGATTTCTGTGGGACAGCTAGTTATTTGAAGAACCATTATTAAAATCCTAAAAATGCGGTATAGAATCATAGAATCACTTAGGTTGGAAAAGACCTCCAAGATCATCAAGTCCAACTGTATAGTTCCAGTTAAAAATAAACTTTAGAACAGTATATTCATATATTGCCAAAGTAGAGTGCTGAGGTAACAAAAATGTTTCATGCACCAAATTTTGTGTACTGGTAAGAGACTGGAAGGAAGTATAGTGGGAGCTGTGCACTGGGCAACTCTGATGCTTTTCCACCTGTCTTCCACATTCCCTTTGCACGTGTGCCTGCCATCAGGTGCTCCAAATCTGTCAGAGCTAGAGTTACTGAGAGTGTCTTTTCTTTTTTTGAGAGAGAACACTGGAAGAGCTGTACCGCAACAGGGTTTAGCTGAAAGCTCCTTTTTCTTTTCAGTTTGTTTGTTATAGAAGGTAATGGGGTGTAAGAGAGATAAGTTTAACTTGGCTGTTTACTTAGTTAGCTAAAATTAGACTAAGTAGGGAAATGGTTGCTCCTTCAGAAATTTCTTGTGGGTGGTCTGATTGAAATCTGTGTGGTGGACCTCCAGTAGTATCAAAATATAAGAACTGCAGTTAAATACTACTTTGGAGAAGCGATGGGAATAGGGTGTATGAAAATGCAAGGCAGGGGAGGGAAGTAGTTAAGGTTAGGATTTCATCATGAAAAGTAGTAGGATGTAGAGCAAACTGCCTAGCAAATAAAATCACCTAAAATTTTTCTACTGCAGCCAAATTTAGCATAAGAATTATAGTTCCTGCAGCTGTAAATGTATGTCAGATTTCACTCAGTTCAAAGGAAACTACTGCCAAACATAAGACAAAGACCTGGTTGGTCTGCTCCAACTAGGAGTCCTCCTCTGGGTCCCCAGTGGAGGGCTGGAGTGTACCTTGAGGGGCCAGTGATCCCAGGAGCTGTTTGCCCTGGTTTGCCCATGGATACTGAGCCCTGGTAGTGAATGTGGGGCGAGCGCTGTTTCCCTGTGCAGCTGTAGGTGCTGGGGAGCTTCCCATGTGGCAAGAAGTGTTGTGCAAACTGCTTTGCAGACACCTCCAAACTGAAGTGCAAGAAGCTGCATTAAAGAGCAGGTGAAGAAGCAGTCCAGGCGCTTTGCAGGATGGATATTAAGTATTCATAAGCCCAACTGCTATTAAAATGTAGCAGTGATATTTAATATATATGGTGCTTTGTAAATTTTGCATTTAATAGTGTGGTAATATGGTTGTGATAAGGGAATCTAGAAAACCTAGAAATCAGAATTTCTGGAAATTTCAGGCAGACAAGATTGATGTATCTAAAAAAAAGTTTGAGAGGAATGAGGAAATAATCCAAAAATATATTTTCCCTTTAATTAGTTCATATTTGAAATTTATTTCTGTAATATGCCCTACTTAGTTCAAAGAGCAGCCTTGGTGCCTAGACAGTATATATCTTGAGTGTCGGTGATCTTGGTTTTAAATTTTTTTTCAGGGTCACAGAATTACAACTGTTGGAATTGTCAAGTATGCCATAATCAAAACTAGTACTTTTTAGTGATATATGTAATTTGTGCTATAGAAGAATCAAAACAATTTACTTCTAAAAAATAAACTTGACTTTTTTTCTGTAGTACATCCTAGCAATTTTTATATGTTAGTATTATATGTTAGAAATTTCGCAGAACAGATTTTTAAAAATCTAATTCAGCTATTTTAGTTTACTTCTCTCATTTAAGGTTTTTACCCTAAAGAACTAATGACATAGCATCACCCTGTTAGGAAAACGAAAGATGAAAGTAAAGCTTTGAAGTGATTACCTACTGCTGACAGATGCAATATTCGCAGTTTCCCTCTTTCCATTAGATATAATGGATAGAATTTCTACAGCTGAATTTGTAATGAGCGATAACAGGAAATGACTCTAGGGACATTTAAAAAAATTGCTAAAGAATGTGTAATTTAAGAGTTTCTTCTGTCTTCTTGCTAACCTATTTTCTTAGTTTTTTTAACACTGCTGTCAACAGATTTAGCAAGAAATTAATAAGCATCTTGGTTATTTGTTTGAAAAATGTATCCTGTTGAAGTGCTTTAAACTAGAAATGTGTTTCCCTTACATTTTTATGTTGTTCTATAGCCACATGATGTATTTTAAGATCTGAAACCTGTGGGGAGATAAGAGTAAAGAAAAACTCTAAAGAAGAGGTGTTACAGTGTAAAATTAATGTCATGACTTCTGTTGTTCTGTAACTAGGGCGTCACTACGGAGCAGTAACTTGTGAGGGATGCAAAGGATTCTTTAAAAGGAGTATACGCAAGAATTTGGTTTATTCATGCCGAGGAACAAAAGACTGTGTCATTAACAAACACCACCGGAATCGATGCCAGTACTGTAGGCTGCAGAGATGCATCGCATTTGGAATGAAACAAGATTGTAAGTCTGAATAAGTGCAAATCATTTTAGCTGGCAGCTGTGTTAAAGTTTATGCTACAAAATATATGCTTTATAATGTTGATACAGATAGTTTGTTATCTCGATTTTATATTTTTAAATCATTATATCTTTTTCCTTCAAAGAATTGTGCAAGTTTGGTGTGATTAGAAGTCTGAAATGTTTTCAAGAGTATGTATTGCTTGACAAACTTAATAAGCCCATTGCACGTGGTAAAAGAGAATGAATTGTTGTTCTTAGGCTGCAAATGTCAAGCATGTCTCCATGTTTGTTTTTTATACATGCAGTTCAATTCTTCTACAAGTATACTAAGCTACAGAACTTCTTGAATCCCTCTACCTTCTTGTCACTTTTTCCACAACTTAGGTTGCTGGCAAAGCTCTGCGGAGATGGTTATTCGCAAGGCAGAGATCCATAGTGATCTAGGGTTTAGTTCTTACCAAAGCCTACTGATTTCAAGTTACTTTCTAGATTTCCTTACGCTGGATGTAGTGATACCTTAACACCACAGTAGTATCAGAATACTTAAAGCAATACAAGAATTCTTCAGTGCAAATACTGCCACGCTGTTGCCATACTCACAGTATTAGTCATGTGCTGTGCTCTGTGCCATCCAGCTCTGTTTTGCTGACCCTTTTGAACCTCTGTGGACATTGTATTCCTTACAGCCCCTCATCTGCCAGCAGAAGCCAGTAATACTTTTCCAGCACAGGGGAAATGAATTCAAAAAGGGAGGAAAAGCTGAGGGGGTGAAAGTGGATGTCTCTGTTACACTTGCTTCGCTGGCAGGACTTTATCCCTCCACAGAAGAGTTTTCAAGCAGAACAAAATAGCTGGGGCTGGAGATCAGAAGGCATGAAAGGGACCTCTGGGTCATGGGGGAAGACTGCATGGAGGAGAGGTTTGTTTTGGGATAGGAAGTCTTGTTCCTCAGTGGAGTGGGGAGAGGAAAGAAAACTCAGCACCATCTGGTGCTGTAGCTTCCTCAGTGCAGTTATTTGTCCCTTGAAGAAGTCTTGGCCCTTTCTCAGCACACTTGGATCTAGCTAGGGAGTACAGGGTTAGCAAAGGAAGAACAAGACGACTGTTGCCTCCATTGCCCACCCTTTCAAAGCACCATTTGTGCATTACAGGGTAGGTGTAATGGCATCGTCAATACGTGATATTGTGATGGTTGTTTTCGTGATACTTATCACTATAAAAACTGAAATAGTATCACAGTCTACTACTAACTTGAAAGCTTTTTAATTTTTTTCTTTAGTTATACATTTTCCAAAACAGCATAACTGCAGAAAAAATAGTTACGCTTTTTTCTTTTTGATTTTATGTTTTTAAGTAATCAATGTTTGGGGTTCTCTTTATAGGCTTAAACTGTTTCTAAGTGCAATACAATGTTAAAGAGGCTCTGCTAGTCAGTAGCCAGTGCGTATCAGGCTGGTGAATTGATGCACATTTTAAATTATTTACAGGCCTGGTTTGTAAGTCTCTTCCAGGATCTTCATCCATTCTATAAACTGACTTGTACCATTTAAAAATTGTAGAAGAACAAAATCCATTTTTTGTAGATAAGATTTTTACTTTGTAAATACCTTTTAGTAATTATTTTTTGCAGTAACAACATTGTATTACTGTTTATTATTTTTCCAGAAATTGAATTTTCTTTTTAATGAGTTTACAGTTTGATTCTACAGGTTTTTCTTTGGCTTTATTCCTAAGAGCTGGAGAATTCACCAGTATAATTCACTGTGGTATTACACTTTAAATTTCATTTTAATGTTCTCTAATTCATCCAAAACAAGGTGATATATCTGTAGGCTAAAGCCCAGATTCATTCCGCCTAGTCTGACTGAGCTATTCAAATTAAAAATCTGCTTATTCTGTAAAGTAAATCATTAGGGTCAGGGTCTCACCCAGATACTGAATGGTCTGAATGGTCCCTTTCGCCCTCTGTTTCTGCTCCTAACTTGGGAGGCTTCTTTAAGTGCATAAACTCATGTGGGTTCAACCCAGGTCCGTGATACATGGAAAAAGGGTGCTGTGAATCCTT
>VXAL01019620.1:475354-486428 GCA_013399475.1 Chauna torquata | reverse complement strand
ATCTGATACGTATCTTCTACAGTTTTTAGGAAAGAAATAGTTCATTGCCTTTTATTTGCTTTTTCCACTGATCTTAATTTCTTAATTTTATCCTTTTTTTCTCACAAATGCTATTTGTGCATACAATATTCCAATAAATGTCAGTGTATTGGAATAATGCTGTTCTGTGCAACACAGAGAACAGAGGTGTATCATCAGGAATGATGTAAACATTGCAAGCACTGCATTTATTTGAACTCTTCAAAATGTCTGATTGTATTTATAAACAATGAAGTAAAACATCAACACAGAGGAACAGAAAAATAAAGAGGTAAAGCAGAATCCTTCATTAAAACTGTTGGAAAACTTGAGGTTGCTACAGCTATCAAATAATCATTTCAGCATGCTTACAAGTAGATAATCTGTATGGATTTTAGCACATTTTATATAGAACAGATATAACAATGTAGGGTGTCTTTCAGATCACCCAGGCCTAGAAAATGTGGTACAGATTGAGAAATTTCAAGAAAAGGCTTACATGGAGTTCCAAGACTATGTAACAAAAGCATATCCAGATGATACTTACAGGTGTGTAAACTTACATGCTTACTTGATTGATTCTGTTTTCAGAGCGTCAATGATACTGATCTGTACAGTATTTCTCGTAGTAAATATGTACATTCTTCTTACCTTCTTAAAAGTAAGAAATTACCTTTAAAGCACTTAAAATATTATGTATGTATTCATACATGTTATGAGTATCATTTATCTACTTATTCATTATTAATTTCCAAAATGAAATATTGGAAATAAAATGAAGTAAGTAATTTTTAACGTTTTCATTTTGAATTATACCTACCTGGAGTATTTCCTCATTCAGGCTAAGTCCAAACATTGTACAGTCCCCGTACATTGACTTCCATATTCACGTTTTTGTACTGTTAAAGACATGACTGACTATAAAGTTAATATTCCGTTAATTTAACTGTTTAAGCCTTTCATGAACTAGATATAGCAAATTTCAACCAGTATCGTTCCCTGTTACTTTTCTTACCGATCTGTTCTCTTGCTGATAACATTGTTGCGAACAACACCAAAATGTGTGACCAAAGTATCACTTTTTACCAAACTTGCTTTCCAGACTGTCTAGACTTCTTCTCCGATTACCTGCTCTTAGGCTGATGAGTGCTGCCATCACTGAAGAGCTGTTCTTTGCAGGACTAATTGGAAATGTTCAGATTGACAGCATTATCCCATATATTTTGCGAATGGAGACAGCGGACTACAACTCTCAAATAATTGGTCATGGCGTATAAAAGTAGCAATCAAGGATTCTGTACCATGGCAGTCATGGTGATGTAAATGCATACCCTGTCTCCAAGAGATGGCAATAAGCCTTCCCATGCACCTTTCTAAAGAAGGCTAATGTTCCTCCTTTCCAGTACACTTGGGAAATGTGGTGGAGTGTCTTAAGGAATATAGGATCGCTTCCTATGTTTCATCTGATCTTCAAGGACTTGTAAATTAACTTGATATCTGAAGAAAGTCAAGAATTGTCCATCCTATTTTTGTAGATAGATGAACTTGGAATATTTGTTTATGAAGTCCAGGCTTGTGAAGAAACGGAAGAAGCTTTGACTGAACTAAGGTATCTCAACTTAGTTTGATGTTTTAGACAAATAAATTAACTTTCCTCTCTGAGTTGTGTTTTCAGTGTTTTGCTGCTATTTCTTTCTCACTGAATGAATGGAAAACACATGATCAAACATCTTGAAAAGGCCAGTGTTTCTATGGAAATGAGACCTTTATAACCAAACTTAGTTTTTTGCTGTTGTTTTGAAGAAAGGTTCATTTCTTATTGAATGAAACAGTGGATACCATTGCAAGTGCAGGGAAGGTAGAGGAATTTCACATTTTTAGATGTTCTGCTGACGATGTGGTTGATCAAAAGTGAAACTGCAAAGGGTCAGTACTGACTGTTTTGTGGATGAAAAGGAATACTCTGCTGTAGTGTTATGTATTGGTAGATATCAGCTGTTTTATGTGAAAAACTACTAAGTGTGTACTCCAGGTATTCAAAGAGAGCAACCTCCTATTTTTTCTGGGCTCAAAGCTTTTTCGCGCTACCCCTCCCTCTTTCATACTCAGCATACAAGGATGGAGGCATTCTGGATGCTTCTTAACTTTCTTTCAACCATCTCTCTAAGAAACAAATTGTGTTTAGAGTTCTGTGCATATGTTCATGTCATTATTCTTGCATAGGATTTGGGAATTATTTTTTATTGTTAGCCTTTGGGTGTCTAGCTGTCTTTTCCAACCAGTCTCATATGATTATTTTTAAAATTTGAATTTGTCAAATCCAGTGCCTTTCCCTATAGGAGCATGGTCTCCGCTGCTTTTCCTTTCCTTATTAGAAGTGGGCCTAGATACTTCATATATGTTGACTGAATCATACTCCGTGGTTCCATCTAAGGGTGGGTTCAAATGCTTTTCTGTCTTGAGGCATGTGCCTCATTGTCGAGTAACACTGGCATGTGGTTGCTCCTTGCTTCATTTTGCAACAGGAAGCTATATATCTGTAGCACATTTAATACGCATTGCTTAAAATTAGAGAAGGAGCCTAGTAAAGGTGATGGTCTACTGCTGACACTAGCATTTAGGATTATCTAAATCTTGGGTCAAGGCCCAGTTCTATTTATCCAGAACTTTTTCTTTCTCTGGCAGCATTGGGTGAGGAAGAGCCTCACCTACTTGCTTAGCCAAAAGATCAGCTTAAAGGGAGGCCTTTGCCCACTCTCTACCAGCAGCTTCAAGGCCACCCTAACACTGAAGGACTACTAGATGAGGCTTGGGTGAGTGTTTTTTCTCAACACCTCAGGATCTCAACCAGCCAAAAAGAATCAGAGAACAGTCGCTGACACTGAATTACCGTTTGCTTTTTAATTCCACATAGGCACATAAAGAAAAGTTAGTTCTCTCAAAGAGATTCCAGTTTCTTTTGTTGTCCATATATGCGATAGCCATATACCCTCTTCCTTGCTACTGTACTTACTGTCAAGTGAAGCAGAAGGGGGAGATTTGAGTACATACCTGCAGTATTGTGAGGGCACAAAAAAAAAGGTGTTATGATCTTGGATACCTCTGATGTTTGGACCTTTATAGAGTGAATGCGCATATATGCAATGCATTGCAAATTGCTCTGGCTACTGGTAAGTACCCTTTTTTTTCCCCAAAGTTTCTTAAATTTTTTCATCATTAACTTTCATTGTAAGTTTCGCACTGGTTTAAGCGTAGGGTGCAGGCTGGTCTATGCTGCCTGGCAAGTAATCTCTCCTGTCTTCGTGATGATCACGAAGCTGGATAGTGCAGGCTGTTGCTTCAGCATTATTCACTTTTCTTATCCAGATTTTTCATTAATCATTTTGGATTTTTAAACTATAATTTCATGCTTTTCATAAGGAGTGAGGCATAACTAGGCTTTCTTGGGAATGGGAGCTTTAAAACAGGTAAATTAATACAAGGACTAAGATGCATTTTTCTTATTTCTGGCTGTTAACCATTGCAGTTATCCTTGAGAATAATGCAGCATTGTACAGAAAGTCTAAACAATGAAGTTCTGGTTTGGTTTTGTTCATTTGAAGATAACTGCTGCTCAGTTTCTAACAGCTATTTTTTGTGATGACATGATCTCACATTACCACCTGTACGATTTATTATTTTAGTCCTGTGCATAAATGTTCTTTGCTACTGAGTGAAAGGCTGGCTAATATTACTGTTTTTTCATGCTCTTCAGAAAGATTGTTGATCAGCTAACAACAGTGTAAACAATGAAGCTTACTTCACCATGGATGTTAAAATATCTCATTATTTTTGTGATCACCTCCTTTCTCCTCTTTTTTTTTTTTAATTATTTTTTGATCTTCAGCATTCTGACACTTTTCATACCTAATCAGGATTTAACCAAATTGTGGCATTTGCTAGCCAAAAAAAAATAATAATTTTCTTTGCCAATGAAAGAACAAGTTTAGTTTCAATAGCTTTAAAATTTTCAACGGTAAGAGCAAGAAAATTCATTTTAGTATAAATCACATGAATGGAAAAACTATTTTATACATTTTGGAATCCTGTCACTTAAGATGGGAGCAATGTTATACGTAATGAATTGACTAGTTTGAAACATTTTTCTTGAAAGTGTATGTTGTACATACATGGGTTTAGGTTGTTTGTTTCATACTGGTAGAGTTGCTGGTAGAAATAATTGTTAAATTTTAACCTTTTTTCAAAAGTACTTTCTTTGCAATACCTTCTGCAGTTATAAACTTAACCTGCCGATATGTTTAGTCTTCTGTGGTCATCGGTGTCAGAGAAAGCCAGGCCCTGGTCTGTTATTTTATTCAGCTTCTATGGTTTGCTAGCACATGAGTTTCAGTGTAAGCATTAGAATGTCACTGTAATTGTCTTGCTGTGGTATAAAAAAAATCACTGTAAATGTCTTGAAACCTGACAATTTTGTAAATTCTATTTTGGGTGTATTTTTTAAAATAAATTGTAACTTTCTATTATAGAAAACAATTGTAATAACCTATTACTTTGTTAGTGTTTTATACTAATTGTCTTATAGAGCTAAAGCAATGTATATGATTACAAAGAGTTCGTGGATATTTCACTTTCATTATACAATGTAGTATTGTCAGTTATATTCAATCTCTGGGATTTGTGATAGCTGCAATATCTTGCTGTTTTCTACCCCTTGTTGCTATTAACTCTTTGTTTTTGTGCTTACTGCTTTCTGCCCTATGAATTTGAGTATTTGAAAATGTAATAATTTATTATAAAATTTAATTTACCAACATTTTTTGCTTTTAAAATACTACATACAAGCGTACTATAATGAATGCTGATCACAGATCTTCATGTCATACAATGCAATAACCTATATTTGGAAATGTTTACTCAATTCATTGTGAATCAGTTTTAGGTTGGAAGTTAAAATATGGTTGGATACATTTTTTTTTTCAGATAAATACAGACTTAAGCTGTTTAGGTTTAATTATGTTTTAAATATTTTTGGATAAATAATGCATTTATTCATGTTCAAAATTGTGAAATTATCACAAGTTTCGGTCCATTCCAGAATTGACTTCTCAGTGGTAATTGAAAACATTTAATTTTTTTTAGTCTTCTATTATAAATGGTTGTGGTATTTGCATGAATGTGCAGGTAACCCAGAATGGCATCCCAAATGAGAAATGAGCTACCCTTCCTTCCGTGTTTAAATTCTGAAATGTATTTATCGTGAAGTAAACAGAGTATCATGGAGTAAATGAATTACCCACTGAAGCAGAGCAGCAAAAAGCTTTGTAGGGTGCACTGGTAAAAGATAAAGTTTGGATAATGCAGGGAGTTGATGACTTACGAGAGCAGGAAATAAGCATTTAGACTCTCCTCCCCAAACAGTCCTGCCTTTCCTCCTCATGCGTCTGTATGAAATAACCCCAAAGAACATTTGTACTTCATCATATGAACCTTCTCTCCTGAGCTCCTCTTTCTCCTCGTATGCGTACGAAGTCATGTTAACACATGCCTGGAACAGCCCCGTTCAGCCACCTCAGTCTTCCTTTTACCCTCTGAGCTCTCAAGTGTGAAGCGCTGCCCTCACTCATACATAACTGCTAACATGCAATACAGTTCTCTACTACATGCATCTTTCATTGGAAATCAGGGTTGTGCGTTTGGCTTGAGTGTAGGAACCAAATGTGTCCTCTGAGTTACTGCGTTGGAGTTGAAAACAAGTTGTTTGGACAACTAGAGTAGCCTAGTAGAACACCACTAGCGTTCAATATCATAACATCTGGACATGAAAGGTTTTTGTGGTTGTTGATACTGAACTCATGCATTTCCTGATTATTTTTCAGTAATTGGATCTTGTAGCAGTGCTTGCTCAAATACATTTTCAAGTGAATTGGGCTTGGATTAGGGGAAGGTGGATGAGGTGCTAATAAGGAGAGAAGAGTATTTTGTGGCTTGGGTGGAGTGATGGGGGAAAAGAGGATAGCACAGGAGAGATGTTCTGGGGACCCTTTTAACTAAATTGTGTCGCAGCTGTCTACAATAGCAGAGAAACTAGATGGACCTGCTCCTCCATGGGTTCTCCTGAATTAGCACAGTGCATTTCACTCAGCAGAACTGTTCACTGGGCACCCAGAGGACCAAACTGCCACGCTCTGACCTGGTAATACCGGGTTCCTAAACACAAGAGTTGGTTGGCATGAGACTGACCAGCAGCCGCTGTGGCTTTGGTCCTGTGCAACTCTGGT
This sequence comes from Chauna torquata, assembly GCA_013399475.1. Classification (NCBI taxonomy): domain Eukaryota; kingdom Metazoa; phylum Chordata; class Aves; order Anseriformes; family Anhimidae; genus Chauna; species Chauna torquata. The sequence continues at coordinate 480,132 of VXAL01019620.1, read as the reverse complement.
GCTCTGCAGACCTGCAGGCTCTTCCCTGAGAAGCTGCTAAGAAGCTGTTCATGAGTTGTCTAAGCTCCTTTACGATGACTTCAATCCTGCTTCGAGTTTTATTAGAGAGCAAACTGAATAGCCACATACTTTGGTTAACAAGGGCTGTCTAAGGAACAACAATAAAGTTTTTTTTTTCACACTGTAGCCAGTAGAATTTTTCCATTGGGAAATGAAAGATGAAGGCAGTTACTGCTGGAGACAACCTGAACTGTTCCCAAGAAGTGACATGTGTTTTCTAAAACTGCCAGTAAAGTTGTTATTCTGTTTTTTTTGTTGTTGTTTTTGTTTGTTTGTTTGTTTTTTAGTTTTTTATCACAGAAGGATATACATACTTGAATGGATTTTTTTGAAAATTATAAAATATGTAAATTTTTCAGTAATATTGCACCTTAGTTCCAGGCGATGGATGAATCTTTTAACCTTTTAAAGCAGTTGAAGACAAGTGCCAAAAACTTTTTTTGTTGTGCTTTTGGGAAATAATGTGGATTATAGGACTGGCTAAAAATCCATTCGGGAAAGCATTAGAAATATTGCATTGTTTAGACTACAGTGAGAGAAACTACGGTTAGAGACTGAACTGGACTGGACTTATTATGGGACACTGAAACGTGGAGAATTGTGTCATGAATTTTACTTTGCTTCTGGAACTTAGAAATTTTAGAAGGATGGGGCAGATTTTCAAGATCTGCATAGTTTGGTCTTATTTGGTGGTCTTATTTGATAGCGTTTCATGTGTTGGATTTGTTTCTTATTTTAATTACAAGAGGAATCCAAATTAATTATGCAAATGTATGGTCAATAGTTGTGAACATCATTGCAGCACAAATTTTTGAATTTCCGTACAAAGAATAGAGGGAATAGCGGTGGAACAGACAAAACAATAAAAACGGTTATTCTAAGGTAAAATTTAAATATTTAATTACTCTGTGGGTTGGTTGATTTTTGCACTTTCTGAGAAATATTTGAATTTAGGTTTTTCAAGATCAATTGTGTCACTGAATAAAGCTCTTTAAATAAAAACTGAAATATGTAGGGTTTGGTGAGACTCTTCTATGCTATCATTGAGTCATTCAGGAAATGGATTTGTTGATCTTCAAAAAATATGTTCTTATTACACTGTGATTCTGTATTAGAAAAGAAGCAACTAACTAATGTGTTCAGACTTAAGGTTTTTTTTTTTCAGGCCTGAATAACATTCTGTCACTAAGTCTGTGCAACTTAATTGGACCACAGGAAAAAAAAAAACAAGACAGCATTAAATATGTTTAGCAAGATTTTTAAGACAGCGAGGTTCAATATACTAAACTTTTGATGCACAAAAGCAATATCTAATGCTTATTAATATCACTATTTAATATTAATATCACTATATCACTATTAATATCACAATTTAACACTAATATCTTAGTGTTAAATCTTAAAAACTGGGAATTAAAACTTACTTATGGTACCCTGAGTTTTACAGTCAAGTGAATGCTGTCTCCCAAAGATGCCCCAAGACATTCTTAGGAAGACGCTGTATTTGTGTTTGCACTCCACGTTACTCAGTTGACATCTGCACCAAGCTCAGCGAGAATTTTGAACAGAGCAGTAAGATATGTTTTTCATGTTTGGTCTCTAGACATTAGCAAAAGCAGTGTAAGTAGATGTGATAGGACTTGAGCAGTTCTGAGCTAATGACAATGAAATTCTCAGTGGAAATCTCACTTGAGCTGATTAATAGAGAAAAATAGTACAAGGAAAAATCAAAATGTACTTTAAAGATGCTGTAAGATGTTTGTGCTACAAAGAGTGTAGTTCCATAAAATCTTCTGTAGGATCAAAGTCACTTTAAGATGTTAATCCCTTCTCCTGGCTTTGTGTTACGAAGCCCTATCCTCCACAGTGGTCTCAATCTAACTGTAAGAACCATGGTGCCCTGTGCATCAGTGAAGTGATCCAGAGTTTATTCATTGTAAGCCTTGGGGAGGAAAAAAAAAAATAATAATAACCCAGGTTGTATCACTGTCAGCAGAGAAAATGTTCATGGACTTAAATTCTTAGTCAACAAAAGTGATTCCAGTTACATGAATAGCCTTAGAAATTGGTTTAAAAGCTGTACCTATTTAATGCTTCAAAAGTTGGCTGACCTCATTTCATAGTTTTTTTTCTTCAGTAGTTTATATCAAAATAAAGGTTTACATGAATGAAGTTGCAACAAAACAAGTGAATTCAGACTGTAAATGTGCCTCCCCTGTTTTTCTGTCTGCTAGATGAACAGTTATCTGAGCATATTTTAATAATTCAGTAAATTTTGTAAGAGTTTTGATTGTGAAAATGCAAATAACCTGCTGCAGGTGTACTGAATCCTGAGACATCCCGTGGAAGGAATGCTGTGGTGATACGGCAGAGCACTGAGTCAGTGCAAAATCAATTGTGTTTAAATTAAAAGTTTTGAATGGGAAACAGACCGCTATACTTTGCATTGAAATGCGCACTGTATGTCCACACCGTGAACTTGGCTAACAGCCCTTTTTTGCCAGTGTCCTCCTTTCCTTCCAGGTTTAACGCCACATACTTCACTTTTTGCTTAGAGTCTTGCTTTGTCTCTTGCCAAATCCCCCAGTTCCTACAGTGTCAGCTGCCAGCAGCTTGAACCCTCTATGCTGACAGCCGAGCTCTGCCAGTCGCCCGTTCTGCCTGCTCTGACAAGGTACACGGATCTATTTTTAGCAAGCCTGCCTGTGTAGCCGTAGCCTTGCGAATGTCAGTGACGAAACAAGCAGTTCCCGCGGCTTGCCAGACCAGCCTCACAGTGACAGCAGTGAAGCACTCCCAGCGTCCACAGCAGGGCCATCAAAAGTACTTCTTCCCGCTGGTGCAAAACCTGGAGAGGGCGGTGGGGAAAGACGGAGGCAGCAGGGTGGAGAGGTGGGAAATAAGAGGGATGCATCCCTTAACAGCTTGATGGAGTTGGGAAAAGCCAGGGAGAGGCAAGACTGGCGTTAAGCTCTTCTCTAACCATGACCCACAGTCTGCATGGGGCAAGGTGTCACCTCCCCACCTCCAGTTGACCTAGGCAATTCTTGACTCCCCACTGCCAGTCTTAGTAACCCTTTTATCATCACAGACATTGTGACCTGTGTGAAATAAGCGATAGACAGTAGAGATTTCCATTATTTTTTTTCTCCCTCATCTTGAAGTTCCTTGTCTCTTGTTGATCTATCTTCACACATGAGCAGCAAGCAAATGCTCTTTTTATGGATCTAGACACTATGCAGACTGGAAGCCCAAATCTCTGGGTCTTCATCAGAAAATATCCAGCAACTGTACAAAGGACAGAAGGATGTCACCACAAGGTATTTTTCTGGATAGTTGCTCTGTCACCACAAAGCAAGCCACCTGCTAACTGCACAAGGAGAAGCATGGTCTGCTGATCCAGGGAAATGACCATCCCTTCAGCTGGCAAAGCTGTACGTGGGGCACCAGGATCCTGCTCAAGTGGGATGTTAAGGCCCTGCTCCAGCTGAGGGTCATCACAATGGCCGTGAACATGTGCAGTTGTGAGGCCCAGCTGTGAGGGAGCTGGGCACGTACAGCCTGGTGAAAGGCAGGTGAGGGCTTGAGCTCCAAGGCCCGTGATCAATCTGTTGGTGACATGGACAGTGGGATTGAGTGCACCCTCAGCAAGTTTGCAGATGACACCAAGCTGAGTGGTGTGGCTGACATGGTGGAGGGAAAGGATGCCATCCAGAGGGACCTTGACAGGCTTGAGAGGTGGACATGTGTGAATCTCACGACATTCAACAAGGCCAAGTGCAAGGTCCTGCACCTGGGTCAGGGCAATCCCAAACATGATACAGGCCAGGCAATGAGTAGATTGAGAGCAGCACTGTGGAGGAGTTTGGGGGTGTTGGTGGATGGAAAAGCTTGTCGTGAGCCAGCAATGTGCGCTTGCAGCCCACAAAGACAAACGTATCCTGGGCTGCATGAAAACAAGTGAAGCTGGCAGGTCGAGGGAGGTGATTCTCCCCCTTTGCTTCACTCTCAAGGGACCCCACCTGGAGTGCTGCGTTCAGCTCTGGGGCCTCCAGCATAAGGACATGGACCTGTTGGAGCGGGTCCAGAGGAGGGACACGAGGGTGGCCAGAGGGCTGGAGCTCCACTCCTGTGAAGAGAGGCTGAGAGAGCTGGGGTTGTTCTCCAGGCTGGAGCCTGGAGAAGAGAAGGCTCCAGGAAGACCTTATATCAGCCTTCCAGTACCTAAAGGGGGCCTACAAGGAAGCTGGAGAGGGACTCTTCATCAGGGAGTGCAGCGACAGGACAAGGGGTGACGGCTTTAAACTAGAAGAGGGTGGGTTTAGACTGGATGTGAGGAAGAAATTGTTTACTATGAGGGCGGTGAGGCCGTGGAACAGGCTGCCCAGAGAAGCTGTGGATGCCCCATCCCTGAAGTGTTCAAGGCCAGGCTGGATGGGGCTGTGGGCAGCCTGACCCGGCGGGAGGTGTCCCTGCCCATGGCAGGGGGGCTGGAGCCAGATGATCCTTAAGGTCCCTTCCAACCCAGACCGCTCTATGATTCTGCGGCGCACTGCCCGGGCCCGGCCTGCAGCTTCAGAGCCCCGCACTGGGCAGCCGTGTGCCTTGGGGAACCGCCGAGAACGCGGCGAGTCGGCGTGGCAGCGCCCGGCCGCTGCCTCTTCGGGCGACGGGCGGCAGCCTCTGCCGGCGAGGGCGCGGCGCGGCCGGGAGGTGGC
>VXAL01019620.1:435798-475017 GCA_013399475.1 Chauna torquata | reverse complement strand
CCTCCCGCCCGCCGCCGCCTTCTGCCGTTAGCGGCCGCCGCCCGCCCCCGCGGCTCCCCGCAGCGCGGCTCCCCCCAGCCCGGCGCCTTGCGCTCCTCCGCGCCAGGCGGAACCTTCTCCCGTGCGTCTCCCCCCTGCCTTGCGGGGGGCCCTCGGGACTGTGGCACGGCGCAGGAGGAGCTGCAGGGCGGCAGAGGCACGCTGTGCCTTCCCAGCGCTGCGGGAGGTGGCAGCGAATGGCACGGGGCCCGCCTTGGGCAGCGTCGGTAACCCGTGTTGTCTTTGGAGCTGGTCTTAGGGAGGTAGTAGAACACTTCTCCAGCGTGCTTCATCTTCTTCAGGTTAGCAGTCCTAACCACGCAGTCAGAAAGCTTTTTTTTTTTTTTTTTTAAATCACAAGTGGGAAGTTAGGAGTGTGGGACAGGGAGAACTCACAAAGGTAAAGTTCCCTGCTATACATGAAGGGCTCGCTTATAGTAGAATAGATAAGTCAAGCTTTATGAGCCTAGTTTAGGACACTTTTTTCCCCTGGTCATCATAATAGTCCTCTTTCCTGTTATTTCCTGTAGTGTAAACTAGTTGTTTTGAACAGTTATAACATCTCATACAATTTGTGATTAGGCCTCATCAGTATTTCGGTACAGTGGCTTTTGTATGTACTTGCTTTGTTCACTGAAGATGCCTTACGTGATACATCCTAACATCAGCTTGTCTTTCTTTTTTTTTCCCCACATGCCATTTAATTGGGAGCTCACTATTACCCTGTGACATCCAGGTTGTAATTACAAGGAAAACAGTGCTTCCAATCGTGTTAGCCTCCAGGTGCCAAGACCTTGTACTAGGACTGTCAGACCACTGAATTTTCTTCTGGTAGCATCACCCTGGTCCTCAAGACTGTGCAGAACTTCCTGCACAACAGTGTGACCTTCCTCTCATCATCTGCCAGACTCTTGTGATTTTTGGGGGTGTTTTTCAGTTTTGTTTTTGTTTTGGTCTGGAACCCTGTAAAGTGTCAACTCTGTATTTTTCCTTTCAGCTGTGTATGTTGTCTTTTTCCTATCAGGCAATGTATTGCTCCCTTTACAATTATTATACCATTTTAAATCATTCTCTCATTTGTTTTGTGGCACAATATCGTATGCTTTCCTGAAGTCAGCTTGACTTTGGGAGTTCTCAACTTGAACTTTATTTTTGTATTCCTACTGCCTGTGGTGACAGGCAGCTTCCGGCTTTTCTGTCTGCACTGCAGAAAGCAGCTTGGGTAGACCTTCGTACAGAACTTTTAGAGGGGAACTTCAATCTGTTGTGTAATATAAGTCAAGATAAGTCTCTCCAGCTAGTCTTTTACTATTACTATTTTCTTTTCCCCCCAACTCTCTCCAAGTTGTTCTCTCCACTTTGTTTCCCTTCTGAGGCTGTAGCTACTATACCGGCAGCTCTCAAAAGACATGTAGATGGGGAAAAAAAGTGTTTAAGAAGCGTTTTGAGTATTAGGTTTCACCTGAGTGCTTCTCTGAAAAACGTCTTAATGAATGTCTTGTCAGGGAGGTTATGCGAGTCAAAGATCACAGGCTGTGTCAACACCTTTCTGCTAAGCAGAAAAAGCAAGCTGGCAAAACTGGAGGCAGTGCTCTCCTTTTTCTCTTGAAAGAATGAAATTAGAAGAGAGGTGTGCTGCCTGGGGAATCATACCTGGTCCTCACAACTGTACTAGCTACAGACATTCTTGCTGCCACTCCTTCACATTTCAAGCCATTGAATCCTCGATCCCAGCTCAAGGAATAGATCTGATGCTTTCCAAAGGAGCAATCAAGATGTATTTTTCTTGCAACAATTATTGTGTTTAAGAAGTAACAGCTGGTAACTGGGAAAATGAATTACCCAAGTCAGAAAAATCTTTCTCTGCAAGGGTTTTTTATTCCAAATTTCCCTGCTTTTCTTTATATGCTTCCCACTGAGGAGACTGGAACAGGTTGCATGCAGTAGAAGTCAAATTATTAACGGTCTGCGTGCCTGGAAACATTCTCCTTAGTTAGGGCTCAGTGAAATTGGCTGGGAAATGTCCTCTGGAAGCCGTAAATACCTCTTAGTGTCTGCTATCAGTATGCAGGGCATCAAGTCAGGACAAGGGCATAACAACCCTTACGAGTAAGGGAAGGAAGGGAGGGGAGAGCAGCAGTGAAATAACTTATTCTTCTGCAGGTAAGAGCTCAGGCTTGAATAACATAGAAATCTGAGTGTTTCTTTGACAGAGGATAATTCTGTCTGGGACCACAGAGGTCTAAAATGAGTCCTTGGTGGACTGATGATTGCTTTCATGTGCTCTGAGAGAAAAGGCAAGGAACTTTCTCTGTGGGCTATAGTGGGTTATACGATAGTTAAACTCCCAACTAAGGAAGCACATGTATGCACGGATGTTCTGTCACCTGGAACTGAAGTGAGAGTGCCTATAATGCTACAAACAGCTACAACCTTTGAGAGTCAACTTGTCCTTGCATAATTCTGCCTGGGATAAGTGTCAGTAAAAAGAAAGAAAAAGATGCAGATCCTAGCGGGGGGGAAGGAGCACTTTAAAGATTGTGTCAATAGAATGCAGGTCATAGGTTCAGTTTAATTATCAATATGCATGTGATGTTAAAATATGTCTGGTTTCAACTCTTTACGTAGAACACTATCTGGGTCATTGAAAGTCTTAGGGAGTGGCAGGGTAAATTCTTGCATTTTCATGGTTATACAAGAGCTAGAAAGTAACTATTGTTAATTTGGGGCTTAGCATTTATTTTCTAGGCAAGCAGCTACAATGGAGGGCTGTGCCCACACAGACCTGTGAACTCTCTTCTGCTGCTTCAATGCTGACCGCTCTCCATGGCAGTTTAAGCTGAATTTGTAGTAAAAAATACTTGAGGAAGATGATAACATCTTCAACTAAGTGAATTTACGTGTCTGCGGTACTCCCTTCACACAGTATTTTGTGGGTGTTAACACAGCTCTACCATATAGCACGATTTATCTTCAGCTATAGCAAGCTTCTAAATAGCCCCCCAAAGCCTTTCTGTTATTATTCTGTCAGTGGGGCACACAGTTAAGATGTGCTGATGTTAGTCACAGGAATTGGTGATTGTTTTGCAGTCCTTAAGCCTGAATGTTTTTTTGCTTTACATACATGTTTGAGTTTTAATTACAAATTTTTGCCAACCTCTAAAAAACCTCTATTGCAATTTCATTCTAAGACAAAGTCAAATAAAACTGTTGTTTTGGGAATTCACAGGGTCAATGATTTGAAGACTGGTACGCTGATAGGAATTGACAAATATGGAAACAAATACTATGAGGACAAAAGAAACTTCTTTGGTATGTGTGCTAATGTGAACACCTGATTGGCTGTACAACTTTGTATGGATTGCTAGTGAATTAGAATTTATTGCCTGCCCAACTTCCCTGTACTTTGCTTGTGTGAGTCTTAGGGAGCATATAGAAATGCCTTGACATCTTCTGCCTCTCTACTGCTTCCCTCACTTCCTTTGCAAATGTATTCAATCTAACTTAATAAATATGGGATATATCTAAGCTGGTCAAGTGCTTTACATGTAGATATGTCTGCATGATAATGTGATTGAGAGCTGGATGGGATCCCTGACCTAAAAGCTGGTAGCTTAACAGGTGGAGGAAGAAGGAGAACTGCTTTTAAAACTGCCTCACAGCTGGGCTGACATTGGTGATCACTTCAGGGCAAAGAAGCACAGGTTAGCTTAAACTTCCTATTACCTGAAGTAATGGGTTCTTAAGTAACATTTGTGGAGTACTTCAGAAGTTGGCTTCTGAAACAGTGAAGGTGACATGTAAGCAGTCGACACTAGTTAGGCCAAGCTCTTCCTCCTGTAGGGGTAAGTGGGGAAAGCAGAGCTGATGGTAAACATTGCTTTGTAGTTCTATATGGCTGAAACTTAGTTTAACCTTAGGTTACTAATGGCAGTGTCCTTTGGGAAAAGGCTTCTCCTAATGGAACAGAAAAGAACAAACAAAACCTGTTAGACTGACATACTTGTAAGTTCCTATTTCCAGTTACTTATACAATAGCTAATATTTGCTTCCTAGTGAGAGCATTAATTTCAGCCATATAGGAATACAGTGACGGTAGAAAAACAGAAGACTCAGGAAAAACAAAAGCCTGATCTACTTCATGGTCATAGCTGTACTGATCTTGAAATGAGTGCCCATAATGGTAGATATTTTTAGGCAAAATAATTTTCCTTGTGTTTTCATGAATTCTCTGCTTTATATGAAAATAATTTGTTTTAATAATAATAATAATTTGTTAAGCTAATACAGCTTTTCTATTTGTTTAATTAAGGTCGGCACAGGTGGGTCATATATACTACTGAAATGAATGGCAAAAATACGTTTTGGGAAGTTGATGGAAGTATGGTGCCCCCTGAGTGGTAAGCCATTTAACTTAATAATGTGGACAAATTGTGTAATTGCCTGCGTATTTTCTTGTATTACAGAGCAGAAGATAACTTATTACCAAAAAATGGTATTTTTTTTCTTGGATGTACCTGTCATTACATATGACAAGAAGGTTTCAGACTGGTTACTTTTAATTTTGATTTAGAATGGTTTTTGTTGGATGTTTATGTTGCAGAAGGAAGAATGTGTACCATTCAATAGAAAGTTTCCATAGATGAAGAGGTTCTTCCTTGATTAAACCATACATTGGTTAGGATAACCTTCGTTAAACTGTATACTGGTTAACGAGTGATAGGAGAAAGCTGAAACAAAACCTACAGTGTTGCTGAACTACTGTGTCCAGGAGTGCTCTGTGCAGGCACCAGGTGCCTGTTCTTATAGCTTCTTACCACATCAAAACACAATTCCCAATAGCTTTCTTGGAAAGGGGGTGCTCAGTATTCAGAAATGACTGTTGAAACAGTCACTGGATGACACTGGTGGATAGATTATGCTTTGGACACTGGTAAGCACCACAGCCCAGATTTTTTATTTATTTTGTACTCCAGCAAAAACAGCAGAAACTATGCAACTGAAGTGTAAAAAGTTCTGTATATACACATGTATGGAATAGTTGGATTTAAATGATGTGGGCAAGGGAAATGAAATGATGTGGCTCTCATTAGAACATTTGAGTAATGTGTGGGTAGACTGACTACATAGTCAATTTTGTTTCGAACTCTGTCTTTAAATTATGTTCAATACAGTTAATGCTTTCTCTTTCACCTCCAGTAAGAGTTTTATGGCATTTTTTTTAGAAGTGACATTAAAATCTAAAATCTCCACGACTAGCACGTTCATCCCAGCGTGGGGCTGGTGTGTATTAACTGCATAACAACTGTTTTTCGGTTCTAGTTTTTATCCTTTAAATTATAAGACTATGGCTGTTTTCAAGATTATCCTTATTTTAACGCACTGTTAGTTTTTGTTTTCTTCTTTGCTTGTGCTTGTGTCACTAACTGTGTCCTTATAAACCATGACAAAGAGTTTCTTCCTGAGTATCAGTCACGTCTCTAGGATTAAGTAGCTTGTTTACATCACATAAAACAGTGAGGTAGAAAAGTTTTCCCCCACCTATTATTGTAGAGAAAAAAAGCCCTAAAAGAAACAGTAAACTCTTCATTATTATCAAGACTGGTCAGTGCAATGATGCATGAAAGGGTAAACAGTGCTGCATTCTAAGATATTTTTGTCAGGAAGCTTAGTTGTGCAGTATTTTTTTTTAATTGTTGATAAATTTGTATATCCCATGGCAACCTTGGATGTTTATTCTAATATAGGAATCCTAGCTTTGTGGTGCATCTAGATCACTGACTTGTAACTCTGTGCTTTCTAGGTAGGTTTTTAAAAATTGAAGTATTTTGACTCAGAATAAACATTTTTTTAAAATTTGTATTTTTTCATCTGATACTATACTGTCTTAGATTTTAAACATGGCATAGACTTCTGATTTGAGACTGATTCATTGTAGGAGTTGCTGTGGATGGAGCACTGGTGTTGTACAACTACACAGGAAACAACGACTTCTTTTGAACCCCAAAATTTGTTAGAGATTAATTAGACTGTGTGAAATTACTTCTATTAACGGTTTCATTTGATCCATAGTATATAGCTGTCCTGTCAGTTGTAAAAATATTTATTTCTTAAAGTGTTAGCACTTCCCTTCAACAGATGTACAGTTGAGCAAGGTCATCATCTGTGGGTCAACAAGGAAGTATATCAAGTGCGATCATAACAGCTAGGTTGGGAGCTGAATACTACTTCTAAACACTGATTTTTAACTCTGAGTTTTAGTTAATTCATCTCAGTGGAGATGAGTGCATGGGTTTGTTGTGTACCCTCTGCAGGTAGCAGCAGATTTTACTATGTTGTTTATGCTAGTGTTACTTTCAGAAAATATTTTGTAATTGTTATGTCTGAAGATGTCACTTGTAACAGAAGTCTGGTTTAAGACCAAGGCTAACCTAGAGATTTCAGATTTTCCCTTTTTTTTCAGTAGTAACACTAGCTAGTTTGTAATAGTTTTGCAGTATTCTTATAAAAATCCTAATGTATGCATAGGTACGCTATTTTATTGGGAAGAATAGAGAACACAGCAGATGTGCAGGAAAAACATTTTCTTCTTTTACTCAACATAAGTCATACTGCAGGTAGGTTTTCTCCAAGTTTCTGGTTGTTGAATACACCACGCATCCTAAAGGATAATTTTATGATCAGTCATGTGCCTTCAGGATTGTGGAATATGAATGCAAGGTTCACCTGACTGTATCTCAGCAGTCATTTCATGCATGATGGATTGGAGGAAAAAAAAATCTTGGTGTATTGGAAAATTCTGAAAAAAGTTGCCTTGGAAAAAAAATAAAATAGGAGTTACCAGCCTTAACCTTCTGTCATGTATTGGAGAAAAGGAAAAAGCAGCAAGAATAAATATCTCAGTATGGTGTAGCACCGTTTTTGTGAACTATTGAATGTTTTTGGTGTTCTGAAATAATTGGCGTAATATCTTTTGACAATGGATGCACTGAAATCACAGTGTGAAGGAAATCAGGAGTTGTTCTGACATATGTTTTCTGTACAGGGAATTGGGACTGCAGCTGTTTTTTAAAAAAAAAAAGGTGCCATACCAGAATATGTAGCCTTGTGGTTTGTTCTGATTTGTCTTATTTAACCTTTTTTTTTTTTACTCTGGGTTTTCTTATCATCAAAATCAAGATGATGGTATCTGTTTTGTTGCAGACAAGTTAATTGATTTTTTTAAAATCCTTTCAATACTTGCAGAATGATTAGTATTAAACTTCTTGTAGTGCTATGCAGCATATTGGGCAGTTTTTTCCTGGATAAAGATGTCTTTTACACTGTTAGTTTTGAAAGCCAAAATCTTTGTTTCATCTCCTACTGTACAGAGTGTGTTGTTTGCTGGAATTTAGTACTTCCATTTTTTTAACACGCTGATCATGTGTTATGCTCTCTGAACATATCAATGATGAATTTGTATCTGCTCATACCAGTGCCTGTATGCACTGTATTTAGTACTTTCATAGATGTTGCCATTAAGAACTGCTCTAATACTTGACCTGTGTATTGATCTCATTTCCATTTTATTGTTACGTTAGAAGGCATAGTATCACTTTTGGTTCCTCTGGTTTTCATTTGTCTCCCAACCTTAAAAATATTAGCACCTTGTCTCCAGGAGCCCCGGATACTATTTTGTACAACAGGCATATGCTGCTTTGTGCATGTGCTCAAATTGCGTGCTGTCCTAACTTTATGTACAGAGTCACTCCTTATGAGCAAAACTTTCTTCTGTTGGTTCAAAAATCAAAAAAAAAAAAAAAGCAAGATGGTAAGGATAAATCATTTTCAGATTTCTGTTTTATACTTTTGCTTCTGTAGAAAAGTTTTTGAAAGGATTCAGGGAAGAAAATGTTAACGTTAACATTAGGAGGAACCAACATGTCTCCAACATGATCCTTAGGAATCTCTGAGCAGCCTGTAAATACTAGTCAGGGTACCAAAATTATTTTCAGAGGCAAAATGGTTTTCATAATGAAAAATGGCGATCCTGATAGTGTACTTCGTGATAATAATCCGGTTTGCTCTCTTCCTAGGAAAAGTGTTACAGTTCTCTGCTAATGCTGTCTACCCCCCAGTAGAAGCTGGTTTGGATCACAGGCAAGCTGAGGCCTGAGTGAAACGTACTGGAAAGCTTTGTTAGTAAGGAAGCGTGGTTAAAGAAATGTTAGCTTTGCTTTTTCTCTCTTAGTCAAGGGCTGCACAAAGAAGTGAGATACTAGGGTGTAAAATATAGATCATATAATCAAAGAGCTCAGTGCTGCTTTTTTATGAATGTTATTGCCAGCTGCAGATTGTCTGCACTCTTAAGTTGGGCAGTATAGCAAGCTGCATTGTCTCACTGTGATCACAAGAGGAAAAGGTGTGAAATCGTGGCTGGGTGCAGAGACAGGGCAAGACCCTGCTCTTCTGGCACCGGTAGCCTCTTACTTTATGCTACGTAGAAGAGCAACTGGCCGTGCTGCAGGGTCATCGGAGTGTTATGGGGATGGCAGGTTGAGTAAATCCACGTTACCATTTCTGCTCAAAAAGAAGCATGCCTTCCTGAGATGCAGAAAGAGTTACTGCCTGCACTCATGCAAAATGACTGTTCTTTCTCCTTATTACCAGGAAGATTTTATGTAGGATGTAGTGTTCAACTCTGGGTACTGTGCTCTTTTGGGAAGATGTGGTGTGTGGGGAGGGGGATGGACATAAACCAAGCCACCAACAAACTGTGGCCCAGTGGAAGAAGCATAGGGAAGAGCAGCAAGGACAGTCAGACCTCCAAGGACAGTTGAAAAGAATTGTGTTTGCTTAAGGAGAGAAATGACCATGGATATAACCTTGAAGCGTTTAATTTCTTGTGGAGGGGAAAGGCATAGCCTGTCTTCCACAGATAGATGGGTAGAATAGGAAGTAGTAGGTTTAAACTGCAGAAGAGTTACAGATTGGACATTGCTATCCTTATCACTAAAAATTTCTGCTTATCTTCAGTGGCGTAACTTGGTTTGGGAAGATTAGGAAGCCAATGTCACATCAATACTGTAACAACTTAAACAGGTATCTGCTGGGAGCAGTGTGGATGTAGCTGATACTTCCTTGGATCTAGAGCGTATGCATAGTGTCTAAATCCCTTCCAGGTTTGTATTTCTTGGTTCTTTGGTTCTCACAAATAACAGGTTTTAGGTGATTTCCACTGAAGCAGGGTGAGGGGAGAGGACTAAGTAGCTCACTGTCCTTAACCTGCTTGGGATCAAAGAAGAGAGTACCGTTATTTTTCACCCCCCTCCTAAATTCTCTGTATCAGCCATGATTTTCAAGTTATGTTCATATCTCATGCAAAAGTTCCTTGTATGTCTGCTTATTCCTGTCAAGGCTACCTGTTAACTACTTAGAAATCAGTATATTCCAATAGCTAGAATTTGGAGGAGCACAGGTTTATATTTGGGGAATTCTGGGAGGCTCAGGTTGAGCCCACTGAGGGGCAGCTTGGAACCCAATTTTCCAGTTTCAGCAGTGTAATGCTGTGGAGTAAGGCTGCCTTTCAAGAGTGTATAAGGTCCGTGCAAGTCAAAGCCTGATATCCTGCTGGATGCTGGAGGTGTGGTTCTTTTGCATCACATTCAAAGCATTTCATGGCTGGCTGCACTTTTTTTTTTTTTACCATTTTCCTGGTTAATGTAATTTGAATTGTTGGATTTGCTCTTTCAGTACAAGCTATGTACTGTGTGGAAAGCAGCACTGTAATTTCAGAATAGTTTTCTCCTTTTTCTCCGTTCTTGGGGATGCTTTATTTTGCCAGCATCATTCTTTGTATGGATAATGTGTGTCCAGTACTTTGATATTTATTTCCTCAGTACAAATCTGACATCTTTGGAAGAAGCCGTAGGAGTGCTAACTTCATACAATGAAATTTCAAATTTAACTCGGTTTAATAATCTACGTCCTCTTTGTTAGTTGATCTGACAGCTGAAGGAGGGAGGAATGTAGCACCTCACTTAAAGTGCTAGCATACCAAGAAATGTAAAGGAATGTGCTACTCTCCTGTAAAACTGCTGTTTTTCAAGTCTGCCTGTGAGGGAAAAAAAAAAAATTGATCAGGAAAGAAAGGGGGGGAAGTAAGATTTTAATCGCTTCAGTAGCTTCACAATAACCTTGTGGGTTTTATAACTAGATTAAATGCTGGTGTAGTGTCTTTAGGTAAATGAGATTCTGTCATGTTACTGTACAATGGTATCTTGTAGTAGCTTGCATGAAAAATCAGTTATTTCCAATGCATACACAAATAAAAATGTTTCTTGTCCCTTTTTCCTCCTCTTCCAATATATAGACCTGGAGGAATAAGTGAAGACTGTCTTTAAAATAATAATTGAAAAAAGTCTCTTGTTATACTAGTCAAAGTTAAATCCCTAGTTTCTCATTCACTTAAAGCACTTGAGAAAGCACTGAAGTACTTCTGCCCTTTGACAGTAATGCACATCTCTACTTCTCTTTTGTCTTAATGCAATACAGTTAACTTGTTGGAAAAAAGAAGTGGATGCTAACATGTTGGCAAACTTCCTGAACTTACGTAGATGGTGCCTGAACCTTGTGGATGCACATATGGTAGTAGCTACGCAGTTTGTGTAGCATCAGTTCTTGTTTGACAGCTTGTACATCATACAATTGGCTCCAGTCCCTTGTAGCTTCAGTTTGAAGTCTCCTTGCTTTTAAATCTTTGTCTAAGACCTGGGAAAAGATTCTACATAGTCTTGAGAGCACTTGAAGGTATCTTGAGGGGTGTCTCATCAGTTTACGCAAGCAAAAGTCCAGAGGCTTTACTAGCCTCCATCTGCTTGGTAGTAACTCTGCTCTGTGTCTCAGAAAGCTGCTTCAGCCTCTTCAGAGCTTTATCCTCCTTACTTTCTTTGCTTTGTATAAGTCATCTGCTGCTTTTGTAGGTTTTAAGTCATTAGTTGCTTTTGAATCCTAGTTTTCCATGCATGGATTTATAGGCAGAATTTGTATAGAAGTCTAGCCATCTGCAAGACATCTAATCTCTTTATTTATTCTGTTCAGTCTAGTGCATGAAAAGCTTTTCTTGAGCATCTGGGAGTAGAGTCTGAGACATCAGGGCTTCAAAGGACTGTTTGAGGGAAGTTGTCAAGGAAAAGTCTTCCCAAAATAAAGTTTTCAGTTTTTATATGTTTTGCTTAAATGGGGAGTGGACAACAAGCTTTGGAAATATCTTTTGGAGGTATTCAGGTATTTCTTACCTGTGGCTATACTGCAATGTCTCATAGGTAAGCAATTTTATTTCTATTTTCCAGTGAGAAATGTGATTTAAGGAGGCTTTTTTTTTGCTGATCCGTTTAAACTTGAGCTCAATTTCATATTGATGTTTTAGCGTCAGAAAATCCTGAAAGCTAATAGAGTAATGCTTTAAGTACTCCAAAATACTGTATTTTAAGACTTCGTGGATTTAGTCTTAGAAAAGCTTCAAAACAATACAGAATGTATCTATTCTGGTTTTCTGTTTTCCAAGTTAAATGAGTAAATAAACTCATTATTATGATAATTACTTTCACATTTTGAGGAGTGAGTGACATATATACACTTGTAATGAAAGAGGTGCTAGGCATCATGTAAGCTTGAAATCTAGTCAATTTTAACAAAGCTTTAGTATTTGCTGTGCTCCATCTGCTCCAGCCTGTCTCTCAGGACCTTTGTAACTACATTTCTAAACGAGAACAATTTTCTTTTTTGTCCTGCTTATGTGTGTGACTCTCAGGGGAGTGGGATGCTTGGGAGGATGGTGAGGCATGGTGAGATGCATAAATAGATTTTCGCTTGCAGGGTTCCTATCCACTGTTACCAGAAATGTCAGTAGGTGAAGGTGTGTGAGTTCAAGTTGTCTCTGTATGTTATGGTAAGTGGGTTTGAAAAGCTGAGTGGAGTGATACAAAGCATTTTGATGTGCAGTCCATAGTCAATATTGGCAGAATGTATATGGATACGTGGATTGTTCTTTTTCTCTTCCTGTGCCACAAGTTGTCTATTTCTTCGTATTAGCAATGGAGAGCTGGCTTATTGGGTATGAGTATACGATCCTACCTCTCTCACATCAGCTGTTATACAGTGTTTTTGCCAACTTTGATGCTAGCCATCATAGGACAAGTGATGTCTCATATAGCGGGAAGCCTGCTAGCATACAGAATTCTTTTAATGGATTTGAATTGGGAGAGTGTGTTTACATAAGGTCAGAGGTTTGTGTAATGTGGCCAGGGCACCTTCAGAGGCATGTAATACAGATTTAAAATCAAGCAAGGCCTGATCTTGTATCCGCAGACCATAGCATGATTGAAGGAAGGTGCTATGGGGCCTCCTCCTTCCAGACAGAAATCATTACCCCAAATGATACCAGATTTATAAAGGAGAGTGAAGGGAGGAAAAGAGGGATCTTCCTCCTATCCACGTTGCATTGGGTCACTTCATCTGGAAGTGTGTGTAATTTCTGAACTCGTAAGTGGATGATTTTTCCCATGGGAGGCTGTTCTTTACCTCTGAACAAGGTTTTTCTTGTTACTTTTAAAGGCTCTTACAGCTCCATCTGGTTTTGTATTCAAGTCAATTTTGTGGCAGTTGTTAGTTCTACAATGTGTGGCTTTAGTTTGAGGTTTTTGTTTTTGTTTCCTTATAGAATGAACGTGTGGTTGACATACTTTAAGTGAAATTTTGAACTAAAGTTATATCCAAAGCTGAGATTTTTTTCTAGATAAATGTTTAGAAGCTACTTGACTGAAAAAAATATTCAACCTTCTGTAGAGCTCTTCAGATTTAGAATATACTTGTCAGTCAAACACATGCATCTATTTCATACTACTTTTATTGTGGTTTTGTATTGCCGTATCAATGAAATTTGCAAGAATTGTTGCTAAAGGCTGAAGATGTCATTTTTAGGCTTTCTAATAACTTGAATTAGAAGACTTCTTATTTTTAGGTGAAGTCTTCGGCAAAAGCTGATTAGCAGAAGTCTTTTTTAATTCCACCTCAGTAAAAATATACATAGGCTTGCAAAAAAACTCACTTCTGTCATTACATGTACTTCATGCTGTATGCACATTAACTGGCATTTAGTAAAAATGATTCAGGTCTGAAAGTCGCTTGGGACACTGAAATAAAATGGGATGAAATCAATTCAGTTTATCCCTGCTATAGTGTTTCAGTAAATTATTATGGAAAATACTGTGCTTGATCATTAATGTTATTTGCACAGGGGAAGGTTGACATTTAGTTCATAGGTAAAGGATAATGACTGTAATCACTTGGTAATTACCCCATTACTGATTTAGTATTAATCACTTCATTGTGGAGTCAGTAAACATTTACGTGATTGTTTTAGGTGAACTTGCATCATTAGTCCATGTCCCAAGTGGCAGCCTCATGAAGGCTTTGGAGATTGGTACTGAAACTGTTGTACAGCATAGTCTTCTAGTAATAAAACAGAATTTTGTGTTTTTGCCATCTGTAGTACCTTGAACTGGCTGGCTTGTTAAGGCCGTACAAACATGTAACAATGGAAATACTCCCTGCCCAGAGACTTTTTGTTCTAAGCCTACAAAGGAACAGGAAATTCAAACTCAGATGTACTTCTACTTCCTTGGAAGTAGAACTGGTATTTATCAGTTACATTTATGTAATTATTTTACATCATTATCCTGTAGTCTCATTCAAAGTTATACTAGAATAAAGTCAGCTTCCTCCAGCCTCCTTCAAAATAAATACTGAATTTCTTCAGGGGAGAGAACCCCTGGGAGTCGGGAGGAAGGCTTGTTAAAGATCATGTAATGTTCCTTAATGTGTGTTAACAATGTGTCTTTTTCCTCTTAAGGCATCGCTGGCTTCACTCTATGACAGATGACCCTCCAACTACTCATCCACCAGTTGCTCGTAAATTTATCTGGGAGAACCATAAATTCAATCAGAGTGGTACTCCTGGACAGTATGTACCCTACTCTACTACACGCAAGAAGATACAAGAGTGGATCCCACCTACAACACCTAGCAAATAACAGCAAAAAAAAAAAGTGATTTACCTCAACTCTGGCTTTCAGTGTAAATTGTATTTTCACTGGTTTTGTTCAAAATAAAAGCCTCCTATAACTGCTATAGTTTAGTTTATTGAGCTGGAGGAAACGAAGTGGGAAAGAAAGCACTGGGAAGAGGTAGAAGACAGAATACGTGGCAGGTCTTAATTCCAGCAAGGTACTGGGCTTTTTGTTGTATTAGTCAGTGGCTCTTGTCTTTACATAAACAGCTCTCAAACTTTTTTAGCATGCTAATCATTCCTGTGGCAGTCACTTCTCACATTTGTACCATTCAAAAGAATACAAATATAAATTTGAAATGCATGCTTGTAGACTTTAACCTTATCCTATTATGTTCTTGGCAAGGCAAATAATGTACCATTTCTGTACTATTTTAGGAAGCAGTCTCCCTAAATACTTGCAAGACAAATTATAATAATAAGGCCAATCAAGGATTATAGTCTTTATTTATAAATTCTTTGTGCATAAGTATGTATGCGTTGCTGTATTACAAGTTTTACACTACGTATCACAATATATTATAAGGCTGTACTAATCAAATGACACTCTTGGGGATCCCCTAAGAGAACTCAGCCATAAAAGCAGGCATCAAAGCTGTTCCCTGCTTCTCTGCATCAGCACTGACCCTTCAGTGCACTGGTTTTGGACTAAGAGTGTTGGCAGTAGGGAACTTGCTTAAAATTGGCTGTCAAGGTAGACTTCTAGGGGTGCTTGATCTGTTCCTATATGATAAGTTGGTGCCTGACCAGCAAAAATCTTACTGAATCAAAAAGGTGCAAAGATTGGAGCCCTGTCACAAAAATCTTTTTTTTGTTGCTTCTGTGTCAGTGAGATTCATTAGAAGATGTTCTCACAAGAGTTTGGGTTGGGATGTTTGCCCTGTTGTGGCAGGACCTTAAAGGTTTGTGGAAGTTTGAGACTACATACTGTGGGAGACAGAGAAGCAGAATGTACCAGAACCTATTCTCAAAAATAAGTTTGCAAGTTAACGGAAAGAGTTGGGGCTGTGGCTTTTTCCTGTGCTTGTAGTTGTTTGATTCTTATTCCAGCCTGCTAGTATTCTTTTAGTAGAGCTGCCATCTCCACAAGGTTTCCTTAATCTCGTGACCTTGCCTGCAGATCACTGGTGGGCTGACCTTGGCCCACCTGGCCCCTGCCGCTGCCTCCTCAGCATGACAGGGGGGAAGTAGAATGAACAAGCACATGGGTCCAGGTAAAGGTGGGGATATCACTCACCAGTTACTGTCACGAGCAAAACAGACTTGACTTTGGTTTACTGCCAGTTGAAGTACATTTGAAATGAGAAAATAATGGGAAACAAAGGCAAAAAATACCAAACCATCACCTTCGCTCCCACCCTCTTTTCACAGGCTCAGCTTCACTCCTTCATTACTCCACCACCACCTGCCACAAGCAACATATGGGGATGGGGAAGGGCTGGTTACGGTCATTTCATAAGTTTGTCTCTGATGATCCTTTCTCCTCACACTTTTCCCTTGCTCCAGTGTGGGCTTTCCACAGGCTCCAGCGCCTGGAGCACCTCCTCTCCTTGGAGGACTTTGGTGTTCACACTGCTGCTTCTCACTGTTTTTCGTCTCCTCCTCTGCCTGTGCAGTGTCTTTGCCCTTTCTTACATGTGTTATCACAGAGGCACCGCCATCTTAGCTGCTGGGCCCAGCTGTGCCCTGCGATGGGGCCGCTGGAGCCGGCTGTGTCTGGCACGGGGCAGCCCTGGCCTCGCCTCACAGGGGAGTCTGTGGACCCCTGACAGTGCCAGGCACCTGCACACAGCACATTGACTTTTTTAACTTTAATTGCTGTAACTAGTCCTAGTATTTCTATTGGTAGGAAGTAGCATTTACTGAGATCTCCTAACCTATCTAGTTGAAAAGGATAATGTTTAATTTATGTTAACAAAAGCGCAGAGCACAACTGAACTATGCCATAATGAGAGGCATGTGTAGGAAGGACTTGTTTAACATTTTCACCTTGGGAGATTAGTTGACCTTAAGAACCAAATTTCCCCCAGAGTTGTTCAAGAGCTTCATTACCAATATTCATCTGTATTTTCCCTACAGGCATAAACCTGGGTAGAGCAATTAACTCTTATTAGTTTTAGCCTCTACTTTTTTAATGTGTTTTTACCTATTTCATGCCTCTTCCTCATGGAGTTTTTGGATTGCTGCCTGAACATGTTTCAGCATGAACAGTTGGGAACAATTTTCTGCATTTAGGGGAAAGACAGCAATGTAATAACTCTTTCTACACCTCCTGTGCTGAAGAAAGAGGCCTCAGAGCTGGTGCAGGTTTTTGCTGTCATCTGGAACAGAAATGCTGAGGGAGCACAGCCTTTTATGCAGCTTTGTGTGCGTCAGTTTTCCACAGAAAGGAACAGCAGGAAAACAGCTCTTCCTCCTGCCCTGTGGAACTGAAGCAAGCCTAGGATTTGGCCATTCAGGTTGGAAAATGCTGTCAGTTGCATTTCTAGAGAGCACAGAAACCTGCTCATGCTTTGAGCCACAGGGACTCATGTGCTGGACTTCAAAAGCAGAATTCCACAGATAGTGCCTGTAACGTTGCTTCCTCAAGGTAGATTGCAGAAGGTATGTACAGGAAATACAGTGAGCAGATGAAGGAACATCAGTGATCTTTCACAGGGCTCTCTGTAAACAGTCCTGTGATTCAGTCTTTTTATCAGCAACTCCTTCACTTGTGGAAGTTCACCTTTGCTGATGACATCTGCCTCACTAGATGGAGGATGCTCAATTGCTTTCTGGCTGAAATGACATTTTAAATGCCAAGCTGGCTGAGTGCGGCAGCAGATGGTGTCTTCAGTCAAGTGCAACTGAAGCAATGACAGGAACGTTCCCCTTACACTAAACGTGATTTTAAAAGAGGCAACTTTCTGACATTTGAACTGTGTCCCATTAAGAAGACAAGTACCTCCTCCAGGAGCAGCAGAGTGCTGAAACTTGCTTTTATTTTAAAGTTGCATCTTTAAGAGTACCTTTGCGCATCCCCGCAGTCCTGGCCAGTGTCCTGTGTGCCACGTCCAAGCCCTGCCGAGCCAGCTGGGGCTGTATGGCAGGACACCCGCCCCGTCACCCTCCACTGCAGAGACTCTGCCTGCAGAGTTCACCACAGCCCTGGCAGTCCCACAGGCCAGGCCAGCACAGCGTTACCACAACAAGAGGGCTCCATCGACGGCATCCATTGGCAGCACCCTGCTCACTGGGCCTCTGGATTTTGATCTTAAGAACCAAAAATCACCCTGGCTGCACAGGTTTGGAGCGGGTGGAGGTTGCCTTGCAGACAAAGGTCCTGTGTTGTAGGTGAGTACAAACAACATTGATCAATGCTCTCTTGAGACGAGATACTGGCTTTGGTGCTGGAATGACTCTGCAGTAGCTCTGTTTAGCAAAACATCTTCAATAGCTGAGAGAGATGGAGGGGAGAGGCAGCAGTAGCATCACACTGAAGAGTCTGCAGCAAAGACTTAAAATTTCATGACCGTTTCTAGCTACAGCGAGAGGAGAAATCTTTGACAGGGGAGGACATCCTGGACCTCTTACAGAAGCCAGAAGGAGAGGAGAGGAAGCCTTGTCCTTTCCTGCCCAGCCTTTGCTGTACTACTGCCTCCAGCAAGCCTTGCCCACCTGGCTCCTCAAGGGCATGCCAAAAGCCTTCAGGTACTCGCCCCTTGCGTTGCCATGTCACATAGGCTCAGGCTTCAGCTTTTGGGATGCTTCCAGCTAAGGTTGGTGCTGGGAAGCAGTCTCG
The DNA here is from genome assembly GCA_013399475.1 of Chauna torquata. Taxonomy (NCBI): domain Eukaryota; kingdom Metazoa; phylum Chordata; class Aves; order Anseriformes; family Anhimidae; genus Chauna; species Chauna torquata. The sequence continues at coordinate 457,090 of VXAL01019620.1, read as the reverse complement.
AGTGAGAATTGCAGGAATGATTGTTTTCGGTGCAGCTGGAAGTCATCAGCCCAGAAAGCTGGGGTGTGTTTTCCACCGCTGTGATGTGTCCAGGGGTAAACCTCTGAGTCACTGATTCTGCAGAGCCTGTTATTCTGCTGAATAACATCTAAGGGGCAGAGAGGGCAGAGCCATGGTTCGCCAGGAGGTTAAACCAATTGCAAGTCTAAAGGTGCAGGCAGGCTCTCTTCTAAGGGACACGGTTTAGTGATGGGACTCGGTAGGTCAGGCTGATGCTTGTGTGATGTTCTTGAAGGTCTTTTCCAACCTAGAAGATTCTGTGATTCATTACTACAGCAAGGGGTGTACGACAGCTGGTATTTCAAGGTGGAAGGGAAGTGTCAGCTTTTGGTACTGCAGGTTGCTCATGCAAGCCCTGCAGTAAATGCTGCATTAGGCCAGGGAAAACCTATCTAATGGAAGAGACGAGAGCAACAACAGCCAGCAGGGAAGAGCCCGGCAGGGCTTTCCTCCTGGAGAGCCACTCCATCGCGGTGCAGGGCCCACGCACCGGGGCTGACGGCAGCTCAGGCATCCAGCCGCGTCTCAGCAAGCAGTCGGGGAAGGGCCACGCTCAGCCCACGCAGGGGCTGGGGGCCCCGGGGGCCTTCCCTCCTCTGAACAGCCGGCACCAAAGCTGGGTCTGGCCATTTCCTTCCCCTACGGTTCAGAGTTGCTTGAACCCACCTCATGTCGTGGCCCAGAGCAATGGAATGCTTCTTGGCTTTGTTCACATGTGACAAACACCGAAGCCAGACTCAACGCAGGTTTTGAAGACAGTGTTTTTTAAAATTTATATGTGAAATAATTACCTACCAAATGGTGTTTTTTTTTTTTTTTAAAAAAAAAAGCCCTGTAAGCCTTACATTTATAATTTCCTATATGCATTTTACTGAGAGGCTTTGGTTCAGGATTTTTCTCCTATTAAATTTCAGCAGACAAAAAAAAAATCAGAACACAAATACAGGTGTGCTGAGCAATATGTGTGTACGCAAATGTGCATAAATATATTTTTACTAGGAAAAATTAATACCACATTTAGTATAAAGATGATACTTCGTTGCAAATTTCTATTACAAAGTTTCTAACAATGCTAAACTTTCTTCATCAAATTATGACAATATGTAAAAAGTTAAAAGCTCATCATTAAAAGCTCATTAAATCATAGCTTCTTGCTTGTTAATTGAAAGCATGAATCACTTCATTTCATAGAATCATAGAATCATTTAGGTTGGAAAAGATCAAGTCCAACCACCCACCTAACACTACTAAAGTCCACCGCTAAACCATGTCCCTTAGTGCCACGTCCACACCTCTCTTAAATACCTCCAGGGATGGGGACTCCACCACCTCCCTGGGCAGCCCGTTCCAATGCTTGACCACCCTTGCTGTGAAGAAATTCTTCCTAATGTCCAATCTAAACCTCCCCTGCTGCAATTTAAGGCCGTTGCCTTGTGTCCTATCAGTTGTCCCCTGAGAAAAGAGACCAACACCCTCACTGCAGCCTCCTTTCAGGTAGTTTTAGACAGGGATGAGGTCTCCCCTCAGCCTCCTTCTCTCCAGACTCAAAAACCCCAGTTCCCTCAGTCGCTCCTCATATGCTTTGTTTTATGTCAGTTCATCCTACACTGCAAACCCAATAAGGCAGAAGACATTGATGCTGCAACCACAATTTTTCTTTTGTTTTTATAAGAGTGAAAATAAGAGTTATGTTAAGCACTGGCTAATTTTTTTAAGTGGGTATTTAGAGCAGGAGCGATGATTAAACGACAGCTTCACGCATTGTTTCTAAAATCCAGAATGTTTTGGAATTTGTTCCGAATAAGAAGGAAATGCAGCAAACTAAAATTTTAGGACCTATCTTTTACTTTATGTAAATTACCCACAAACAACTACATTTTGTGCTTAGTGTAATGTAATCTCTGTAATAACAATGGATACAGAATCTATTTAAATGATCTGTGCTACTGTTAGCATCACTTAAGCAAATTGTAAATCAAGAGACTTCTGTTTTACATTGATTTATGTTGTTAGAATATTTTACCTATTTGTTTATCTTTGTCTACGGGGTAATTTCTTTTCCATTCCTCTAATGGACTACTTCATTTTTTACCTGTGACATGTATTTTAAATATTAGTTTTAGATCAAGTGGTTGTAGGATTGTTCTATTTCCTTCATAGCCCAAAGGACTTTTTGTTGATGGAATAGCAATCCATCAAAACACAGCCTGTATGTAACAGATGAAGTCTCATGTGGTTGAGCATTCAGACACAGGCCTATTAATAGTTTGTTTTTTGAGGGTAACCATCCATAAAAATTCAACGAGGCAAAACCAAATTCAGCAATATCTGTCTGTTTGGCGCTCCCCTCATGCCTTGCAGCAAAACAATGACCAGAGAAAGCAAGAAAACCCTAATGTGTTTTAATTTGAGGCAGCTGTGTCAAAAAAGAAAAGAGCATTTGTTTACCCTGGATATTTGAGAGTTCATGGGGCTGCTTAGCTTTTTTCTGTGGAAAGTAAAGCACGAGGTTTTTAGAGTGTGAGCCTTACGTACACATCACTTGTCCACACAGCAACCGTAAGACCATTGCTGGCACAAGTGAGAAGTTCCTGTCATTTGGCACTTCTTGACTTGACCTTGAGCACCTCCGGTCTGACCGCCGTGTCTCCCTGGGACCCAGCTGAGGGGTGCTTTGGCCACTTGGCACAAAGCGACCCTGAGACAGAGACGCCTCTGCCTGTGCTGGAGGTCACCTCCAAACCTCAAAGTGGTCCTCATTGGTGTGGGTCTGAATAAGGTGCTGAATCCTAACAGCCCTCCCAGCCTTCTGGATATATCAGAACTTAATTTCTGGATGTCTGTGCCGGGAGAGCCCATTAATAATGTGGATCTATTCAGAAGAGTGATTCTGCAAATAGAAAGAAAAGTCAACAAGGGAGTAGTGCTGTCTCCCATGTCACGAGCGTGAGGAGATGCAGGTGACACCAAGAGCTCTGCCCAGCATCTGGGAGTCGTGGTGGCTTCAGAAGTCCCTCCAGCTGGAGCCTGGCCAGGCATTCAGAAAAGTAAGCTTCTGCATTCAAGAATTCACTGTTTGCTGTGAATAAGTGTTTAAAGGCGGGGGGAACCCTTCCACTAAAATAAGCCTGTTACAGATCGCACAGAGGGAGTGTAAACATTGAGGGATAAAGTGATGTTTGTATATTTAAATAGCAAGAAGTTAAATCACAAAGAGTAAAGCAAGATTTAGATGTATTATATGGAAGTGTAAAAAAACTCAAACCATTGCTCTTTTAAAAGAGGAAGAGTAAGGAAAATATCTGGCTTTCTTTCTGCTACCTTAAAGAAAGCTTCTGAACTGACTCAGTCTCAGCTGTGAGAGTTAAAGCCCTGACATGGGAGATTCATAGGCAGCTGACACCAACTCAGACACAGGATTGAGATAAAAGCCATGGGCTGCAGGTCAGGACACAATCTTAGGCTTTCTGAAAGAGCTCAGTCTGAAGGTGTTTATACTCTTTTTAATCAAAAAAAAAAAAAAAAAAAAAACCTATCAGATTGAAATCTCTTTGGCTTTCCTGTAATTCTTGTTGTTTAACTTGCATTCCCCTCCAGTGGGATCTGGTTTCATCTTTGTAAATGAGCAGTTTCAGTTTGGGGCTCTCTGGCTTGCAGTGCTGTCACTGTAAATGCTAATAGGGAACTCTAATTTGCATTTTATCACCTCCAGATTATTACCGAGGGACTTCAAATGGTAGACTTCAAATGATTTCTGATGGATATTTTCTGATGTTTTTTTTTTCTTCAAAAAAATGCCTACCCATCTGTTGGTCCTTGCATTTTAAAGTGTGATTTGGCCATTAAAGGTTGCATTTTGAAAAACAGCAGCAGAGGCAAATGCATCCTGGCAGAATCACTTCAAACAATGAAAAGGAATCCATGTTTAATTTAGTTCTTTGGTCATCTCAGCTAATTGGTAGCAGCAAGAAAGAATTTGGTGCTGGATTAATTTCTGCCCTCTTGAGCTCCGTGCTGTCCAACGCGTCAGGAGCTCGCTTCGGCCGGTGCTGGGCGCGGGGCCAAGATTGCTGCGGGGCTGCCCTGCCCCGCGCGGTGCTGCCCCGCACCACAGCCATGCCCACGCTGCCCGCTGTGCGCTGCACGGTGCTCGCCGTGAGCAGCAGCGGGGCGGGCTGCTCCCCGGTCCTGCAGGAGCTGATGGCTTTTTACCTCTCTAGCAACAAAAGCAGGGCACAGAGATCAAGCCCAAATGTAGCAAGTAAGTAATCGTTGCACAATGCACACCACAACAGCCACCTTGCGGCTACAGCCTCATCGCAGTTGCAGCGGGCTGGCAGTGCCCCTGTCACCCACCCATGCTACAGGCCAACATAAACTTGTTTCCAAAAAGTGAACACCAAAACAGCCACTTCTCCGTCTTTTCAAGCACAGACCAGATTCTCCAAATCCAAGCTGTGAGCGCAATTGCATACCAACAAAAGCAAAGCAGTGAGTAGTAATTAATCTGCACTACAGCAGTTGTCAAATTACATTGAGTAACCTTTCGTTTCTTCCAAAAGCCAAGTAGGATTGTATCTGTTTTTGTAGCTCCTGTTAGTGGGGATTGTAATTGCTGTTGGTACTGAGCATAGGAAAACACAATTCGCAGCTAGCAGCGTGTCAGCTCAGGCCCGATTGCCGTGGTGAGTCTTCTGCCCATTTGTCTAACACCACTTTGGGCACAGTGATGCACAGCTATTCATGCCCTTGTGTCACAACGCGTAATTATGCAGTATAATTAACTTCATGCACCGCAATTAACAAAATAGCATCTTGATACAGAAGTGTATCAAGGAAACAAACAACTTTTATCACCCACCATATGCTGCCTAGAATCAGACATTTAAGAATTGCTGTAGACTAGCAGTTGTGCATTGTAATTCATATAGGTCTTTCAGAGAGGATGACATTTCACAGGCATCTAGACAATATCTCTCCTGAGCAGCTTACCAGTACTAACAGGGAGCCGGGAGTGAATTTGTACCACCATCCTGCCCTCCTTTCTGCTGACCCCTTTCTGTCCTTCTCCTGTGCCTCAATTAAAAAACATGAGCAAACTCTCCTAGAAGAGAGACTAACCTTCTAAACAGAGATTAATAACCATGCATACCTTTATACATACATACGTTATGCGGGGAACAGTTGTGCTTATCACCTGAGCTACTTGAGCCTTTAATTGTCTTTTGGTAGCTATACATTTCATCTGCGAGGGACCTGGTCTCACCTCCAACATTGCCTGCAACTCCCACTTCTCTTCATGCACTCCCCCAAAGCCGTGCCACAGTGGGTCACGGGAGCTGAAGCCTGGGGGGAGTGTAGGAGTTTTGCCCCTACATTTTAGTAAGATCGTGAAGAGCACTGAACAGCTTTTCACTCGCTGTGCTGCATTGTTCACAGAGCAGCTGAGAGCACTGCAGCTACAGCCGGCAGGACCAGGAGCAAGCTCTCCGCCGCAGCTTGGCCCCCCCCAGCAGGGGGGCTCTTACAGGGATGGCTGTAGCAGGCAGTGGGAGGCTGGTAGCACACACAGATTTTGTGCTTGTACTCACTTCTGAGATGAAAGCAGGGGAAAACTGCAGCTAACAGTTTTGCTTCTCTCGAAACTGTAGGTGGGCTGGTGTGCTATTGGTCTGAGGTAGGTCCGCGCATCTTTCCCGCTTTCCTGAGGTTTCCCGCGTGCTGTCATCCAACTTCCCTCCTGCTGAAGGTAGCTCCTCTACCCTGCTGCCCCACGCCCCGGGCTAGAGCTGGAGGTCTGCGTGCTGCCTCAGATCCATCTCCCCTGATCCACAGCCAAGGGGTTTCGTGCCACCCCTTGCTTCCTGCATCAGACTCTGCCCTCCCTTTTCATGCCAGTAGCTGTGTGCCTCTCCCCTTCCTTGCCTAACCCTGCAACTTTGTCCTTCTCAGTGTTAACGCTGTGCTCACCACCAGTGGAGGTGAGAGCTTAATGCAATTACTTCAATCCAATCTCCACTCTAAAGCTGGTCTCTCATTTTCTTTTCTGAATCATCCAATGAGGAAAGCTGGATGATAACTTATCAATATATAGAAACTGAGCAGAAGATGTGAGATTTCCATTTTGTCCTGTTAGTACATCATTCATGGCCATACATATGAATGGTCCTTTTGTTGGCCCACTGTGACAGGAAAGATTTCGCCTTGTTTTCTTAATCTGACAGACACCCATGAATTGAGCAAGATAGATAATAAACACTTAAAAACAGAACTTTTGTTTTGTTTTGTTTTGTTTTTAAACAAAGTGATCATTCAGTTTCTCCTCCTGGAAAATTACTAACTTGCATTTATATTTCTCAGGGCTGTATGAAACATCTCATGTTTGACTAAAGCATATCTTCTTGCAGAGCATCCTGTCTTGCTCTATAGAACCGTCTCTCCTTGGTCATGCATTGTAATGACCAGTTGCCTCCACTGGTATAAAGCTGGGCCCAATTTCTAATTTAATTTGTCTGTGTCCAGCTTTCAGTCACTGGATCCTGTTGTTGTCTTTCTCTGCAAGCTGAGAGAAGTGATGACTGCCCACCATTTTCTGCCCAGGAAAGCACTTGAATGCTGTAATCAAGTCACCTCTCACTTTTCTTGTTGACAAGCTAAACAGCTGGAACTCTACATCTGTCGCTGAAAAGCACTTTTCCCTTATCATTTTTGTGGTTCTCCACCCTCCCCAATTTTTTCATCAGCTTTTCAGAATGAGGATTATCTACCATACCAATACTGCACACAAAGTGTAAAAATCATCCTTCTCCTCGTGTTTGGTTTATTCCCTCACATGCAGCAGGAAGTCAAGGGCGTATTAGCCCTTTTTTGCTGCAGGATTGCACAGGGAGCTATGCTTGGGTTACTCCTGCACGAAAAACCACTGTGTCCCTCCCAGAGTCACTGCTTGCCAGCCTCCGTTTTTCAGCACAGCCTGCACCCTTTCTCCAGAGGGACACATTTACTTCTGATTCTGTTCAAACATAGGTCCTTGCCCAGGATCCAGCTTACAGGGTATTTCAGACAGAGCTACCTAGTGGCCCATAAGAAACCTGTCCCTTTGGCGGTGATTCTCCCCCTTTGCAATTGCACTTTGAAGTCTGTCAGTTCATCCACCTGTTTCCGAGCTGGGAAGCAGAGAGTGTGCCCTGAAGGCAGTGGGTGAGCAGGTCCCATCTGAGAAACTTTCCCGTGTGGTTTGGCAGTTTCCAGCAGCCACGGGCTCCTCCAGCTCCAGCGCTGGGCACTGCTCACTCTGCACCCCAGATCTACCTTTTATCCTGCTGATCCCATCTCACCCCTGTCCAGCTGGGTGCAGCTCCAGCTCCACTCTCAGGCACATCCCGCTGGGTTAAGAGTTGCTGCATCATACTTTAGTGAACCCTGAGAGTGAGGACAGGATGGGACATATCCTTGAGACATAGGGGGTACAGCCAAATACAAAATATATTCATGGGAGCTGCAGAACTGACCAGTTCTTAAACCACCTAGCAAGTGCTTTCTGCTGTGGTATATTGCTAACCTTTCATCAGGTTTTACACAGTACAAAATTAAACCCCTTGCAATTATCTAGGTGTGCTACATCTCCATGTTTACCTGTGCAAACCTGTAATCTGAAATCAGGAAATAAGATTTCTTTGGCAATTCTCAGAAAATCACAGTAAGACGTTCTGTGCTTACCATTAATTCTTTGAGTGCTGTCACCCCCTATTGTGTCCACCAGTATGTTTTTCTACACTCCTGGTCAGTATTGGGGTGTATTTATCTGTTTCATGTACTAGGACAACATAACTATTTTTCCAGTCTCCTGGAATTTCCCCAATGCCTTCAAAATCAAGACCAGTGAAAAAGAAGGATCCTCAGCCAACTCCTGTACCGATCTTGGGGTTCACTGACATCTAAGCCTGCCAAGTTAGTAGCGTTCATCCCAACCATCCTCCTCAGTTACCAACAATCAAAGAACAATTTCTTTCAACTTCATATGACTACGTAATCCTACTTTTTTTCCAGATACAAAATAAATAATATTAAACTGCTCTGTATGATTAGGACTTCTACCATCCAGTTCTGAACCATCTACTCTCCTAAGAAGTTTTGCTCTTCGTGTGCTTCTGTATCGGCCCTAGCCTCGCAGCTGGCATGCAGACCTCTTCAGCAGGGACTGCGTGACCTTTTGATGCGACAGTGAGGAGAGAAGCATTTGCGTTCCTCGTGTTGCTATGCCTGAGGAGAAGGGAAGCTGCTCTCTCAGTGGTGCAACAGGACTGCTGACAACTGCAGGGAAGAGTAGGCCATGGAGCAGCTTTTGTTCACTGCCCATTGCTGATGACTATTAATCATTTTGGCTGATGATTACCTGCCCGCAGGCTAACGCAGGTTTTAAAATGATCGATGACCCACACTGCTCTATGTGGTGAGAATGAGTGCCTTTTGGGGCGAGTATAGCCTGCCCCACGCTCAGATCGGTGCAGCTTGCCGTTCCAGATGATTGCTGGGTGCCTGATGTGCATGAGCTGTTGGTGCTGTGCTCTGGTCTAACCTCAGTCCCATGAGCAACATTGAGCTGCTGCTGGCTGAAGAACTGTCAGGTGGTGTTCAGGGACCAGCATGACCCACAAGAGCACACTCACCTCCTGAAACAGGCAGCACTCGCAGGCAAAGGCACAGCCCCCGGGGCTGGTTGCTACCTCGGCAGTGGCACGGGCTCGCGCCCTTCGCTCCCAGCTGGGGGCTGCCCCACAGGGCTGGGGGCCGCCTGCCCAAGCTGGCTTTGCTCCAGGCCCCCCAGAACTGTGTACTGCCCGAGGGTTCATAAACCCGCCTGGAGGCAGCAGGCTCTCAAGGAACGCTGGAAACTCCTGCTCTGCTTTTGGTCGCCGAGTGTTCACGGTTTTTCCTTTTCTACCGACTCAAGAATTACGCTGGGACGGTGTTCACTGATCATCAGGGAGGATTGCCATCGTCCTGATCACCATTCATTTAAAGTCAAACAGGCAAATGGGAAGTTAGCCTTAAAATGAAAACAACAAAAAATCAAAGCCGAGATTCTCATTAGATTCTGCTTCCTGTGATATTTCTCATATTTCAGGTTTCATTTAGAAAGAGCTCGTTTCTCCTCTTGCACATGTTTTGTGGTAATCCTGTTAATAGATTTACTTCTGACTGGCACCGGAGAAACTTCAGGGGATTGGGGGTCTATTTTTTCTGTGTTGCAAGCCTGTAGCAAAGCAAGAGCGTAGGAAGCAGCGAATGCTAAAATTACACTTTGTTTGCATATTTAGTGAAAAATTACCCTGCAGGCTCCAGACACCCCGGGGTGTTCTGCTGGAGCACGTGCACTGCTTCTGCAGGCCCGACGGGGGCTGACGGCCTCCCCTTGCCCGGCCGTCCCCAGGCGGACAAGGCGGGTTCGCACCCGCGGCGGCTGCGCTCGTCACTTAGCGCCTGGGGGCTCGAACAACACGGCGCTTTGAAGCTGCCGGTCCAAATTCCCAGCTACGTTACGGTACCACGCGCTGGGCACCGATGCGTTAGGCCTCATTTCCTGAGTGGCACCAGCCCTGTGTCGGTTCTGTTACTCTGGGTGCAGCCTGTCATTCAGGAGTTTCTGAAGGAAAACAAATTCTGCTTCCCTGATTTCTGACCGTGCTAGACATTAGGATTTTTTATCTCCGCCAGTGCTTCCTGAATCATTGGCCTCCTGACCTGGTGGGACAGTGGACAGGAATCCTGAGAGCCGAGGAGAGTTCAGGGTGTGGGGGAAGCACAGCGTCCAGTGGGATCCTGCAGGGTGGAAAAAGCCAGAGCTGTTTTAGTGGGCATGTGAGTCCATGGGGCACGAGCTCATGCTTCTCTACAGCGCTTCTGCAACGGTGTTTGTGTTTACCTACATTTAACAGCTGGCCTATGGAAAATAATAAACCAAACCATGAAGTGAAAGTTGCCTAACCATTACCAGTTCTCCATGCTGTCCAACATCCCACCTGTTTTTTCTGTTTAGAAAGTAATGACCTTCTACGGATTGACTGAATGCCACTGCAGTAGGCACATGTCCTTTCCCTTCCATTCTCCTGCCAGCCTACAAGAACCAAATCAGTTTAATATGTGCTGCAACAGAAGATTTATTTAAATTTGTTCAAAACAAGAAACCATAGTCCATTGGGTATAGTAATTGCGAAACAAACAAACAAACAAGAAATCCTATGTCAGGATACATTACATATTGAACTTGCAGTTATGGCATTTGATTTACCATTCAACAGCCAAAATATATACAAACATCTGCTGTGATGGGAAATGATTTTTGTATGATGGGTTTTATGAAGCAGGAAATATTACAGTACTTGCCTTCCTTGGCTAATTCAACGCAGCCATCCATGGCTTTCCGTATTGCTCTGCACAGCCCAAATGCCACTCATGGCATACTGTGTTAAAAGACAGGAAAATGCCAACTAATAAAAGTCATCTTTTCAGTGTCTCACTTTTGAGTGCACTAGTTCTTGCGGTCTTTGAGCTGGTCACAGTTTGCATTGTTCAGCTTTAAATGGAGATTATCTTGGTGAAAGCCTTTTTAAGTCTGAGAGATTCCATTTTTGTATTGAAATACCAGATGTCATCTCCAGATTTAATATATTCTTTCATTCTAATCTACAGCAGACAAATTGTTTGATCTGACACTGCATGCTGAAGTTATATTTTTTTCCATGCTGTGTGCTAAAGATCACTCTAAAAACCTGTCAGTAGATGCCTGACAGCTTTATTTGTACTTGGTAATTAAGGGGCCCAATCTGATATCCAAATGCCTCTGGAAAATGTTACATTTTCTTTATCAGATTTGTATTTTATTCTCTCATTACTCCTTTGTTTAAAGTATTCTCTTCTCTGCTCTGCGGGAGGGGAACTGGCTGCAATTATTGGCTTGGGGTGGGGGGTTGAGTGGCGGGGATGCTCACACTACCTATTTTAAGTAAATTTGCCTAACTTGCCATATAAAGAGCCTCTCTATAGGCAAGGTTAAGGTAAACAACTTCCCAGCAGCTGAGCTAGACTCTGAGCATCTGTTGTGTGAATATCTACCAAAAGATACACAAACTGGGGAAAGCAGAGAAATACTTCTCCATTCGTTCTGACTTGCTATGTTCCCAAGTCCTTGCTGCTAACAAAAGTAGGTCATTGTTACAGCTTTGGAGTGGACCATGGTGCTTTATGTACACCAAGTTATCCCACATTTACAGTTTTGTGTGGATGTACATACCTGTTTGGTGTTATACCCTTTCCAATAATTACCGAGAGAGGATCTGCTCCTCAGAATATCCTCCATGTAGTGAAGGTATTGGTAGTGGGTTGTGAAGGAAGGCACTGCAGGAATATTTCTAAAACTGCATTTCTTCTACAGAGGCAGTGGAAAGCAACGTTGAGGAAGATGTAAAGTAATTTCAGGACAGTCTAGTGCTGTATGGCTTAAGTTCATGAAATCGTTCCAACGTGTACTAAACTTTAAGCACTTTAAGCAAGTGCTTAAGGGACTCAAGGACATTATTAAATGCTTTCCTGAGTCAGGACCAATATCTGATCAGTTAAATAAAATTAAGAGTTCTGTAAGCAGAGGCAGAATGCAAAATCAAAGTCAAAACCCAGTTTGATAAACGATCTACAGGCCGGACAGCCTTCCAGAGTTCAGGCACTCTCAAATGTCAGCGTCAGTTAAGAGATGCAAAATATTTCCTTATTATTATATATCCTGCGTGCAGCAGCACCATACCTGACTTAACCAACCCTGGGAGAGGCTGGGCTTATTTTTGCAGCAGCTGGGGGAGAACTACTTTATTTATAGAGTAGGTAAGGCCCAATGCAAACATATTTTTATACCTTTTAGAAAGTCTACAGGCTTGAATCAGAATGGCAGTTACTGAAATGGTTGCCAATGCAGCTGATACGCTGAGTTCAACTAAATTACATTTAGATAAACTTGTAAACAGCAGGGTTAGCTACCTACCATCTTGCTATGAAGGTGCTGGAGAAGAGCATAAATTCTGGCTGAGCTTGTTTCCTTAGCCACAAGATAAAGTATTTCCATTAATTTTGATCTGTTCTACCTGACTGGAATATTTTGTTTCTTTCAGTACATTTTTAGTCCTTGAGACTACTCAAGTGCTTCAAAATGCTGGCTTATAAGGTTTGACTGGTCTGTATTTGCTGTAATAATAAATGCTAGATACCAGTACTAATGCTATTACTTTAATAATTTTGATCTCAGGACTGGGTGATGATATTGAAATAGTGATACTGAACCTGTATATGTTTGTTATTACTCCCTTATCTTTCCATTTTGGGGGAAGTTATCTTTTTAATATCAACTCTCTTACATTCCTTACATATCTAGATCTGCCTATCTATCTGTTAAAAATACATCAAAATAACAACACTGTAACCAGTTATTGAGCTACAACCTTTTTATATTTGTTTCTCCTATGAATAGGCTTGATGTACAAGTTCTATTTTGAATGTGATGCTTATTTCTTCAAGCTGATCTCTTTCAGCTTACATTATTAGCTGAAATGAAAATTTTCACATGTAAAATTTTCTACTCCCCTGCAACTGTCTATGGAGGAAGAAATGAAAAGGCAGTTTCAAAATCTCTGCTGGACTGAGGCACTCAATTCCTGACTATTAGGCAGTTGGCTAACTCATCTAATTCAAGTATGCAGAAGGGTGAGTAGGCAATAAACCATTTCAAATCAATCCATCTGGCAGTAGGTAAAATAGCTATAATGAACAACATGTTTACAGAGCACATTTCCTACTCAGTCTAGTCATTTGCAGGATTCAGGCCACAGATGTCACAGGTTGTCTGAGAAGCATTAGATGCAAGGAGATGACTGTATGTGAAAGGGGAGTTTGAGGATAATTTATGGCGATGGATGTTTGCTGTTTATGCACACTTCATTAGCTAAGTCAGTCAGTCTGGCACTCATGGGACTACTCTGCTTTCCCTACTGCTTGCTGATGGCCATTTGCTCTGGAGTTCATAGGTGAGTGAACACAAGCATATGTTTTTGGATAGATGGTTTTCTTTCGGACGACTAAGGAATGCACGAAGCATCTGTTATGAAGCTGCTAGAAGTTGCTGTGTCCTTTGGTACAGATGTTGGGAAGAATATATTGTAGTATTGCCCTCTTCTCTAGGCAGAGGAAAGACACAATCTATAAAGTTTCTGTTTAAAACACAGCAATTGCATTCTGACTTCAGGAGCTCTAGGAACTAACAATATCCTAAATCCACTCTTAACATGAGAAGCTTTGTATCTGCCTCAGCTGATGCTATCAGCATAATGTCTTGGCATTATGAATCTTTGAATTGCCTTCAATAGGAACACGTGTACATAAACAACAGCAGAATTTGGCTTTGTGTATGTAAAATTATTAGGCAAATCAGTAGGAGCAGTGAAACCAATCAAGTAGCTGTCTGAAAAGCGAGAATATGAAGTGCTCTATAATGATCCTGAACAAATGACAGCTAAATTCACAGCGAGTTAAAAGTTATACTGCAATTGTGGAAGCATACTGTTTAGCAAGGATGAGCCAATTCTTTTGTTTTATGAATGAGGAATAACACTAAATTTTACAGTAATAATCAAATTCCTGGTGTAAATACATATGGAAGCATTTATTCAGGCAGGAACAGGAACAGTTATTTGATTAATATCATGTACCTTCCAGATTTCTAGGAACAAAGGGCACTGTAAATAAAGATATATTTTGCAATTGTGTCTCTTTATTCTGAGTGACAGCTTCCAGGAGATAGGGCAAAGGATAGTTCTGAACAGACAACTCACTCAGGTTGCTTTGTGCAGCTTGAAAAGCGCAATTAGCAAGACAGCTGAGAATATTACAGTAAGATGGAATATTGCAAATGACAAAACAAAACTCCTTAATAAATTCAAATTACTGATGCACCATTTACCATTGTCATCAAGGCACCTCTGCAGGTGGCACCAGGTAAACAGTATGCATCAGAAGGAACTGAGGCTGCATGTCCATGGCATGAGCAGTTCAGTAGTAAAACTGCTTTAAAAACATGCTCCCACTTCCTTCCCAGCCCTCCTGCCCCTCCATGCTTCTTCCTTCAGTTATGCAGCACATAGTTACATCGGTTTAACAAATTCAGCGTAAGAATTGAACTGACAAAACACTCCAAGCTTAACCACAATCAAAGTACTTACATTGGAAATACTTGTTCTTGAAATGAAGATTAACTATCCTGGTATAATTGTCTTATACCAACTAGCCTCCTTATTGTACCCGTATTTTTTAAGCCAGGACAGCTGCAATAGAAAGTGCTCATACTCCTCATCGAGAAACTGAGCTAATAAAACTGTGATGTGTAGAAAATGCCTCATGACGTTTTTCCATGCTTATTTTGAAAAATCTCCCTTCTCCTTGCTAGGGTGTTATGATTCACCCTCTGCAGTACTGGGCATCTCTTCAGCCCAAAGTGGGAAGCTAGTGAGGCAGCAGCCCTAGTCGGTCCTCAGCACACTGAGCATCTGAGTGCTCAAAGCCCTCCTCAAACCAGGTCTCTTAATGGCCACTCACTCAAACTTCGTGATATCCAAATGTTTTGGGCTGAAGTCTGCTCAAGAACCTCCTTGTGTTTCTCTGGCTATTTACGTCATATGCATGAACAAAGCTGTTGCATCTCTCCTGTGCTGCCCATCCTAGGATTTGCACTTCCCACAGGGACAGAAGTTCTTACTGTCTCTGCAGGATGGACTGAGCCTAGAATCTGCCCCCGGTTCTGAGTTAGTACCACACCTGACAGCACCCTGATTAGCATGAGAAACATCTAGGTGTTGCCATAACACAGGCCACCACAATTTCCTGCTCTAAGTCCTACTATTGAATAAGGTCTGGCTAATTTTAAAAAGTTTAGTTAAATAATGCTTATATGAGACCTGAATGTTGGCTGATCTGTAATTTAATAATTTATGTCACTATAATTTCCTATAAGCCTGTAAGAACCACAAACCACAGATCATTCTTCTGTGTTAGGTATGACTACCACTAGGGTGGTACTCAATTTTAGTTTGTACTTATGCATACAGTATTATTTTATTTTTATCATGGACTTTATGAACGCATGGTTACTTCCTTTCTCCTATGGACTGTCTCATAGCTTTAAATTAACAGCTCCTGGAGGAGAGAGACAGCATGCGACATGTGTACAGAATCCAAGACTGACAAGGGTACACATTCATTCATTATAATGACTAAGAAAGAATGAAGATTGACAGTTCAATCACTTATTAATAGAGACTTACTGTATTCTCATTCATGAATGTGTTCGTCAAATTCTAAAATATTTTAAAAGGATATTATTATTATTGAAGTTTGATTTAGTACTTTCTCCTTTCTTGACAGTGTAGAAAAATCTCCATGAATAAACAGAATTTTAATTAGTCTGAAAAATACCGCAAAATTACTGATCTTTTTCCTTTTTTTTTTTAATTTTGGGAAATATCTTTTCTGTTGCAGACTGACATGAGGCAGGACTTAAATATATGATCAGGTATGATATGAGGTAGCAGGTTGCAAACCTCAGCTGAGCCAAAGGACTAACACACCATTCCAGACAAGACAGGCACAAGCTGTTATGTTACTTTTAATTTGCTATGGCCAGAGGTCTCAGACTCAGTGACTGAATTAAAACCTTAATGACAGAGACTAATGACAGAGTCCACCATGAAAGACTTGGCAAAACAGGGTACAAGCCTTGTCTCACAGAGCATCTCTGTCTACAGCCCCCTTTCCTGGAGGAGCTGCTGCTCGATGTCGGGCAGGTCCGTGCTCCTGCAGGGCAGCTGTACACAGCCCTGGTCACTGAGGGAACCCAGTGTGACCTCAGCTTCCATGACACACTTGGTTTGTGTGAGAGCAGCCCGGCCACCCCTGCGGTGAGATGGGAAGCAGAGCTGCTGTCTCAGGGTACATGGTGCCAGCTCACGGAAAAGCTCACGGCCACATAAAAACGGTCTCAGTACATATGCAGGGTAAAGCAGGCAACCACAGAACCATGTTAAATCTCGTCCTGTTACAACTATTCCTCTTCCAAAGTCTTTGAGCACCTCTTCAAGCAACTGTTTTCTCTCCCAAGTTAAGATTTAGTTAGATTTGTACAATTCTTGTTTTGAACAGCTTCACACCCGTTTGTTTCCTTGATTTCAATGGCATTGATTTGTCGGTTTGTGTTATTGTCTGTTCATGTTCTACAGTCAGATGACAATCTCCTTTCCCTAAAAAGCTTTTTTTTTTTTTTTTTTGGCAGTGAACAAGTCATATTTTTCCAATGTTTGGATGTTAAAATGTTTATTCTCTGTTTCATGTTGACTGATTAGGTGAGGTGCAGATATAGACAATCTTTAATTTAAAAGAAAATATCCTCTTGGTTCAGCTGGTTGGGTGGAGAGAAGGTTTTGTTCCCATAGCAACATTTTGCATTTGAGCTTGCAGAAATGAGGCTGCCTAGAGGCATTTCAAACATGCTGCATTTAAAGAGCTGCTTGCACTCTACAGTGTGTTTTCATTTTTGTATATGACAATTACTTAGCAAACACCAGAGAAACAAAAAGAAAAATCTTCGCATACCAATACATTAAACTCAAGCCTGCTGATACTGGAGATGCTATAGAGCATCACTTGAACTGCTCTTGTAATATGCACAGAGTGAAGCAACCTTGAAGCTTTACTGTCAGCTCTCTGAATAGACACCACAACTTCAGGTAAAAATCAGTTCAAAGCTCAGGTGTCACTTTTGTAAGATTTCTTCTCCTATCTCCATCTGAGACAATGCTGAGCATGGCATTGTGAAAACTAGTTTGAAGGGAACTGGCTGGTAGGCTGGGAAACAGAAAACCCATGCAGGAGGTTGTGTCTCAGAGACATGGGGCAGGAGCAGGGGAAGGGCTGTTGAATGCTTGCAGAATGGTGAGACAGGATGGGGGAAAAAAGTCCCAGTACAGGGAAGTGCTGAAGGAAGACATCAGTGGAAAAAGAGTGGAGGACAAATCCAGTTTAGGTGCAGTTTTTGCATTTCATACTGTAAAGTTTAATCGTGCATTAGCAGGGGCAGTTTTTGTGGCTAAAGAAGAATGAATTAGACTTCGGTGGTGACAGAGGGACAAGACAAGGAACAGACTTCACTTCAGGACTTTTGGTTTGTTTGTAAAATGCTGGGAAAGAAGGACAGAGCACAAGAAATCCAAAGAAGTCCTTAAGGGGGGTGATACAAACTAGCCCTTCCTCTCTGGCTACTGGCTGTCTGTGTTTTACCAACCACACTCTCAATCAGCACAAATCTTGTTCAGGCAGAACTGGAAAATTCCATGTACTTATCCAAGATTTCACTTTGGGAGGGACACAGATCAGTGGCACAGTATACATGTCAGCACAGAAGCACAGCAGTTTTGTCCAGGAAAAAATGATGGGAAGTCACCCAGGAACACGGAACTGCAGATGAAATGCACACATAGAATCAATGTTATGGTATTTTATGAATTATATTTTTAATATATGGTGATACTTTAATGGGAAATTTGTTTGCCTTTTGTGTCTACCTTTGGCACTGACAAGCAAAGTAGTACCATTAAGAATAAGAGTATAGGTGTTATTGGTAAATATGTTAGAGGGAACAAGTTGAGAGAGCACTGAAGTATTGTAGCATTCAGTTGGCAACATAACACTGTAAAATGGCCCCAATATTAGAAGGCAGTAAATTGTTACCTAAAGCTTTTTGGAGGGAAGGAAATAAAAGCAGTGGTTTCAGAAGTTTTGTGGAAAGCAGACACCTCAAACCAAAAAATACGAGTGAAAGTCAGAGGAAAGAAGAAGAAGACAAGGTTATGCTGAATGCTGGTTGTTCTGTTACTCTCCATCCGAGCTCTTCTGAGCTGACCAGCAAGGGCTGGAGTACCTAGTTACAATGCTGTGATCATGTGGTACTGTTGTATGGAAGTAAAGCTCTTTGAAGACCAGCAAACTAACATGGTGTTATCAAAACAAGCTTGAAAATAACAGTACAATATGAGTTTTGGAGAAGGAAGTACATCTGTGTACAGAGAAACTGATCAAGGGTCTGTTCCTGGAGACCACGGATCAAACCCACCAAATCATTCGCTGCTTCATGCCCAGACTCCCTCTGAAGAGGCCTCGTATTGCACGAGCATGATAAATGGGCTGAAACTGCAGGAGAAAACTGGCATGCAGGGTGATATAAGAGTGAGTGTACTAGGGAGGAACACAGAGATTGCTTACAGTAACACAGGGCCAGGAGAAAGGGTGGGTGCCAAGAGCTGTGCGGAGTCAGAACAACTGATAAAGATCTCAAAAAAAAAAGATAGTGATGGGACAAAAGAGTGGAAACATAAGCAGCGCTGAAGCCTTGAAATGATACCATCGCAGACAGGACAAGACAAGTCAGCAAAGTTAATTATTTACTGCTGATTGGCCAGATGGCCCTGGAGTTGTATCAAAAATCCCTGCCCACCACATTTCTCTACAAGCCCGGAATCCAAACTTTTAATCTATCTTAAAATGCTTATGGTTTCAAAATAAAGCAGTGGACTCAAACTGCTCCAGGAAAAAAAAGCAAAAAAGCAAAAAAAAAAAAAAAAACAGAAGTGTACAGTGGAAGAAGGAGGCTGCAGTATTCCTGCTGTTACGAGAAAACAAATAAAAAGCACACCCAGAGGAGGTGAGTGATCTAATACAGCTTTTGAAAGGTACAGGCATCGGGGGCTATCTCCAGGGCAAATGGCTCAGCCCTGCGCTTTGGGAGGACAAAAGCTCTGGCCTTGAAGTGGGGAGCCGGCTTTCCAACAACCTGTCGTTAGCGATCCTGAGGAGGCTGCTCTATGAAAACTCATGTTCCGGAGCCAACTGTAGATAGTTTTTGGATCATCAGAATGGTAGATCGCTGTGAAACCTGTTCTAAGACAATGAACTCTCTTAATGGGTAAAAAGCTGAGGTACTGAGGACTGAGGTTTGGGGTACTCAAAGAACCACATAGCTGTAATTTAAGTATCACAACACCCAAATCTTAGGGTTCCAACTCTCCTTTAATTATTCTCAGAAATCTTCTTCAGAAAAGAAGTGATTCGAGAGCACATGTCTTTTAATGAGTGTAACTGCAGAGAAAGCAAACTAAATACCCAGAATGGATCCCAAATGCCTACGGTCCAGGATTATTGCTGATTTTCTTATTCCTCTTGATTATTCAGTTTCATTTTTAGGTAAACTAGTAATTTTATCAAGCTAAAGCAAGTAATTTTACACAATCAATCCTAATGCAGGAAGGACACTTGCACTTCAGTGAGAAAATGTCTAGAAAGAAAGGAAAGCACATACAGGGATGACAGCACGTACATTAATGTCCCTTACCATTTTACACTGGGCAGAGGACAAGAACAGTCAATGACTAGCAAGTAGTATTCTTGGAAATGCCACAGACCTTGGAGAATAGTCATCTACAGTGACTATGGAAACATCATATCACACCTGTAATATAGAAATTTTGACAAAATGAGGGGTTCTTTATTTTCAGTAGAAGAGGCAACCCAAGCAAGTGAATAAAAAGCACCGCTGAAGCCATTATGATCAGACCTGAGAACATAATGAGACACCAGCTCATATGCCAAGGAGAGCCCAGCAAATTTGAGTTGAATATCTGTCACCTGCGATGCAACATCTGTGTCATGGGGTGGGGTTGTTACATCGGCAATGATGACCAGCGTAAAAAAAAAAAAAAAACAGTCACAGAGGTTCAGCTCAAGCGACCCCCGTCCCTTTTAGCACCTTAACGTAACCTTGCGCTGGGTAACACGTTACACCACAAGACCAAAGGAGATAGCGGGGGCTGACTCAGTCTGCACAGCATTACAAAAACGATGGCCAACATTTGGTGGCAGAGTACTGTGATGTGGCTTCCTGCTCTACATGCAATGCGTTATAAACTCTGTATTAACCTGCCAGCAAGTATTCAGCCACTCAAGCTAAACATCTCCTGTCTAACTACAAGTGTAAATGTGGTGACAGTTGAATCTAGCTTCTTTGTCTGCTTTCTACTTACTAACTAGCTTGCTGAAAATTAATTTACTGTGAATCTCTCTCTACACGTTCACCGGACTGAGGTTTCGTGCATGTGAGATCTGTTACCTGAAAATAGGGCACAGGGCAAACTTGAAACAACGGGTTGCCATGCGATAAGGCACAGAGAGTAACATGCTACGGCATGAAGCTGTGTCAGGGGAGGTACAGGTGGGGTGTTAGGAAAAGGTTCTTCACTGTGAGGGTGGTCGGGCACTGGAACAGGCTCCCCAGGGCAGTGGTCACGGCACCAAGCCTGCTGGAGTTCAGGAAGCGTTCGGACAAAGCTCTCAGACAGATGGTTTGGTTTTTGGGTGGTCCTGTGTGGAGCTGGGAGTTGGACTGGATGATCCTTGTGGGTCCCTTCCAACTCAGGATATTCTATGATTCTGTGATCCTGCAGAATTGGAAATGCTTGGTGCCGTCCTCCCGAGGCACAGCACAACCTGCTGCTACTCTGTCTCCCGCGTTCAGCCACCAGGCACACACGCTCACACGAGGTGCGCGTGTGCGTAGATGCAGATTCAGCGCGCTAAGCCATGATTCACCTCCTCACACCAGGCAGCAGGAGCCTCGGGTGCTTGTGTTTAATGCAGAAAGTACGTTATAATTAGCACTAAATACCCTTCGAGATCAGGTTCTATTTTAACTTGAGAACAGCCTGTAACTCTGCAAGCGTACTACAGCTTGTAGGGAAAGTACATTGCTCCTGGAACAGGTGTAATTTGCTTTGGGTGAGACTTGTTTTGTTACAGGGAACTGTTGCAGGACCACGTACGGAGTGTTGAAACACCAGACCAGCACGGTCAGAGCAGCTTCCCACGGCCCGGATATGGCCACGGCCATGAAGCCATCCAGCCTGGCATCTCCCTCCTGCCCAGAGCGGGAAGCGACCCCTCTGCTGCCGCCTTCACTGGCCCAAGCCAGCCAGGCCAAGGCTGGGCCCCGCCGGGGGCGGCCCCCGGCCCTCCAGGCGGGGAGGAAGGAGCCAGCAGGGCGCTGCCCGGCCCCACGCCGGCTCCCCCGCCTCCCCGCAGGTAGGGCCGGGCTGAA
>VXAL01019620.1:282459-435001 GCA_013399475.1 Chauna torquata | reverse complement strand
GGGCGCGAGTGCGAGGACGGGAAAACTTTCCCGTCTGCAAGCGGGAGGGTGTCGGAGCAGGCTGCTTCCAGGCTGGAGTTGCCATGGATGCCTGCGCTTCAGCCGGCGTTGGTCGCGCTGCGTGAGTCAGGCCGGCGGCACACGTGCGTGTCTGGTGCCGCTCGGGCGCGGGGAGCCGGGGAAGGGCCCCGCGGGCCGGCCCGGCTAGCTGCAGCGCTGCCGGGCAGGAGGCTCGTCCCGCCGGCGCTGGGTGAGCGCCGAGCGCCCGCAGCCGCTGAGCTGCCTGGCGGAGGGAGCCGCTGGTCTGTGAATCAGCCATCGAGAGGGACTGCCAGCGCCTGGCTCCCCTGCCTCCCTCTATTGTTCCCCGCACGGCAGCGGATTATTCCTTCGCTGCAAAATCTCGTGCAGGGAGAGACTTCAGCAAATGGAAGAGCTTCTCATTTTTACGCTCGGCAGCAGCGCTGCTTGTTTTATGTGAAGGTGAATGCAAGACTGTTAGGACTGGTGAAGGTGCTGCGAAAAGCTTTAGAAAAATAACCTGAAGGTCTGAGCTGAGAGGAGCATGGCTACCTAGCAGCACGAGACCTACTCTGGAGCTGCAACCCAAAGCTATTAAAGTCAGTAGGAATCTTTTTCCGGACATAAGAGGATGTACATACAGACCTTCCAGCTCCTAGTCTAATTTTCAGTAGTCCTTCCTAAATGCAAGCTTTAGTTCTAGGTGGACCTGGGCTGGTTTCCATCACAGCTGAAAACTGGCTGTAACAGGAAACTGACAGTGTAGCAGGAGCATTATTGAAAGAATGAATCACGTAACTGCTCGGTCTTCTTGTCCCACTGTTGTTCCTGTCTTGCTCTCATTTTATGTTATTTTTGCAAATTTTGTTGTTACAGATTTGGGCCCACTTGCCTACATTTGCAGTAGCTAAGACAGCTGGAGTAGCAAGGCATCCCACAAAATTCACTGTAAAACACGTGGGAAATCTCTAGCCGCTCTCAGTGGTGAGTAAGGCGATTAGAGCCTGGTGTTCGCAGTGCTTCTGAGTGCACTGACATGAGGTTTGATGGCTGCACGTAGTTTGGCAGAGCCTGCAGAGCGATGCAGAACAAAACAGATGATGTAGGATCTCTTTCCTTTGTCCAGGAGAAGAACCCTCCACTTAGCCACACTGCCAAAACCAAGTATAACTAATTTGTTTTTACAAATATTCCCGGAGCAGTATTTTACACTGTTAGTGTTAATTATTATGTAGTAATTATACAGTTTGGACAGACTAGGTAAGAGAAAACTAGTGAATTCTGTCCCAGCATTGTGAATAACGTGGAACAAATGCTTCATCTGAATTTTGCCTTCTTCCACTATCCATCACACTCCTTTGCCTCCTAGGAGGAGGAGTGCAGAGATCATCAGGATTTGAAATTAAGTGCTTTGTAAAGGTCAAAATGACCTCAGGGATGGTGGATACATGGTATCTGAGCCAGGTTTCCTTTGCATACCTAACTCATAGGCTGCCCCAGGGCTGAATCGAAGTTTGAGGGTTGCCCTTCCCTGGCATCCTGTTCTGTGCTGCATGTTCAGCAAGTTGCCCGTTCCAGAATAACCTCTGTGTGAATTCTAGGCCACCTGTGCTAAATTCCTCTGCTGTATCAGAAGTAGAGCAGTACAAAGAGAAGTTACGCTAAGCTAACTTTAGCTTGGAAATGATAAAAATAGTAGTCCCTAATTCTTAGGGAGCACCGCAGGGCTAATGAAGCCTGGATGAAGAACCTTCTAAGAGAGGGAGTCTCCATTTAGGAAAAAGTAGCGAGAAATGAAAAGAACAACAATTGCAGACCTCACTTTGGATCAAAAGTGCCCAGATCGTGTTTTATGCATCCAAATAGAGAACTTTCTCACTGAGTTCATGGATCAGGTCCTTAGCATGTCTTTATAAATCAGTAATTGTGTTGGCAACCAACAGATGAAATTAATTTCATACCATGGCCAACGTATGAAACCTCAGTGTCACTTGCTTTGTCTCCTCTTTATTTTCTGTGGTTCCAGAGGAGGTTCTTTCATATGTGACATAGCAGCCCCATTCTGCTTTTACATCTGTTGGGATGGGAAGATAAAACAGGGAGAAAACCCTGGTTTTCTATTGTTTCTCCTGTTCCTTGATTTTATGGTAACACGAAGAAGCCTCACATTTGGGACCTCTCTGACTTTGCTGTCCCTAAATGCGCTTGATGTTTCATTGATTACTTCAAAAATAAATTAAGCTGGAGAGAACTGGGCCACTGAGAAACAAAGCTGAAGTGCTTGCGCGAGGTTTAGCGTGGGTCAACAGCTCAGTGTTAAATCCACACTTTCCATTTAGATCAAGTTTTCCAGTGCCGTATGTGCTCATAAAGGAACGATAAATGGAAGAATCGTTTCAAATGTCTCAGGAGCATAGTTAAAACCAGGATTCTGTTGAGGAAATAATATCCTTGCTCTTCCCTTCTAACGTGGAGCACATGGGCTCGTCAGGATGGGTGGAGTCAGTGAAATCTTAGTGTCTGGATGGAGCTGCTGTTGAGTCGTGTGGGGTGAACTTTCCTCTGACGGAGCCCTTGGCTCCTCGGGTGAGCTGTTCACTCTGAGGAGCCTGCCTGCTCCTTCCCTGTGTTTTCATCGCCAGGCAGGGGTGACCTGAACTCTGCAGTAGTATGCAGGTGCTGGCAGTCATGCGGCTTCAAGAGTGACACAGTGGTGCTCTGTGTGTCCTCCTCTGCACTTTTGCCTGCCGGTGCAGAGGTACGCCCTAGGCTCCCTGTGTTTCTCAAGTCCTTACTGTAGTCTGTGGAGGAAAGCAGACTAGCTCAGGCTAAGTGAGATCTGGTACTGTGTGCAGTGGAGAGCTATGTGGTAAGAAAGAAAGACCACCACAGGGAAGGACGGGCAGTAGCACAACACTGCTGGTCTGCTGTTTTCAGGGCTTTCTGCTGAACTCGGAGCCTAGCTGAATCAGCTCTTACTGTGTGCTCCTGCTAGGGAGCAGCTGAGGCCTCTCTGCCTGCCACCCCCTCCTTCTGCTACCTCCAGCTACACGTGCTTGACATGTTCTCTGTGAAGGGAGTGCTTTCTAAATCCTCTCAGTATGAGTGAGGTCCAGGCTTCCTAATTCTCCTACTGTCTTATCTGAGATGCTTTACAGGAGTCTCATCTTTCCAGACAATGTGTCCTCCTCTATTGTCTCTATGCAGTCCCCGTTTAGACTTGAGCAACATGATGTACAGAGTTCCCTGGTCAACACTGCTTTTCCTCCCTCTTCAAGCGGATCAAAACAGTTGAAGATAACATAGGCATTTTGACGTACTTTCTTGCTTATATGAGTACACATTTTTAAGAACTCCATTACGTAGAATCTAGGTGCTGCAGCTGGATTTATAGCTAATGACCACTGCGGTTGGTCCACTGGATGTTATTCCTGGTGAAAAATCTGTTTCTTTTTCTTCTTTACTTTTCACTCAGTTTTGTATTAGTATGAAAATACTAATGCAAATATAAGCAGGATGAAAATCCCTGAGTTTTTTTCCTGTTTTTACATACCTTCCCCTCCCCACCTATCTGTTAGAGAGTGCAGGAAGGTGGTGACAGAGTGAGGAGAGGAGAGGAGAAACTACATTTTCAGGCAACTGATGGAAAACCTAGTTCTTCAAACCTCAGCATTCTTACCTCTTTGAGTTTGTTTGTCTTTCAGCTTCTTTTGCCAGATTTTCATGTCTTAATTTACCATATGAGGAGGTAATCTATTCAGCTTAGACAGTTTTTCACAAGATCACTGAAGTACATATTAGATATAAATTTGCACTGGCTGTTTTTATTCTCTTTTTGAATATCACCGCTGTGTATCTTCTTCATTTTCACTAGGGAAAACAGAGGCCCAATTCACATGTCAAATTCTGCTGGAGCTATTTTTTCAGGCAAGATGTACCCATCATTGCAAATTACTGGAAATCTAACACATCAACAAGAAATTAGTGTTTAGAGACAACTAAAGGAAGACATTAGTATAGTGAGAAGGTACTGAAAATCCAGGCTGGGCTAAATAAAATGTGTAATAAAGGTGAAATTGTGTGTTACTTCTGTTTTTATTATATGTAATTTAATGTTCTTAGGGTCTTTTTGCCTCTGACTCTCAGTAATTGGCAGGTATGCTAGTAGGTACAATTGAGGAGGGGAAGAGAACAACGTGCTTGGTAATGCTCTGTTTAATTCATAAGGCAGGTAGGAAGGATATATGTATCTTGATAGATACAGATTGGTGCTACATCTTGCTATAGGTTTTAATGACCAGATATATGAGCAGAATGAAAGTCTTATTTTTTAACCAAGTTGTCATTGTCTGTTTTCTACAACTTGTTGTGCAAAACTGTATATACTGGTACAATTTGGGATAATGGGAGTGGGTGGCACTGTAGCGCTGCTGGAGAAAGAAGTCCCCTTTTGGTATTTTTAGTTGCTCAGAAATTGTCTTCATAGCACTGTCAGTCAAAAACTACACTTCAGAGTTGAGGTAATAATGGGAGTTTCCTTATTCAGCTATTTTAGAGGCTCTACTGTTTTGGCTGCCCTCAGGGAATATAAAATGTGCTACCAGTTAAATCCATGACAACAGATAGTTTACTTAAGCATGAGCTTTAGCCAGGCTAACATGTAGGCAATGTGACTGGGTAAGACAAAGGCCATCCTGGACTGCGGGAGCGCTGAGTAAATTCTTGCTCCAAGCAGCAGTGGGGATTTGAGTATGGGTCTCCTGCATTCCCGCTAGGATGTTGGGAGAAACAGGACAAATAAGCAATCTGAGATTTCTGCTGGAGCTTGGGCAGGCTGTCACTGGGTGGGTTTCAGTGGATTTTGGCAATTCTGTCAGTGAAAATATAGCTGCCTGGAGGAGTTTAAGTGCCTAGAAGATTACAAGATGTGTGAGTGAGGATTTCAGTGGGACATCGGTGTTGGTTTTGAAGGACTCCGGATAAGAGGATTTCCTGCCTTTACCTCAAGTACTCCTATTAAAGAGTTCAGCTTTCCCATCAGTGCTTCTGCTATTTTTTTTTCCATGACTCAACTGATTAGCAGTGGGATCCATCTCTGCCAACAGTGTATATGACGCAAATACAAACATGCTTGCATGCATTGGGAAATTCTTGCCTCAAAAAGTAAAGAGTTGAGGCAGTAACAAGGGAATAAAGGGGATCAAGGCAATGAAGCTGAGGCTTCAGGTTCTGTGGTGGTGTGTGCTGTGGCAGGCAGCAGGTGATGGAAAGGCAATTCATTCTGCTCTGCAACATGAACTAGGATGTTTAAAGGGTAGGTTAGTATTTCTGCAATTTCAGAGATCTGAAGTTGGAAGTGTCATTGTGGTATAAATAAACATTGCTGGGCTGTCACAAACATATCTGCCATCTATTTAAAGTTTTTAAAATTATTTTCGTAAGATTCTAGAGTAAAATTCTTTAAAGTTGGGCAATAAGGAGCCAATATCTAATGGAACGGCTGTGAGGTTTATGTGTCGTAGTCCCCGAGTTTGCTTTTGAAAATGAGATTTAAATGACTGACATGCTTTTGACTGTCTTCTTACAGGCCATATTTTTATCTGCCATGTTTGTTGGGAAGCAGAGAGGAGAGTAAGGAGTAAATGGCTTGGAGAGGAAGAATTCAGGAGTGATTGATTGCTCACTGTCTCTTTCAGTAGAAGATCTGGGGGTACCAAATGAAACTGTCAGGCACCAGGTTCAGAGCAGAGGGATATGCTCCTGGTATAGCTGTGGAGCTCCTTCCCATTGCATGTTGTGGAGGGCATGAGTTGCCCTATATTCAAAAAACCAAACAGATTCAGAAAGAAGAGTACTTCAAAGACCCCTGAGTACCGAAAGCCCTTGGCCTGCAGATCCCTAGCAGCTGGAACGTGTTCTAGGGAGCATCATTACCTGGTTATTCTGTGCTTGGAATCTTCCCTAAGCATCTGCTGTTGGCTGCTGTTTCAGACAAGGTACAGGTATGGATTTAATGTGAGCCAGTGTGCTCCTTACGGCCCATTGCCACATAACTGAGCTTTGTTTTCCTCTGAAATTGTTTATGAGATTCTGAACCTATTAGAGTCGTACTGTTGGTTAGGCAGGTCAGCTGAGAAATGTTTTATGGGTCTAAGTCAAGAACGTGTGCATAACTTATGAGTGAAGCAGTGGGAGAACAAATAGAGGAAGATTAAAATCTCTTACGCATGTTGGCTTCATTGACCTAAAAACAGTAGGATTTTTAAAAAGTAATTTCTTGTGTTAGTGGCCTGGACCTGACTCCTGTTCAGGGGGATGGAGGTCAGAGTGGCTGGTTCCAAGTTTCTCTATAGGCTGCACACGCCAGGACCAAGATTTCCCTCACCTCGTGTTCTGAGCTTGTGACAAATCAGAATTTAGCACAAAAGACACAAAAAAGCAAAGTTAGTACCTCTTCCTCTAGGTATTCCCCGGTGCTGGAATGTTGTCCTGGTGAGAAAACAATAAAATCTTAACTTTTAAAAATATATAGGAAAAAAATATCCAAACAGACATGGAAAAAAAGGGGGACAGATGTGTTGATTTGCCTCTTTGTTTGTGAGGAGAGCAGGGGAATTTTGCCTCCTTTAACAGAGGTTGCTTCCAAGTCTGACCAATGGTAAAAATCAATTTCAAAAGGTTTTTTTTGTTTCCATTGCTTGAGGGTATGGCTGTGTTGGATTGAGTGGCCAAATAGAGTTAATAGGTTCACCTTGGTATGAATTCCTGGTAAGTAAGCCACGTGTCTCTATGTTTTCCTGTCAGTCTTTCCTGCAGTAGTTAGCAATTAGTGCGAAAATGGATTTCTATAGTCTGCCTCTTTAATACACAGTAGAAGTACATTTAGAAATGGGCATTGATGTTTTGTGTTTTTGTCTCCAAGGCTGCCTCTTTCCTCTTAGAGAAAAAATGACTCCTGCTCTGGTGAGAATGCCGCTTGCTGTGTCTGCCCGGCACTAACACCCCCCGCTTCCAAATAATTCAGCCGAGATTGAGCAAATCTGCGTATTTCCTGGAATGCTGCAAGAACAACCAGATCATTTGATATGGGATTCCATGTAGTTTGGTGACAACCAAGGTCTCCTTAAATTGTAGTATTCGGCTTACAGATGTATTATCTTGCTTGCTTTGTGGTAGGACTTGTAGGCCAAATATCCCAAATGTTTCAGACCAGAGGATTATTGTGAACTGTGAGCCTCTCTCAACCTCTGCTGATTGATTTGCGGTTGGAAACTGCAACACTTTTCTGTTCTGTGCACCATTTTCTTTGGCTTCAGCTATGTTTTGCAAGCAGTGCCAAGCATTCAGTGTACCTCCTCCATGCCGTCTGAGGAGGTAATTTCCCTCCTTAGAGGACAAGGGGCGCCGACCTGTAGTCCTTGGTATAATGATTGCCTCCCCGACACAGGGCGTGCGGCTCAGTGGATTGGGCTTTGGGGTTGGTTAAACAGGTACTCTTGTTTTTACTGGGCAGTTGATCTGATGTGTGATTTTTAGGCAAATTTGTTTGATCTTTTTCTGCTGTGGTCTGTCTTGTACATATTGTTGGTGAAGAAACCTTTTCTGTCATTGAAGAGTAAGTAAGACTTTCCAAAACCTTTGATATTCTCCAGTTGTAATGTGAAAAATGGCTAGGGCTCACCTTTTCTGCCCTGCTGCAACATCTGTGCATGCTCTGACAGATCTCGTGTGTCTTCAGGACCTATAAAATGAAGACACCAACTCTTTGGTCACTGGTTTCCTGCTTCTGAACAACTGATCTTAAGCTATTGTGTTTAATGTAGTGGAGCCTGACCTTGAATGCCAGAAACCATTTTAAAAGAAAATACCTCACTGGCATTTTTGTCAAAGCTATTTTTAATAGAAAACAGGGTTTTGATGTAAAAAAAAAAAACCTGCAGAAAATGTATTTCTGCTGAAAATATTGAATTTTCCCTGAAAAACTAACCTCTACTTGAAAAATTATTTAAAGCTCTTTATTCACAATGGGGAGTCAAAATCTTTTGCAGAAGGGAAAAATATATATTTTTCCCCAACAGCAATATAGTAATAATGTTTGCTAGTTTAATTTAGATATTCTACTGTTTTGTAAATTAGTAAGAATTTACATCCGTTTTTTCTTTTTTGTTATTATTCATCATGGACATTTGCTAGCATGTAATTATTCATACCAGTAATTGAATTTGTAAATCCCCCAGTAGTTCTCTATCCTTTTCAGATGCACTAAAAACTGTTCTATTAGATGTTCTCTTCATCTTTTTTTTTTTATCTTTTTTTTTTCCTTCTGTTTATTTCTGGAGAGATGAATAAATGGAGAGATGAAGAAACACACTTTTTAATGCATTTGAATTATCTCACTTTTTGTCAAGATATATTTTCAGGTAACACAATTAGTTAAAACTCCATTAACCATTTAAAAATGAAATATCCCCTAGTGGCAGTTCTTTGGTACTGGCCTACTTGAGTTAATGATTACAAATGGAGGTATAATACATATTGACTTGCTCAGAATTAAAAGAGGATTTTTGTCATTTTTCCTGCTCTTTGATGTATAAAGGATGCCTGAAGAGATACTCTTTCCTCTGCTTTTTACCATTTAGATTCACTCCATCCTGGTCTTCCTGTGAGTTAGATTTTAGGGCTAATTTATTTTATTTTGTTGAAAGCAGGGCTGGTTTTACAGATTTGGTATACCTTCTTAGCAAATGGATTCTCTCTGACCTTCAATAAGAAAGAATTAGGGCACGTTTTCTAAGTTTTTTGCTATTTGCAGTAGCTCTCAGCAGAGGTGCTCAGCCTTGCAGCGGAGAAGCTGGGTCCAGTCTCAGATGGTTTTTTCCTTTTGCTGTCAGACTGACCTGTTCCCATCCCCTGCCATTTTCTTACCACCTGAGCAGCCAGTTGTGTCTGTGGGAAAGCTCGGATAGACTGAGTTGTTTTTCTAAGTGCTTTGTAAGACAAAGAAAACTTTTCAGAGATGTCTGCCTTAACCAAGACTCACAGATGCCAGTTCATCTACTGTTGCAGGCAAATTAGGTTTCTGTGCCTTGCAAAGCACCTGAACTGGGAGGCCTTTCACAGCTGAGCCCAGAGGCTACCTTGATGAGGGAAGAAAGCAGGAAAAGGGTCCTTTTGCAGAGGGATGTTATATTACAGTAATAAAGTTCGATGTTTAGGTGCTGCTCAGGTGGCCAAGAAGGCCAATGGCATCCTGGCCTGTATTAGAAACAGTGTGGCCAGCAGGAGCAGGGAGGTGATCATCCCCCTGTACTCAGCTTTGGTGAGGCCGCACCTCGAGTGCTGTGTTCAGTGTTGGGCCCCTCACTACGAGAAAGACATCGACGCCCTGGAACGTGTCCAGAGAAGGACAACACAACTGGTGAGGGGTATGGAACACAAATCTTATGAGGAGCGGCTGAGGGAGCTGGGATTGTTTAGTCTGGAGAAGAGGAGGCTCAGGGGAGACCTCATTGCACTCTACAACTTCCTGAAGGGAGGTTGTGATGAGGAGGGGGTCGGCCTCTTCTTCCAGATAACTAATGATAGGACTCGAGGTAACGGCCGCAAGTTGCGCCTGGGGAGATTTAGATTAGATATCAGGAAAAACTTTTTCTCTCAGAGTGGTCAGGCACTGGAACGGCCTGACCAGGGAGGTGGTGGAGTCACCGACCCTTGCGGTTTTTAAGAGGCGCCTGGACAAGGTGCTACAAGATATGGTTTAGTAGCTTAGTGGGTAGTATTGGTGATAGGATGACGGTTGGACTAGATGATCTTCTAGGTCCTTTCCAACCTTGTGGTTCTGTGATTCTGTGATTGTTTATACTTACTGGGGAGAACTGTAACAAGATTGCTTTCTAGGCTATAACTCTGATAACTGTAATTGCAGAAAATATGTAGAATGAATTGACAGTATGCAGAATGAAATGTCCCCAGCATTGGGTTATAATAGAAGCCACATGTTCCTGACAGCTATTCAGCTATTGCTTCTCCTTTCAATACGTGATGCAAGAGGGCTTTTTAACTTAGCCCTACAGCAGGTGGATGTTTTCAACTACTGTTTTCAGATATTAAAAAGTAGGAGTGCAGCTTTAGCAAGCAAGAATGTGTATCTACATACATAATACTCCAGCAATTCACACATGTTGGGAGAAAAATACAGATTTATATCCTAATAGCCTGGCATGCCAGTTCTAGAGGTGAGAGTAAGCAGTCAAGACTTTTGTACGTGATATCTCTGCTGACAGGCACTACAGAAATTAGAATAATGCAAGAAAAAAGATAAAATTACTTTTATTCAGTATGTCTCTTAGGGAAACGTGCTGATGGTGGAGAATAAAGGAGTTTAGAATCACTGGCAGTGGATAGTAATCTAATGTAAATCCCCAGGCAAGTTAAGTTAGTCTATTCTCGGCACGGTGCCCAGAGTAGGATCGAGAGGAAGGGATGGGAAAGGATGAATCAGCTGTGGTATTTTGCAAGATCCTGCCTTCTAGTTCAATATTGTCATGTTTTCCTTGCCTGAATTTATTCCTGACAGGTGGTGACAGAATGTTTTCACTAAAGAAATGCTTATACCTTCTTAGAATCATAGAAATCAAATAAAGTCTCCTGTGGCAAACTAATATTCACACTGACAAATGGCCAGATTCTCTTCACTAGTTTGTTAAAGCTTTGAAAATCCTCATTGCTGTGCAACATCCCTTTTTGCTCAGCCCCAGCATCCATCAGCGCAAGGATGCGGGCACATAAGCTCTCCTTTTTGTTTCTCTTGCTTGCCTGCCCCTGCCCCGAGTAAGGACAGTTGCCTGCCCTCGGCCCGTTCACAGCTGCCTTCAGTCTTTTCCATATGCGGCCGTAACACAGTGGTCGGGGTGGGCTTCAGGCAGCACCAGCGTGCACCCAAACATATCTTAGCACTGCTTGGGTCACTGTCAAACTGCAGCACTAGGGCGACAGAGGAGAAACTGACCGTCGGTCTGCACCTGGGCAGGGTGGGCAGTCAGCTGGGTAGCTCCTACTACTTCCAGCTTCAGGGCCATTTGTGGGGACTGTGTGTGGGCTGGGTCTCCGTGCATAGAGCAGGAAAGAGGAGAGAAGGAGGATCTGTCTGCTGAGTCTTAGCAAAGCTGGGCTGGAGGCAGTTTCCAATTGCTGGTTCTGGTGTGCCGAGCCACCACGTTCAGAATACCCTGCCTGGAACAAGTGCCCAGTGTTCAGACTGGGTTTGCTGCACTCTATGGTAACTAAATTTAGGCAGAATATAATTTAGAAATGAAAGGCACAAATCACTAAATCGGGGGGAAGTATGGCATTGAATCAAATGAGGAAAAAGCAATACTTTCCCCAAGCTAAATATCAATCACTTGTTACTTGATTCTGAGCCCACACTGATTTCATAAGCACATTTTCTTCCTTGGCACTGCTGCTTTAGGGTTTTTGAAAGTATGTGTGTGTGTGTGTGTGTGTGTGTGTGTGTTCTCAGATTTTCACTGAGCATAAGGATTGTATTGTGAACTTTAATCATATGAGTGTTTGGTTCCGTCTCTTGGGCCAATGCAGTGATCAGCTTTGTCCCATGGGGCAGATTCCGGCAAAAAGTTTTAGAGGTGCTAATATGGGGTGGTGGAAAGGTAGAGATATTCACAGCTGGATTTATGGTCGAGGGCAACACATGTGAAAGACCATTAATCACTGTAGGGTAGAAATCAGTATGATGAATTAAATTTTTCAAGTGGAGGCTTTAAACTAATTCTAGCTGCATATGATCCACTTTTTTTTTTTTTTGAGGGAGAGTCTTCTTTCACAAATAAAATGCTAAGGTAGAAGTGAAAGCCTATTTCATTACCATCAAATTTAAAACACTGTAATGTATTTCTTTTAAAAGAAGCAGAAATGTTTTGTTAAGAGTGGCCATTAACCATCATTCAAGTTTTTTTCATATCTAACATAAGAGATGCATTGGGAGTAATATCTTGTAAGACAAATACTTAGGTCTAATGAAGAACTAGGACACATAATTATGTTTCCTTTCTTATCAAATTAAGCTTCTGCATACTGACATATCCACGAAACAACACTGCTAAGGCAGTGGAAATGGCGTAAAACTCACCAGTTTTATCCCTGCTGATTCTGATGCCCATTACAGTCCATGTGCTCTGTGCACCACAGGCCTGAAACTGCAACTTGCTCATAGAAAGGCTGACCAGGTTCATTTGCTTGCAGTAGAGCTGTTTCAGAAGCTCTAAAGGCCATGGTTTTTCTGTAACTGCTGCGTGAGTTGCTCCATGATAACCTCTGTTTTCTGCAGGCACTTCCCTTTCTGCCATCCTTCTAAGGAGCTGCTCCCACAAACACTTACTTCCTTCCACAGTACCTGGAGTCCACCCCCCAATGCCACCTCCTTTCAGACATCCTTGTCCTGCCTGTGAGACTGGACGGCTCTGGCTTGCCTTAGCCCGGGTCCCCATCTCCTGCTATTTTACTTTTGTTTAGCTCTTCTCACTTCCCTGCTTTGTTCCCTTCTCTGGCTCTGGGTGCTGCTCCGTTTTCTGTGCAGTCACTGGGGTGGAGTGGGTACCAGACATTTCTCACCCCCGCTCCTTTCACTGAATCCCACTTTGTTCATGCAAGACCCCCTCAGAGTCAGTGCCTTTGCACGGTGTTGCCCTGCCGCTAGTGCTTTGTGTACGTTCCTCTCTGAGCTGCGTCGCACTGTTCAGATGCTTTTCAGGCAACGAGCGAGGAAAGAGCCGAACAATTTACTCAAAGCTTTGTAACTACTGAGAGCTGGCTTAGATTCGTGTGTCACCTGTAAACCTGTCTTCCTGAAAATAGAGCAGAACCTGATGTCCTGATTTTCACTCTTGGCCTATTTTTAGACTTTTTCTGTTAGCCAGCAGGATGCGCTGGTACCTGAGAACCGGTCTCCTGTGCTGCTTTCGCGTGTGGACCTTTCCTGAGAACACTGAGTGGTTGATTAGTGGAACAGTGCTTTGCTTCTCCCTGGACTTTGATTTTTCATCTTGTGGTTTTGTTTCCTCTCTTAAGAATGCCAGGCAGATACTAGCAAGAGTGGTTAGGGAGTCTGATGTCTTGGTATTTTTGTGTACTTCTGCGTTTGACATGAACACAAAGGAGTTAATTCATTCTGTGGAGTTCCATGCAGTCCATCACTGGAATATAAAAAGGGGCTATGTAAAGTCATACGCTGAGCTCACTTTGTTTGAGTGTCTTGCATTGCTACAACAGACTAAGGATTAGTAACTTTGTGTTACATTTCATAGTACTAGTTTAAACTAATTGAGCTGTGTATGATTTGCCTTCTGGGCTCTCACTCCTACTAAAACCAACTGATAACCAGTGCCAGTGTAAGTTAGACATCAGTAAAATGCTATTCAGCCAAACAGCTTGAATAATGTCACAAATGGTGCCATTTGGCATGCCTATTCACAGCACAGAAAATCAATCAACTTCAAAAGCTGGAGCCTTGCCGCTTGATTTGTTGGTTTCTAGCAGTTTCAGACATAAAGCAGTTTACCTTATAGTTAGCATAATCATCCTGTCCAGTCATCAGCATATAAACTGCACAGATTATGTTAGGGAATTACATTGTGGAAATACAGAGGGATCTGTTTAATGAGGTACAAAACCTGTTTTACATGAAATTTATAAACCTCAGTTATCCACATGCCACAAGGGACAAAGAATAATTTTGATAATCAAGCTTTCAGAAAATGGAAGGAATATTCAACATGATAAGCGTTAAGAATCATGGCCTCATCTAGGGTAACACAGGGCTTGGATAATTTAAGTGCTTATGTATTGGATTCTAGGAGTGTAATAGTATTTAATGTTTGGGCTACAGTTCAGTAACTGTTAATAGTATCCAACTCAAAAAGATCTGTAAGAGCCGACTAGGTCCAAGTGCTCCTCACTGCCACTGGTTGTCTTCAATTAGCTATTATTGCGGACAGAAAAGGAGAATTTGTTAGCCTGCTTCTCAAAGAAAGGCAATGTACAATTTTACCCAGTTAGTGTATCTGCTGACTAAAAATGTAAGAAAAATAATGGGCTTAATTTTCTCTGAATGTTGTATTTTAAAGTTAAATCTTCTCTCCCTCTCTTTTCTTTTTTTTTTTTTTTAACTAAGGATTGGAGCTTAGAATGCTTTGGAATATTTTTCCTGCTCATTTAGAGTAAATCTTTTTTCATTTGTGTTAATTACTGCTCCTATGGTGATATTTGAAATAAACACAATCTTTGATGCTCAAAAGAGGGAAAAAAAAAAGACTAAAACTCGTCATCAATCTTACTGATAGAATGTTACTAATTCTGCATGCTGATGCTCACAAGTTCCTGCCATCCTCCTGCCTCGCACTATCACACTATCACCACCTTTTGTTTTTTAAATCCATGGAAGATTTTTCAAACAACTCCAGTGTCAGTAAGCTTCACATTACTGAATGGTAGGAATTAGGTAAAAATTAGCTGAAATGCTACACATTGGAGAGATCTGTGTTTACATTCTTAATATGAATTAGCATATTCTCCTGTTTGAAACTCCAGTAAGTGTATAGTAAATTAAGTGATCCTAACATTTATATGGTTGGACCATCCTGGTGATGCTCCAACTGTTTTACTTCACTGCTTTACATTCTGCCAGGCTGTGTATTGCCCTCTGCTCCGCTGTTGGAGTGAACAGATGAATACAAACAGATAGATGAACAAATGGATGGATATTGTTTTTCTGCTGAAATACAGCCTGGGTCAATTCATTGGCGATTGCACGCTCCTGAAGTTAGTCTGTAGCTGACACTACTACATTATTCCGCCATGTAATGCTCTTGGAAAGAGGTCTGTGGCTGACCGTGTCTCATTGGCTTTTTCAACACTTTAAACCATAGTCAAAAAGGATTCCAGCGCAAGGTCACTACTGGGATGTAATGTTAGATCAAAAGTATTTTTAAGAAAGAAAATGTCAAAGTCTAGGCTCAGGTAGTTATGCTGTCTGTCCCTAATGTGTTCTTCTGCATAGCATGTGGTAGCTGGAGGTGGGCAAGCCATACTTTGTGACAGAGACTGCAAAAAATAACAGTTATTCAGGAATGTGCATGTTCATAGTAAGGGGCTGTCTGAAAGCCCAGGAGTTCTTTGCAGAGCAAGCAACTAGCTGGATGCAGAAAGTCAAAGGGGACCTGAACTCATGGCCTTGCTGTTTTGAGATCAGTTGGGTTCCTCCATGACAACCCTCCAGAAGGTTCTTCAGTTGGTAAACATTTATCTTCTGACCCATTTCCTTTCCTTGCACTACAAATAATTGGCAGTGTACACCAACACACAACCAGCATCTCATCCTCTGTATGTGCACGGGATATTTGGCAGATATGAGCTGTTCAGGCAGGGTCCTTATCTTTGCGTTCGAGAAGATGTGTTAAGAGTCACAGTCTTGCACTATTCCTTTCCAGATTGTCATTGTCTCCTTCCTTCTTATTACCTGACTTTAGATCCCTTTTGCCATTCATTTAAAATGGTGCCTGCTCCACTATATTTCACAGCAGCAAATCAGTAGCATAAGGAATCTCTGTAGCTCATTTTACCGTAACCACCATTCATTTCCAGTGACTTCCATTTGCTGTTGTCCTGCTCACAAGCCTACGTTCCCAAGCTCTGTGCCAGTCTTGTCCTGTACATGAGATGTGAAAGAGAAAATTACTTATTAAAGTGTCTTTGTTGGATGTTAATGTGACACAGAAAAAGAACAGAATCTTTATTGTACTACATGCCAGAGGACAGTCAGTTGTACAAAGCCTGGGGGTGCATGTTTTACCCATACAAACACTTTAGAAATACACTTTGAAATTGGAGGTATGGTATTTGAACTGAAGTATCCAAGACATTTTGTTTTTCAGGACAAAACGTAGCCATTTAAGAGTAAATAATATATGTGAAAGTGTATATACCAATGATGTTAACCCTTACTATACTGAAGTATTCTGAAGGATGACTTTATTCACTTGATTTCAGTGGGAACTGTGTGCTTGCAGAGTATAGATAACAGCAAGTCAGGGAAAATACTCCGAGGTAACGTTTCAAAGCAGTGCCACCTAATGGTACGTTTCAGAGTAGGAACGTGTAGCCTCCTACTCAGGCAAAACATCATGTGTACATAGCTGGGCTCTCTAACTTCCTTAAATAGTCACCTTCTGTGTTTCCTGATCACAGGAGTCAGGGATGACCTGTACCTATCCCTGTTAGGACTGACTGCAGGGGAACAAATGCAGTTTTGCCTGCTTCTCAAAGAACAGCCGTTCCCTCTGTACAATTAGCCATCACATGGGCAAAAACTCCTGCCCCTATGTCCCTCCTTCCCAGACTGCTTGCAGAGGCATATGTGCAATTATTGTCTAGGGCTCCAATTTCTGTTGAGACATTTTGCACCAACCCAGTGTCACAATCGATAGGCCAAAATCACTTGACTGAAAGTCTACAGCAGCCAGCTACTTGCTGCAGAAGTTCTGGAAAAACAAGGTGTTTCATTGTGCTAAGGGCCTAAGGCGAAGAGTGAAGGAACGAGATGGAAAATAACTTGCCCTCCACATAGTTCTGCTGTACAGGGAAGCGTCTGTAAGGCTGGCTTTCCGAAAGTGAGGTCTTTCAGGCTGCAGAAACTGAAGGAACAACTTTCCCCCCAACTTTCTGCAGGCGCTGTACTGAGCCACTAGGCACTGTGGGCTTTCTCAGCCCAGCAATGCCTAGCAAATTTAGGGTAGAAGAAGAGAAGACTGCAAAAAAACCTACCAGTGTTCTCCCACCAAGATTGGTGGTCAGAAGTGGGGGTAAGTTTTTGCAGCTGATAGAGGAGGATGGAGAGGCAGTTTGCAAGCTGAAGAAGGAACTGCTCTGATCAGGGAGCTGCCAGCCAGAAGCTGGTAATATCGGAGACACAAAGGTACCTTACGAAGCCTAGGAAGGGAGTGTTACTGCAAAAACGTGCTCCATGAGCATCTCTTCTCCTCTTCCTCCTCCTCCAAAAAATCACACAAGGTTAAGTGGCCTTAAAGATCTCTAGCTCTTCAGCAAGTGAACCTGGTGCTCTTGACTTCAGCATTCCCAAAAGGTAACTAAACACACATTAGCACAGGCTACACTTTCATCCTGAACACTGTGTGAACAAGTAGTAAAAATACTAACAGATTGA
Organism: Chauna torquata; assembly: GCA_013399475.1. NCBI lineage: Eukaryota > Metazoa > Chordata > Aves > Anseriformes > Anhimidae > Chauna > Chauna torquata. The sequence continues at coordinate 417,744 of VXAL01019620.1, read as the reverse complement.
AGTAGTATTTTAGTGATGTTCTCTCCTTTACTTTTGTTTTGCATTCTGCTCATCTTTAATGTGTGTACCTATATTTGTCCTTCTGTAAAACAAAAGAAAAACTCTATTTTGTGTTTAGTATACCTTTTTGAATAATGCTTCCATAGGAAAGTATTTCCAAAGCAGTTCTAACATAAGGGTGAATTTTTATGGCAACTCCTTGCTTACTCATGAGACCGTGTCCCAAATGCATGCTCTGCTGTCATGCTGCACCTGCTCAGGCAGCAGTCATGCAGCTTCTTCCTGTGATCCAGCTGGCACAGGGAAAGTTTTCCCAACCCTGGGTGCAGTGTGAAAACAATAAAAGCAGGACGTTATTAAAGTCCAGAGTAGTGGGCAGTGAAACGAACCTCTTTTTTCTCGTTTAGAAGAGGCATGTAAATAGTGGCACATTTAGGATTACAGATCTTGCTGGGTCACTCCTTGTAAAATAGTGATAGGTGCTACCACGAAACATAAGGGAAAACACTCTTTTCAGCTGAGGGTTTAAGAAGTCTGATGCCAGAGGTAGGGGGATGGTTTCTGTTAGTTACTCTGATGGAATTCTGGTATATGCAGGAGTCATCAATAACCTTTCATTACTTGCGTTGACAGCATTTTCGTGATAGCTGCAGTCCAAATTCATCATACCTACCCCTGCAGTCCTGTCGTTCACACCATAGAAAATAGTCGCTGGCTGGCCAAGAGCAGGAGGAAAGGTTTTGAAGTGTTGCAGCCCTGCTGTTCACCAGTGCCTAGATCCCTGCTCCTTAAGCAGCATGGCTTGGATATGATGCTGCACCAAGGGAAGACGATGTTAGACAAATCCTTGCAGAAGAAACTGGTCTTCTCGTTCTTTTCCTGCTGTTGTTCCAGTTTCTGGCAGGGCTAGCTGCTGCCAGGATGCCAAAAGCTTGTCAAAGCTGTTTGGTTGTGTGGCTGCACTGAATTCCCCGAGAAGTCAATTACAAATTGACGTATGCTCATGTGTTAATTACAGCTGCTTGTACAGCGTGGAGACCTCTTTCGCCTGCAGTAGCCGTAACAGCTTGTATAATTCTGGTTAGCCTGAGAGAGAAGGGTCACTGAATTACATGAGAAAAGTCCTGGGGACACTTTAATTTAATTCTAGGTTTAAAAGTAGCGGTTTCCTCCAACAACCAGAATGCATAAGGCCCAGAAAGAGGATTAAGGAAGATGGGATTCCTAGCCACCCTGGTGAATGCAGAGGAAATCTATTTCATGTGGAAATTGCTATCTGAACTGGAATGAGAAGCGGCACAGGGCTGTGGCTGGAGCAGCTGGGACTTATGTTAAACCATTGCTGCAGTGCTGTCCAGTGCAATTTATCAGCCTGCACTACCACTGTTCTTGGGGTTGACCTGCCATCAGTTGCAATGTGGGAAAAATAAAACACAAGCTATTAGCGCGGCTTTGCCTAGCCTCTTTCTGTTGGACCGCTTCATTCGTATACGGTCCTTTCTTCTTCCTTTTTGGTACATTGACTACACAGCAGCTTCACCAAGCATTGTGCAGAGATGGACAGCCCAGCAGGACTGCTAAATTCCATCAGATTCCAGCAACAGTCCCGTTTATTGTGAATGACAGTAAAGCTTAAAAATAGATCTCATCATTGATATTAGCTTAAATATAGCTACTGTTATGAATGTAACTTGTTCACAAAGGTGTGTGTGTTGAGTCCTGTGGCTACAGAGAACACTATGAAGTCAACAGACTGTAAATCAGACTGTCTTTGACCATTAAATGAAAATATTAAGTTGTTCATGAGCAGGGGAGGTAATGAAACTCAGTTTCCTGTGGTCTTGAGCACATTCATTTGTAGACTTCTAAGAATTAAATTATACTATCATTTTCTGTTCTCACCACGTATCCTATAAAATTCCCATCCTTTCTCATACAGCCTTTCTTCTGCCAAATATTTTGATAGCTACATGCAAGCTGCCTCATTTGACTGATTTGGCCAACAGAATCAAAACCTTGGCTTTCCCTTGCTCTAGTTTTACAAAACACACAGAAATCTCATCATGTTTGAGATCTCTTGTATCTGTCTGATTGGTCTGAAACCGACATTAAAAGTTTACTACAGACACACACAGATAGATGCACTCACATACGAGGTCTCACTGCTGTATGTGTAGTTGAATATTGTTTTATTTCTCTACATTAGAAGACCTGTTAGCTTTGTGCAAGATAAGAAGACTGAAAACCATGCTATGTCTTGCAGGTGTTTTTTTTACATCTGTCAGAGCATTATTATTTATGATACCTAAACTGATCCGCTTCTAGCCTAATTGCACCACTGGTAAATATTCATGAGTTATTTTTATACTATTTATTTTTAATGCATTCAAAGCCCTTGTATTGTTCTCACATTTTTAGCAAAGAAAGATTTTTTTGGAAAATTGTATCATAAAAAGAATCAGGCTGCCTTTCTTTTCCTTTTTATCTCACATGCACAAATGCACAAAATTTGTACGCTGTGATTAAGCGTGCAGTGCACAGAACGATGTACTGTAGATACTTCTCATGTGAGTACATTTTGTTTCGGTTACACTGTTTCCTGTATACCCTGGAAAGTTATTACAGATGCTGCAAACTGTATGGAAAAAGCAGTGCTGCTAAAGAGCATGGGGTAATTGCTGTTACGTAGGACTTTGTGCTTGCCTGGATCCCACTGCAGAATCAATGTGTGATGTTGGTGTGAATCCGGGTGAGAAGCTCAGCCTGTGAAGTGGAAGTGGCAGGCTTGGGGCTCGAAGATGCAATATAAAGCTTTGTCTTCCAGTTTGTTTTTCTAAGCTCTGCAGTAATGCTACTCTCCACTTGATTTCCTTGCTTAGAAGCCCTGCCATGCTCAGCAGGAGTGCATCAGAACTGAGATCTTTCGGTAGCCAAGCTTTCAGCCTCCTGTTCTGTTGTGTCCTTCTAACACAGCACTGTAAGAGAAAAAGAATTACTTATGAGAGGTCATACTGGGAGCTAGGCTCCCTGCAAGAGGCAGGTTAACCCCATCTCCTTGCAGAAACCAAGCATATATTTTCTAGCATCCTAAATTCCTTTTATACAAAATGATTTTAAGCTGCCACAAGCTCTACTTCTGCTGATGCAGTCAGACTCATTTGTACACTCAGTTTTCAGAGGTTTAGGTTTTGCGCAGATGTTGCTCTCCAAATCCAAAGCTTACAAGAAAGCCATGAGGTACCCAGTGACTTCAGTGGGCTCTGGGTCCTACCTTCACTGATGCCTTTCAGAGGACCAAAAGATTAGAAGGAGTTTTGAAACAGGTAAATCAGCAGGATCTCTATGCAAGGTGCAACATGTGAATCCTTCTTCTTCACCTATTCTGAAAGTTACTGCCTCCCCTCAGAATAAGGGATGTTATTTCATACCAAAACTAGCCTGCAGTGTGAGAATGCAATACAACTTTCTGCTCTCTGTATGGTTATATATAGCATACATAATGTGTAAACATACATACAGTTGCAGTAAGACCTTGGTCACCCAATCAGCCACTGAAGTCAAATGGAGTAGTTTTTTCTGCCCTCTCTAACATGATTTTGGATCAACCCCATACGAAGGTCAACAGTTCAGGGTTGTCCTAGGTGCAAGTTCCTCGTTCACGGGGGTGTGTAGCTCAGCCCAGATTTGTGGCCACCAGAGCAGGAACACCAGGAAGAGATAAGATCCACAGCCACCATGGGAGGGGGTTATTTCCAATTACATGTTGGCAAATCCTTGTGTAGGAGGAGACGTTCAAGGGATCTCAGAAGATGTTCAGCCCTAAAATATAAGTGGTGGTTGTTGAGAGGGTTGGGCTTTCTCCAGGCTGCAGCAGCTGGGAGCTGGGAACAGGGCATCTCCCACCTTGGCAGCAGCTGTCACCCATGAGTTGAGGGATCAGCTCCTGCTCTGTCCCCTGCGCCCTGCTGAGCACCAGCACGTGGTGGCTTTAGGGGCTCAAAGGGAGCGGCGGCCGAGGCAAGGAGGAGAGGTAGGCGTTTTTGGCTTCCCCACCTCTCGTGCTGTCCTGTCCGGGCTGCCCTGCGCCCAGGTCACGGGGTCTCCTGCCGTTCTTTGGCAGTTTCTCCTGTGCAGTGAAGTCAACAGGAGCTTTGAAATCATTTCCCACTTTTCATTTTTCTGTTTTATTGTGGTCTCAAAGGGCTATTGAGCTCTTGCCCAGCCCAGGCACTTACCTTGTGTGTAATCACACCAATCTCAAGCCTGCTTCGTTAAAAGACGCACATTCCCCGGCTGCTCTTGTCCTCAGCCTGTGGAGAGGGGCAGCCACCCTGGGGTCATGGCAGCCCTCAGCCTGCTCAGTGAGGCCCAGGGCTGGGAATGGGTCTTTTCTAAATGTCACCACACTGTGACTTCCAGGAAGCCACTTCAGTCTTCAGTGCGTTGTTTGCTCCCCCTCCCCTGCAAAAATGAGTGTCATTTAATTGACTTTGATGTCCTTAACCAACCTACAGAAATGAAAGAAGATCTGCTTATGTTTAGCTAAAGCTGAAAGCCTAACCAGTCATTTGAGTTTCATTTGTGATGCAAAATTGCTGGTGTTCTGTTGCACGTCCAGAAGTCTGAGAGAATAAAACTCCCAAGATCAACCAGTTCAAAGAAGATTTATTTTATTTTGGACAGTATACATCTTGTGAAGCCTTTGTTGACTAGGGTTGATTTTGAACCAGTCTCTTCAAGTTTTGGATCTAATCTCACCTTAAAAGCAGGTTATGTAATTCTTTACACCTGTTCTTGGAGTTCAAAAGAGGCTGCTTCACAGGTGCTGTTTGATCTGATTTCAAGGTCTGCCAGCTTGCAGAGTTATTTTGTTTTTACCTCTGCTGAGGAGTCATGTGAGGTTTTTTCAGCTATTGTTGCTTCATTTGAACAAAATAGGAACCAAACCTTCAGGTACAGCACTCCTTTCTGGAAAAATGTTCAAGGTCTGCTAAGTTATCAAATAAATAAGCACCTAGCAACAGATTGCTTAGGATATGTGGGGATTTGATGTAATTCAGTAATAAACAACTCAGCGATATGTACATTGCCAAACGTTTTTTTCTGCGCTACAGGACAGCAGTTCTAGTTTAGGATCTGAGCCCTTTGATTTATATTTTTATTTATTTTGTGAGTCACAGGTGGATAGTGATGTTAATTTCAACCTGTTATTTCCTGTAGCTAGTGAGGTTTCTGTGTGGTCTGAAAAGACGAGGATCCCACCAAATTAAAGTGTTCTGTGGTTGCATTGGAAACACAAAAGTAGAGCTAGGTGGTGAAGTGTGCAGAGCCAAGTTGGTGCTACTGGGTAACCACCAGTTGGCTTGAAGGGCAGGGCTTGGCTGATCTCTTTGCATCGATAATCAAGGATTCAGGATCTTGAGAAGGCTAAGAGCTAGAAAAGGGCTAGAAAGGTGTAGAAAATTCCTTCCTTCCCTCCATTTTGTCTTTTGGCTGAAGCCTCTTGCTACACTCAGTGGCAGTGAACTGTCTGCATCAGGAGGTGTGATTGTTGGGCTTGGTTGAGGACGTGGATCTGATAGGCGGGTGGGCTGCGAGCTGAGCTCAGCCTTGTCCCAAGCCCCCTCCATCACCCCGGGCACTGGCGGGGTCTTGCAGTGGCTCTGCCTGCCAAAGGGGGGCGAGGAGCAGCCTCCATGCCTGGAAGAGGGCTGGGAGGCTACACACATCAGTAAAAAGTCCTATGAAATGCATTAGAAATGAAAATGCCATTTGCTGTCTTACCCATCAGAACAATTCACAGCAAATATTTCCTTTTGAAGAGGACAGCAATTTATTTGAAGATGCAGTTCGTAGTCATGTTCTTAGCGTGTTGTTAAAAGGACTTGCTTGTTCCTGTTGGGATATTTTTAAGAGTGATTTGGCAAATGAGAAAGGGGAAGATCTGAAAGTGGCTGTATAAAAATTGGCATCAAGGACACAAATTGAAAACCAAACAGGTTGTGCTGCGCTTTGTTAACATCTTTTGCTCTGGTAAACTTAGAAGTTGCTGCAACTATGGCAAGTTAAATCATAAGTGTGATATTTGTGTGTCTTTAACGAGGTGGTTTGTTCCCACATGGTGGCTGAGAGTAGCTGAGGCGTTTAATTTCCTCTGTACTGTGTGACTTAAATAGCCCTTTTTTAATAGTAAAGGGATTAGCTTCTATTTGTGTATTTATCTTGCGTCAATTTATCAGGTTTGTTATATTAAATGATCTAGAAGTAATAGCTAAAAACCCTGAAGATACAGCACAGTATTCAACACAAAAAATAGAAAATGAAGTTGCAGCATATACCTCAGCATGTTTTTTTGTTGTTTTGTTTTGTTTTTGTTTTTTTAACACTAGATGAAATGTTATGTGTGTTTACAAGTGCAGGAGCTAGTTTTACAAGATACGCAACATTGTTAGTCCTCACTACAGGGCAGATACAAACATACAACGTACAGTCGGGGAAAGGAAAAGAAAGGGGGACTGGGTGGTGGACTAGCAGCTCCTTCATCGCAAGACCAGGAGCGCATACCAGCCCAAATAGTATCGCTGAGGGTTGGTGCTGCCTGTGGCTGTCAGGTTCCACCTTACTTTATATTAATTCCTTCAGGAAAAAAAAAAAAAAGCTAATCAAATCTTTAAAGATATAAAATGAAACAGATTTTTTTCCAAGACAAAAAGTAGATTCAGTGGCATTATCACAAGTGTATGATACATTGTTCAGATTTTTTGTTTTGAAAAGCAAAGGTATTGTTGTTTTTCTATAAAATCATCATTTTAAAATTTTAGATCAAATTATAATTTTTAAACAGTAATAATTTTGCTGCACCTAAAAAAAACCTTTGATTTTATTCTTTTGCTAGGAATTTAGAAAGTGCTTGTTTTCACTCTGTAACAGCCAAATAATCTTCTGAGGAAAAAAAGAAAATAAAGAACAATACAAATCATTTTGTCACTTACAAATGCCATCAAATGCTATGTGAGTGGTAACTTTTTATTAACTTGCTCCAACAGCAGAAGCTAGCTCAGGGACATGCTTGTCTTGTCCATGACCTAGCAGCCAAATTTTAGGGGATTCTGTGACAGGTTGTCTCTCAAAGTCCTTCAGGATCAGCACGCAGGGCTGGATTTTTCAAGTGATCCATGGTTTCTGGAGGGCCTTTTGTTGACGTCTCCAAGCAGAGGCCGTCTAAGAAAGTAAAGACAACACTGTCCCTGAGTTAGTAACCAAGTTCGCTGCATCAATGTTTGCTTATTTTGAGCTCTTCATGTTGTGGTAATGGTTTCATTATTTCCTTTTGCTGAGCACTTTGCTCAGAAGCTACTGTTTCTATCATGCAACAGACATCCGAACCAATTAAACCTAATTTTAAATGCGCGTCCAAAACAGCGTTTCATCTTCAAAGATGAAGCTTGGTGTGGTTTTGAGTACCTGCTTTGGTCTCCCATCAGTTTTTTAAATGCAGATCTCAGAGTTTTCAGCAGGCTCCTCTCTTCCTTCCTGCAGAAATTGAGAAAAAAAGGTTTCCTTTAGAAAAATGTCGTATCAAAATGTTCCTAGCTACTACAGTCTTGTTTTATTATCACTCTGTGTGCGCAGATTTGAGAGTTCATAAATAGCTTTTGCTGTACTATATAGCTCAGTACAGCCTAACGTGCTGTAGTAGAAGTGCTGTAATAGAAAGGAAGGAAAGAGCACAGCCGTATCTGTTGTGCAACACACTCGGGCATGACCTCAACTATGTTTCCCTTGTAGTGTACATACCTCCAGGGTGTTGGGAGCCACAAATTTTCAGTCTTTAATTCTAATTAAGATGAAGGAAAGAAAGAATGGGATGAATGCCACCGTCATCTCTCACAGTGCTAGACTATGACATAAGGAACATTTGCTTCTTGGTGACAGCCAGAAAATAAAAGATACCGAGAAAGGTCTGAAGCAGATCATTTCGTCTACTTAAACATATTCCCCAAGTTCTGTATTTTAAATGAATTAAGCTGAAGAAAATCATTTTACCTGTAGCTTTTTCTAAACCTTTTTCAAATGCCTTACTTTTGAACTGTATTGTTCTTAATTCCAGAAAATAGAGCTTTCACATCATTAATGCTAAGATGTATTTCTGAGGTCTTACTGTCCTGTCTTTTCTGACATTTTCTTATGAAACATCTGAAATCCTATCCTGACACACAGAAACAAGGTTGTTTGATTTCAATTTTGTGTTAACTACTTAACTTAACCTCTTGCTTTTGCTGATTATAATTGGTCCCATATTTCTTGGTATAAGCTCTACAAGCACCTGCAGGAAATAGTAAAAACAAAACAAACAAACAAACAAAAACCAAAAAACCCCCTTCAACCTGTAATTTGGAGAGGAGCACTGTGAAGTTCAACCACAATACAGAGCTGTGCCAGTTGAAGGGAACGTTTCTGTATCAATGGTGATAAAGCTTTGTGACTGCCTGTATACTTTCAATCCACTTTTAACCTGGATTATGTGGTAAAAATACAGCTTCAAGGTAAAGCAGTAAAGCCAATTTCAGATCAAGAAGAATGTCTATCAGCTCTTAAAATAGCTATTTTAAGTTGAACCCATTAGACTTGTGTGTAGGCAAGCTCCAAGATATGTGCAGATGATGTCCTGAATAGGCAGGTATGTGAACAGGGGCTTACAGTGAACCCAGAGAACCTGATTTGTCTTTTCTTTGCATCCTATATGTTTCTTTTCACAGCTGTGGGAAATGAATGACAGTGTTGCATACTGAATTTACACAGAACAACACAGTCCACCAAGCCGCCAGTCCTGCAGCCATGGAACTTTATCATCTAACATGCTTGCTTCAATGTATGCATTCAGACTTTACTTTTTTTTATATTACCTATTGATTGAGATGCAGAGCTGTGAGCTAGATTCTGATCCTATTTGTAGAATCTTTCTTCCAGTGTAACTGGACTGAATTTGCTGGAGCCAGTCTTGATTTACACCAAATGTAAGATCAGGACCAGATCCTTGCTTTCTTTGTCTTTCATCGTGATCACTCTGATTCCTTCTTTTTTTCTTTCTTAGAAAAAAGACTGTTGTTGCTGACACGTTTTTGAATATGATGTAATTTTTCCCATCCAGATTGTATCTCCCCAGTTCAGTTTCCAGGCTGGATTAAGATATTGTCTTTGACACGGGATGGTAAAGAGGAAGCTGAGCTTGCCTTGCTGCAAGGGGATCACCACCCCACCCCACCGCCGTCAGCACCACCACTTCCACGCTCAGGCAGTAAGTGCTCTGTTGGTTAGAAGGACCAGGATGTCTCAGGCAGGAGAGATCTGAAGCAGGAGCTGTAAGGCCGCTGAACATTCTCCTCTGGTTTTTGTTTAAATTGCCAGTGCTGCTTGTTAAGACCAAGAGCAAGCCTTGCTTTCTCATACTTTCACTTCCTAATCCTTTATTCCAGGATGGCATGAAAGCCTGCTTTAGTCCCTGGCAACACTTAATATGCAGGTATGAGCAAAAATACCTAATTCGTGGTGACATGTGCTGCCAGCTACAGACTGTGAGAAAGTCAGAAAGTCCTTAGGTTGACATGAACATACTGACAGTCTGCATTATCCTGCGTGGTATCAAACATTGTTCCTGTACTTAGACAAGCATGTATTGCTCTTGACAAACCAGAATCCATCCAACGATGCATGCTTTTTAAGTACATTGGTAATACCAGGGCTGAAAAGGGGAAAGTGTTTTTTTTAGTGCGCCTGAGTAGAACCAGAGTGTCCTGCAGGGCTCCCTACATGGCCAGCACTCTCATCGCCCTTTATCTCCACTGCAACAACAAACACAGCAACACTTGTCTCCCTGCCAGATAACCTTGCTAATCTCTAAATCAAACACCTGCCCCCAGGGTGAATGAAGTGGAAGGCAGAAAGGCTGCTCACTGTCATCTCTCTAAACCACAACAAGGTGGCAGCGTACCTCAGGACATTACTGCTGCATCTGCAGCTGGCAAGCCATTAGTTGCCCCATCCCTGTGACCCCACGGGGTGTGCCTGTGTGCTCGGTGTGCCTATATGCGGCACCTACTGTGGCAAGAGCAGCCGTATGCATGGAGGAGCCGTGAGAGGAAAAGTTATTAATTATAAGTCTCTGGCAGAGTAATGGCCATGTCCCACTGTAGGTCTCTCATGACAGTCAGTGTTAGATACTAAACCACGGATTTAAGTGTCAAGTTTTGTGTGTGTGTGCTCCCTGCTGGTTGTCTTCCCTGGCTCCTGGAAACTCCTTCATTGCCTTCCAGCCTGCTGCGTGGGGCATCTGCTCTGCTGTCCTGCGCGTGGAGTTGCACTTCGCAGTGCTGACCATGAGCGAGGAGCTTAGAGCTGGTGCTGTGACAGATGTGGGTTTAGAAAGCTATCAGAGAATGACACCAAGGTATGTAGGCACTAGAGATATGGGGAATGTAGGACTACTTGCACCCTTGCTGAAGACGTGTCTTCACCTCTGTGTTTCAGAGGAGCAAATCTTTGGGCTTTTTTACTCTCACTGAGTTTGCTCAGCTGCAAGTAGGCCCAGACATGTATGTAAAATGGAGGGTGAATATCCCTATCAGCTTGTAGAGGTGATACCAGTTTTTTATTCATCTGGAATAACTTTTGTTTGTTGGTTTTGCTAGCTGATATATGAGCTTTTTGCTCTTTGTTGTGTATGCAGTGTCCTGATTTATAGCAGTGTGGGGAAGTACCATTGACTCTTTTAGTTAAAGCAAGATTCTTATCAGAGATGTTTCTGCTTTCAAACTTTTTCTTAGAGTCAAGATACCTAATTTCCACTGGAATTACATTCTTGTATTACTTCTCAGCCTCATTTTGTATTTGGGATGAATTTGGCTATTCTTCTGCAGTCTAAACAAGAACATATTCTGCTGTTATTTTTGCTACTGAATTTTGACCCTGGGACCACATATGGACAGACACAAACTTCCTGAAAGTACTTTTGGAATGGAACAAGCTTAAATTGGTGTCTCAGTTGTACAGCTTTTTCTTATATTTGTAGAGATCTTTCCTCTTAGCAAGTGGTCCTACAACTTCAGAGGTAATGATTGCAGAGATGGATTTGGGCTTGAATTCATCATAGGTTCATTGGATTTACAATGGCTTTTGCTGGTTGTAAATCAGGATTTAATCAGGAAGGTGAAAATTTCCTCTGCTGGAGCCATCTGAGGGAGACAGCCGTGTTTGGGAGAAAGTTGAGACTGGAGCATGTCTACCAGAATTTTTGAGCAGTTTGCTCTGAAGGAGTGCAAGGCAGAGCTAAAGCTGTTCTCATTCCCCTGGGGAGATGAGATGTCTAAAACATTGGCTAATCTTTCCCAAGGGAGGTGTTTTGTTGGAAAACACTGTTTCACAATGAACCATTTCTCCAGAAGTCTGGTTTTAGGATTGGAAGTAATTCATGTCTGGCCCACAAACTGGAAAAAAATGGGCTGTGTTAGATGATAAGTATATGCAGTCCTTGGCTGAAGTGGTTATCTGCAAGTTGGGTTGGAAAGTAGAGAAAGGCCAATGGCATCCTGGCCTGTATTAGAAACAGTGTGGCCAGCAGGGGCAGGGAGGTGATCATCCCCCTATACTCAGCTTTGGTGAGGCCGCACCTCGAGTACTGTGTTCAGTTTTGGGCCCCTCACTACAAGAAAGACATTGACGCCCTGGAACGTGTCCAGAGAAGGGCAATGAAACTGGTGAGGGGTATGGAACACAAGTCTTATGAGGAGTGGCTGAGGGAGCTGGGATTGTTTAGTCTGGAGAAGAGGAGGCTCAGGGGAGACCTCATTGCACTCTACAACTTCCTGAAGGGAGGTTGTGATGAGGAGGGGGGCAGCCTCTTCTTTCAGGTAACTAATGACAGGACTCAAGGAAATGGCCACAAGTTGCGCCTGGGGAGATTTAGATTAGATATCAGGAAATACTTTTTCTCTCAGAAAGTGGTCAGGCACTGGAACGGCCTGACCAGGGAGGTGGTGGAGTCACCGACCCTCGCAGTGTTCAGGAAGCGCCTGGACAAGGTGCTACAGGACATGATTTAGTAGCTTAGTGGGTAGTATGGTGATAGGATGATGGTTGGACTAGATGATCTTGAAGGTCCTTTCCAACCTTGTGTTTCTATGATTCTAAGTTCCAGGACTTGTGTTTGTTAGTTCCAGAGTGTATTTCACTGCTTTAAACTGCTTAACAGTTATCCTCCTGCATAACAGCAGGAAGTAAAATCCAACTGTGAGATTTAAAGTGTTTACTCTGTGAAAATCCTCTGAGTTGAATCTTCTTTAGAACATATATATGATCCAATGAGAATTAAACCTTAGCAGAAGGTTTGTGAAGCATGAACATATACATAAGCAAATGCACGCACTTGGATATGCACGTCCGCACACGCTGCATCAAAGTCCTGATTTCCTACTTAAAAGAAAAAAACAAAGCATTAATTGGCTCAGAATTACAGAACTGAGTTCCTTGAAGTAATTAGGGCTGTGTATGTGGCTTGTGGAGGAGCCTCAAGGGTGTTTTTTTGCAGATCTGTACAATTGTATGAAATCATAATTTCTCCTAAATTTCTAACTCATTAAAAGATGAGGTGTATATATCGGCTCACTTGTTTCAGTGGTCTTCAGGAACTACAGACTTGAGCATCTTGTTGAATCAGGGCTGCAACTGCTCCAAAGTACAGTAATGGGTCAAACAGGACTTCCCAAATCGTGTTTCAAATTGATCAGCACAGCCAGCTGCTTTGGAGATCGTCTACTGCTGTGAAGAGGGGGCACCATTTGCTCTGAAGAGGCCTGCATGGAATGGGATATGAGGGGGCTAATAACATATAGTTCTGTTTTTAGTACTGCTTGTGTACTTTCTGCACAGGGAGAAAATAATTTAATCCTTTGTGGAAATCTTTTACATCTACCTTCTCTCTTTTTCCACTTGTATTGAGGGGTGTGATGTTAATTCTTAGTAATGTCTGGGGAAAGAATCCCTGTTTTAAAAGATTTACTTTTACCCATTTATATTAGCAGTTTTCAGCTTTTTGTGGTGTACTGTGTAAAAGGTACGGTGTGTACAGTACATGGAATGGGAGCAAAAGACAAACTGGACTGGAAAAATAAGCAGACTTGGGGGATCTAGAAATACTAATGCCATTTTGAGCTAAATTACTAACACGTACTTTGTAGTAGACAAAAATTATCTTGGAGTAATTTCCTGTCGTTCAAATGTATCCTTGAACAACTACTATTATAATTCTAGCTTTATGCTTCCAGTGAATAGAATCCAATAAACGTTACATTTTGTTCTCATTTTCCTTATACAGACTTCAGTTTCAATTTACATAAATCATACGCTGTGGACTGTTTTGCTACTTCCTCTGTTTGTCATTCTGTATATATTTCTGTACACGGTAATGCTTTGAAAAGATTTACAGTCTTTCTGAGGCATACTGAACTAGGAGGCGTATTCCCCAGATTTATTCTCCTAGTGTTAATTACCTTACTTTGTAAATAAATCCAGCAAGCCTAAGCCAGAATATTACATTTTATTTTGATGATGATGGTCAAGTGAATTGGCAAACATACAGGTCCTGTTTATCCCGTGCTTAGTGGTTCTTGTACTGCTGCAGTGTTGTAGGTTATGTGTCTTTGGTCAGCAAATCAAAATACTATAAAAGTTTGTTTAGGCCATGTTGTGCTTCTGAATGCTTTTATCTAGCAATATAAGCAGCACTTGGTAGTCTGGGAGCCTGATTTTAGAGAATTTCTTGATTTACAGTACAGATGGATAAAATGATTTAAAAGTCAGTTCTGTGGCATTTTTTCACTTTTATGATATTTCTGATTGTTTAACAACTGTAATTTCCTACAGTTTCTAGTAATCCTTGGTAATGTAAGTATTATTAACAGATTTAATAACAACCAAGAGAAGTATGAGTTTTAAATTGAATTTTAGTTTCCTTAAATGTGGTTCCACAAAATAACTTCATGCAAAACCTAACAACCCCTAGGTTGTTAGTTAATAAGTACTTATGTATTACCTGCAGTGCATGGACTCTGTAGGCTGGCTTGTCTTCTGTCTGAATCTGTTGATTTTTTTCCTGTTAGAGCCTATAGGAAAATTTTAAGAGGCTTAGCATTCTCTCAGAAACCTAACACCAAACAAAATAGTAGCCTCCATTCACATCCTAATTTTGCAGTTGTAAAATGGAGTAGGAACATATTTCTTTGTTAGCTGCAGTTTTTTGGCTATTCAAGAAAGAGAACTTGTGATCATCTTTTGTTTTAAAAGTAGGCATAATTAAATCAGTGGTAACCAAGAAAACAAATTAAAAGTTCTTTCACTAAAATACTTAATTTGCAATGTTAATTTGCAAAACCCTGGGGGATGGTAGGGACTGATCTTGTGACGGGTGTTTAATTTGATGCTTCTGGTGCATGCAGTGCTCTAATCCTAATGACTTTCAAATGGTGGAAGAAATGAGTTGTGTTCATCCACCATTGTTAGAGAATCTTGCTTGCATGTATCAAATGCTGCAATCAGTTGAGAGGACTGGTGGAAAATGACAGCAAATAATCTCATTTCATTGAATCTGTATGCTCTCAGCAGGTTATTACTGGGTTTCTTTTGATCCCAGCAGATTCTGCGCGATTATTTTTCTGTTCTGTAATTTTTCAAACCTGTATCACCTATGCAGCCACTACACATGCCAGCAGAGGTGACTAATTGGGAGGAGAGCTGAGGAGAAAAGAACAAAAGGCCTTGTGGTCTCCCCTGTCTCCTGTGCCCTGTGAACAATATTCAGCCTGTAGTCACAAAAGCTTCATATGGTTGTGCAATTAACTGGAAAACGTCATGGGTAGGAGAGTTATTTTTTAAATTTTCCAGTGTTCCCTTTTTTATTTCTTGGTCCATCCCTCATTTGTATTTAAAATGTTTGTCCAAATAGAAAACCAGTAATGAAGTAATTTCATATAGTTGACTAGAAGCGTACTGATGGCAACTATATATTAAATATGCTGCTTTGTGCTAAAGGTTGAAACCCTTCCCTTTGGCCCCTGTGGCAAACTGAAGGAGGACTTGTGTTTGTCCTCCAGCCCAAGCATGCGTCAGTATGGACTGGAAGATGGAGATGCCTTTGTAAGCACAGTCCTTTCTCAAGGCTAAAGTGGTTCTGCTTTTCCTTATCAGGCAGCAGTATCTGAAGCAAACAAAAAGGGCCTGTGAGCCAGCAGATATTTTGTATGATGTGTATTCATACAGAAATTGCTGTGGCCTCTGGGTTACCTTTGCTTATGTAAGGGAGGGGAGGGATGGTGAGGCCGGAGGAGGGAAGCATCTCCTCACCCCACCGAGCAGCCCTGGAGGAGCCGCGTTGCTGGGCAGGGCAGCTCCCACAGGAGCACAGACCAGGATGGCAGTGCTGGCGAGGACCAGGAGGTCTCTTTCGGGCTGGTGCGGAGCTTTTCCTCGCCACGTCCCTGCCCTGGATCTGGGAGTGCAGCCAGCCCCGCAACTGGGCTCTGGCTGGAGAGCAGGCAACCGCCGCTGTGGAGAGCTTGCCCATGGCAAAAAGGCTTCATGTTTTCCTGAAAACAGTAAATATGAAACATTTTCAGAGGGAGTGCATGGTAGCCTTAGCTTCCTTCTGGCATTGACATTGAAACAGTGGTGGTTTATGTCCTCTGTTCAGAGATAAACATGCCTTCTCTGCACATTTCCATAACTGAACTCCTGAGGAGCTGAGATTCCTGAAATAGCACTTAACCTCTCTTACTTACCTTCTTCTCAGGTATAGTGTTTCTCAAGCATTGAGTGAGCTGAAAACACAGGTTGTCTGCAGTGTCTCACAGTAGGAAAACGTTTAGGCTGCTTGGTGAATCTCTGTTTTTCACATACCAATGCAGTACAACAAACAAGCACGGGTCCCTGTGAAGTCCCGTGCTACTTCTAAGACATCTGTTGCTTTTGATTTTGGTGTGCCTGGCTGATACCAATTACCACTAAAAGAGATGCTTTTATGTTTCTTTGGGAGCTCTTTTTGGTGCTAGAATCACCAGTGAGTACATTTGGACTCTGGAGGACTGTCAAATGCAGAGATTTCTCTAATTAGCAGTGACTGTCTCTCCACTGGTTTGTTTGCTTTGTCTCTTTAAGTATGCCACTTTTACTTCTCCTTCTCTTTTTCATCCATTTTTTTTCTCCCTGTCACTTTGCAGTAGAAGCTGTAATGTCACTGAACCACTGCTGTGCCTCCCTGTCCTTTCTGTGTCAATCAGTTCATTTGGGACAGAGAGAACAGCTTCAAGGTCATTGCCCCATCTTTGCTCTGGCTGTACATTGAAATAAAGGGTGTAGGCAAGAAGGAAATAAGCCGTGCTTTGAGTGGGATGATCTGAGCCCTGGGCCTTCTTTGGCCACTCAGTGGTAGTCCATGCTTTCTGAGAAGTGTGGTGCCCAGGCTGGGTGCAGCACTCCTACTGAAGCAGTAACACCTACAAGTAGAACAGAAGGTTTATGTATTCCAAGGTAAAGTTTATTTTAGGGTTATCATTTGTCTGTTTTTGCAACAGAATGACATGGATGTGTACTTATGACCCTATCTGTCTGCACATCCTTTCTGGTGAAACTGCTACGTATCTACCCATTCTCCATATTGTATTTGTGCGGCTGATAACTTCTTTTCAAGTGTACTCTTCTTCATTTGTTCATACTGTATAGCATGGTATTTTGGAATTGGTGGAAGTCCACAAATCATTTTAAATTCCAATTCTGTCCTCCCATGTGCTCACAGCCCCTTCCAGATGCTATGTGTAATGTGTATAGAAAGTGCATGTTCTCTATTTTGCTATCCCAGTGGAGACCTAGGAGAATATCACATGGTACGTCCTTCCTGGTTGGCAGTGTACCACTGAGAAGCGCTTTCTAGCTGGAGACTTGTATTGTGAAAAAGTGCAGAAAAGCTATACATTAACTGAACATGCAGAGAATCCCCACCTTCTATTTTACCAAGAAAGGCCTTTGTCCTGCTGTAGGAGGAAGACTGGCATGGTCTCTCTCTGATAAACCCACAGTATCTTTTTCTTAATGCTGTACAACCTTCTGGATGCTTGCAAAGATAGAGCTTATTTTCTGTACGATTTCCGTGTTTCCTGTGAAGTTGAGTGGGGTCAGGAAGTATGCTGATCAGTCAGTGTATTTATTGTTCCCAGAAAGACGGCAAGTTTTCTGCTGAATGGAAATTCCAGAGCACAGTCCACTCCATCTCTTATGTGGAGTTAAATAGTAATCTATTTCATTTCGATTTTCACAGCAGAAAACCATAATGATCTGCATTTTTACAGAAATTGCGTTTTCCATCTGTATTTTTGACAGAAGATTCCTGGCAAGCTTACATTCAATAACCATTACTGAATTCAGTGTCCTTTATTTAGTGCATTATTATGGCAGTGGAAAATGTGGTAGTCTACTTTTCCAAATAGTGGGAGTCAGAAAGCAGAGTCCTACCCGTGACGCAAAAGCATTGCTCTGTCTGTAGTTGTTGTTATAGGGAGTTCTAGATACATCAGCCCAAATTTATTCCATATAGTTTGAAGTTTTTAAATGCTAACTCATTTCTCTTAGCACAGAATATAGAAAGCGCTTGGATAGCAATTTTGGTACCACAGTAAAATAAAACAAGTTAGGTGGATGAACCCAGGCAACAGAGAACAAGTAAATGCATTTTGAAGTCAATGATTTTCTGCAATCACTCAACCGTCTGAAAAAACATGGAGACCTCACTAAAATTGGAGTGGTCTGAGAGGGACTCTATCCATAATCAGTTTTGGCCAAAAATATAATGACTGTTACTATCTAGAATGCTGAGACTAAGAAGACAGGCTGATCAGCCAGCTAATTTAGGTTGTGATCCAAATTGCACTAAAATTAATGGATGGGCTATAACCTCATGAGAGCTGAATTGAGCTCTAATTGATAAAGGAATTCACTAAGCATGAGGCACTTCAGAATATTTTTATTGCTGTTCAGAAGTTATATTTAGTTTAAAAGTTTTGAACCTCTCTTAAAATAGCATTTGCCTATGGCAAACTGTAAATGACTGGTCTGGATTGCAGTAGAGCAGGAGTTAATGAAACATTAATCTGTTCTTGTCTTTCCTCAAAATTTTCAGTTTAAAATTTGTTCCATACCGTTACCCTGGCAAATATAACCTCCTTCAACATCTACCTTGTTTTTTTTAATGTGTTGGTTTTTTGTTGGTTTTTTTTTTTTTTTCACATTAAGATCTTGCAGATTTTCAGCTCTCTGGTTTTAGGAGAAGCTTGAAACAAAAACAAAATCAGGTAGGTTGGACAGGACTGCTGGATCTCTCTATTCCGTCCTCCTGCTCAAAGAGGGTCCAGGTAGAACAGGTTGCTCAGGTTCTTTGGAGCTGAGTTTTGAGTATCTCAAAGGATAGAGATTGAACAGACTTTCTGGACAGTCTGTCCCACGGTTTGGCCAAAACAGAGCTCTGTTGAGCAGCTGACATCCAAAACAGAACTCTGAAAAGCCTTGCTGTGATCCCAGTGCATGGACAAGTACCCTGGGTTTCCTCTAAGAAGCAGCAGATATTTGTAGTTGTGGAGAGGCCTAGACAGACTGTCAGGGCAACACGTACTCCATCCTAATACAGCCTCAGTTAGGATTTGGCTAGTGTATCCACAGTCTGTGATCTTGTTGGCGTTTTTCAAACAAGGAGAAAACCCAGTCTCCACTTGATTGCTGTATTTACCATTAAGTTTTTGTGGTTGTATTTATTTGTTTTCTTTGTTGGCTGCTACAGAGGTTGCTTTATAGGGTTGTTCATTTGGATTGGTGAAGAAGACCTCCGGGAGGCTGTGATGGACATTGAGCTGTCTGAGTTGGCTTCTACGTTCTTTACCTTTATCCAGTCACTGTGGTGCTTTCTCTGTTCACATTTGACATTGGTTTAGTAGAAGGCCTGTCTGCATGCTGGCGGGAGGGAGGACATCAGCTCCAATAGCCTTTCAGCAAACACTTGGAACTGAAGTCTGCTGTGATGCTAGCCTCCATCCCTGCTGTGGTGATAGCCTCCATCCCTGGCAGCTGCAAAAATCAGTTTGAGGGGATCAGAAAAGCCCAGAGGAACAGTAAGGTCTAGTTGTAGAATTAAAGGTGACTCCTCTTTTGTGCCAACCCAGGCCGGGAGACTCCAGGACTTGCCTCTTCCAAGATTTAGGTTCCTCATTTCTTGAGGCTGGGCCCCACTTTGCCAAGTGGGACTGCAGGCAGCTACCTCATTCCCTCCCTTCCACTCCTGTGATGCTCAGTCTGTAAGGTTGCGGTTAGCACTTGGAGGGACTGAGGCTGCTTTTTTCTCTTCCAGCCTCCTGGAGATATGTCAGTAAACCATGTGCATCATGTTATGGGAAATATTAAATACAAAAANTTTTTTTTTTTTTGCTTACTGAGCATCATGAAGATTGGTCATGGTTGTATTACTAGCAACATGGACCTACAGGGACACTCACTGCACTGTTCTGTTTTTAGAGTGACTTCTTTTTGGGATGATTATACTCAGTTCTCACCTTTAAATACCATTTGTAGTTTCTCAATATCCAGGAAAAAGCTGGGAGAATAAGAATTAAGAGACCCATAAACCAAATGACAAAAACATCGGAAGTTAATAATAATAATCTGAAAATAATCTGAAAATCTCCTGAATGTTTTCTTAAAACAATGTCTTGAATCTCAGGGACTTCTCAGCCTTTTCTTAAAATACTAAAATTCTGCTTTGATTAGCCTTGCTGTGCAGCCTAATGCTGTCTAAAGCAGTTGAAACCAACCTTGGTTTCAGCCTCAAAACTCAAATGTTAATACCACTAATTAACTTTTGGCATGCGAAAATGGCAAGAGTATTAAAATAGGTTTTCGTTTTGTTTCCCTGTTTTGACTGATTGTCTTGTTTGGATGTCATTAAGCTACTTATTTCTAGCAAAAATACGAACATTGCACTGTGAGCAGAGGAAGTAATTTATGGCTGCTTAGCTAGAAGTCCAAATGCTAATTTTTGTTAGCGTTTAAATTAAATGACAGCACCATTTTGTTCTATTCTTCAGTATCCAAATAAATTGATTACAAAGTGCAATTAAGACAACAAGCTTAATCTCTCCTTTTATTGTGCAAGTTGGCAGTGCCAGTATTAGCCTGCAGTCTTCATGAGTTGCTTATGAATATTTTGCATTGCTGTGCAGTCACTTAATAAAATTAAATTTCCAGAACTGAAGAAAAATAGTTCAATTATTTTTAGAATAATAGCCCAGATGTCCGTAGCATGGAGGTAACAGTCACATTTTAATCAAAATACATTCTCAGTAGAAGACACTTTGCAAAACATGTCTTAGTGGAGACAGTGTTTAAAATCATTGTTGCTGCTGGATTTTGGGTACGTGATTGAGTTCATGCTCCAACACTGTTTAAGACAGTGATTATGCATGATATGGTGTCCTTAGATTGCAGAGCTCAACTCTTAATTAAAACAATGCCTTAAGGAACTAAAAGGTCCTATTATGAACAAAAAATACAGGAAAAAAAAATAATTCCCAACAGGAAAAAAGTTAGGAGCAACCCATTCCTTCTAGCGGAGACCGTATTACAGACTCAGCATGTTCTTCCTGCACCAGAACTCAATTAATGGATTTTTTTTATTCCTACAAAGACCTCAGCCTTACAGAACTCCTGCCTCCCTCACTCTACCAGTTTTTTGCTGTTTTCTCTCTTGTTCCCCTACATCTGTAAAAGAATTGCACTGTAAATTTGTTTGATAGTCTTTGGAGTCTAGCTCAAGAAATTAACCATTCGTGTAGATTTTTACCCTAAAAATTGTATGCAAAATTTGGGATCAGCTGGGGAGTTTGTATTCTCTGGTCATCTTGATGTGGTTTGATAGCTGTGGAGCCCTTCTAGCCTCTGTGGGTAGAGACCACAGTGCCTCCAGGACTTTATACTGCCTTTATGCCCACGGTCTTATGGAGAAATAGCATTTGGTTGCACAGCAGCCTGGGGCTGAGCTAAGAAGAGAATATCAGTCCCTGGAGTCTTGTTTTGGTTTTGCATCTCCTGCTTCCACCCTTGCAGCCAGGGCAATGCATGTGCCTGGAACTTCTCTTGTCCCTGGAGCTTTCTGCCTGTCTGTGTCCAAAGTACATTTTGGGTCTGTCTTTAAGCTCAGGAGACTAAAACTGAGGAAATGCTCTGGGGTGATTGGTAACTGAGGGAGGAGGATTGGTCTAATGATTCTGGTTTGCTAGAGAAGTGGATAAATTATTGCATTTTAGGAGTAAAAAATAGTTTCTAACTTTGGCTGCTTTTTTTTTTTTTTTCCCCAGTTATATTTGTTAAGGATGCCTGCTGCAAATAGATGGTCATGTCAACATGAACTCTGTACAAGTAAACCAAAACAGACGATGATGCTGTCATTGATGGTCCACGCTTTAACATTAATTGGCAGTTATGTGTTAAGTGTTCAAGTGAGAGAGCGCTCTGCACTGTTAATGTGCTTTGGGCTGAAGTAGTTAGCATGATGGTCCCTAGCTGGAGAGTAAATGCTGCACTTAAGTCATTATATCACTGCAGAGTTAAAATCTAATTAAGATACCTGACAGAAGACAGTGCAGGGAATGTATTTACAGGAAATAGAGTAAAAGTTACTTCAAAAAAGGGAAATGTAGTTGAGTGGGAAACACACTGGAAGTTCTAGTGAGCTAAGTCCTGTTGGTATGTTTTAGCTGTCACTCAAATTTTCCTCAGTAGGGATTATGTTTTGGTGCTGATTTGTGGCCAGAACGCCAAGCAGTTTGATAGAAAGCAGATCAGATCATGTGTAAGCCTGCTGGTTTTACAGAGCACAGAGAAGGGCACAAAAAATAGCAGGTGTGAGCAACAAAGCCATCTTCCTTGGTTGTATCCGTAATAACTAATAAAGCTGAAATAGTGCAGGACGAAGGAAAGACCCTCTGTTTTATTCGGGTCTCTGGTGGCAAACAGTGGAGGAAGGGAGCAAGGAGGAAGACAGAGTGAGCCACCACCCAGCCGTGCTTTCTGTTGCTCTACCGCACTTGTGTATTTTCCTAAGTTTGTGCAACATCCTTGCAGGAATTTAGCATCAGCTTAAGTGACTAGCTGGATGTGGGTCTTTGGATCCTAGAGTTTTTATTTGTTCTCAAACTGAAAAAATGTTAACTGGTTTTATGGTTTAAAATGAGGAACTTGGATCCAAAGTAAAAGTCCATTTATAGTTTTATAAAGGTTAGAGTTTTTTTCATTTCTAATACATTATGTGCTTAATGAACTCCTCTGTATAGACTTAAATGTAATTCAGAGGAAACAGAAGAGTCCTGAGACTTTCTTTGGCTGGGTTTATGCAGATCAGACTGGCTGGTGAGTATAACAGTCTTTGCTGGCATTAGTATCTGTTAATTCAAATCATGTCAGTCATTAACTGTTCATCTTTTTCCTCTTCTTTTTTTTTTTAGAAGAGGTACATTTTTGATCTGTTCTTAATGAGGTGGCTCCGTTTGATTTCTTTGTGTAATTGCAGTTCATGCACACCTGCGAGAAGCAGTTTTGCGTTTTGCTTTTCATTTTTTCCTGTTCCAGTAAATCAGTCACAGAAGAAAGCATGGAGACATCTGAGTGGGAGATCTAAGTAGCCTGCCAGGTTGCCTTAAGCTCAGACATCTAGCAGACTGTACTAGAAAAAACAATGCCATCTGGACATGGAAAGGGCTCTTAAGAAGTTTTTGCATCGCGCAGGGTTGTTTACACGGTAAATGTGCTGCAGTAAAGCCTGCCAGGGATCCGATAGCAGATCCATGCACTTTCCAGCAGCTGTGGGTGTTAAAACTCCCAGGACTAACAGCCTCCAGCTGTACTTTGGTTAGCTCCCCATGAGTTTCAGTTCTCACTGAAGGTCAGTTCCTAGACAGTAGGACTACTTAAAAAAGAAATCTCATTTGATTTATTATTTTTGGTTCACTGGTATAAATCTGTCCCCAAAGCTTTTTCACTGACAACAGCTGAAACATACTGCTTTATCCAAGCTTAAGTGAGTACTAGTACTCAGGGATGATAGTTTAGCCATTTACAAAATTCAGCTTTTTAACTAAGACAGTTCTTAAAGCTTAAAGACTCAAAAAGCTGTTCATGACCACTCTTGAGACTTGTCCCTAGAAGACACTAAAACTTCTTGTTACAAATAAGCCCTTGAGATAGTTTCATTCAGCTGTTCACCTAGCAGAAGCTCAGCTGATCCATTTGGTTAGCACGGCAAAGGCAGGCTGGTTTCTGGAGCCAGCAGCCCACAGAAAGCCTGCCATCCTGTTTAACCACATTGCTCAGTGCGAATAGGCATCATTTGCAGCAAGGTGCCTGGGACTGGGCTTTGGGATGCAACTGCAACAGTGTGACAGCTCAGCAAGAAGGAGATGCCCCATCAAGTCCATTGCTGTGTTCACTGCCTGTTTTTCATTATAAATGCTAAATCAGTATTTTAGCCCCTGTGCAGCTTGTTTTTTAGAAGCTACCTCTCCAGGTCTGGAGGAAAATGTTTCATCATACCCCTCAGAATCGAGGAAAGGCTATACTTCATCCGGCCATTCAGCTGCACTCTCTCACTACCCTTCAATAGATGTCTTGGCTTTGGGGAAATGTAAATGATTTCTGCAGTGTTCTGCTAAGCAGAACCCTTTCCAGGAGCTAGTCCAGCCTAAATCAAAATGTGACGAGAGTGAAGTTAAAAGGAAAAAGGCTTAAAAGCCAGCCTGTGCAGTAATCACCCTGTGAACCTTTTTCCCCTCATTTGGGTTCATTATCGCACCTGAGGAAGCTTAAAATCAGACCAAGTGCAGATGTTATTTAATACAGTTCTGTATTCTGTGTGCAGAGCTCTGTGCCGCCTCCTGACTCTGCTCCATTTTTAGCTTCAGAGTAATGTAGCATTCTCATGATTTATTACACAAAACATTCTGGCAGCAGAAAGGATCAAGAGTAGGTGGGTCCATTATAGCTCTTATCTAATTCCTTTTGAATGTTAGAGACTATTCAAATAAAAAAGCCTTTCTTTTTTTCATGTGTGCTCCAGGGTTTCCATTTTATGTTTGGAAAGAGTGATGTATCTAATAGCTAGTTGACCCTCCTTAAACAGGATAAGATCCAAACACTGAAGTCAAGAGCAAAAATTTACGATGTTCCCAGTAACCTCAGGAGTGGCAGGATTTTTAATCACTTTAGTGCAGTCGCTTAAGTAGAAATAAGTAGATAAATAGAAACTTATCCCCACTCAGTGGAGGGCAGCCTGGACCTCTCCCCTCCCGTCTGCATGCATTTCTGCTTTTGTGGAAGTGGAGACTGTGCTTGAGGGGAACAGGAGCACCCTCCTGCTTGTCCTCCTGGTGTGTGACCCTCTGGCTTTCACAGCAGGCTTCTCTGAACTCTGCAGATCATGGTGCAAGTAAGGAGAGGGTAAGCAGGGACAAATTCATAGCTGGTAGTAAGCCTCTTTGCAGGCTCCGGTCAATAAAGGACACCTGTACAGCTAAACGTGGCACCCAAAATGGTTGCAATTGGCTGTAGGAATGGCAACTAAATAAAAATAACGTTGTCTCACTGATGAGCCGACAGCTCTGTCTGACACTCCTGTCCAGCGAGTATGTTTGCTCTGTGTGAATGCAAGTTGCTCAACAAATCCACCTGAGGACATAAGGAGGTTGGAGATGTGGGAGATTTATGCAGAGTGTGCCTCTTGGATGCAGCTAATGCAGGGAGCAGGACTGATCTAGCCGGGAATGTAAGACCTAGAATATTTCGGAAAAAAATGGAATTATAAAAAAGAAAAGACAAGCTGCTGGTTGTACTCCTTCAGAGAAGCTTGCTCCTCAGTGCAGCACTTAAGATTGCTTTACTCTTTTGTTTGATCAGGAAGTGCATTGGTCTAATTATAAGTAAGAACAGAAGAATAAACAGAATAACAGCCTGAGAGAGACACAGCCGGTCTGTCCCTGTGAGAGCTTAGGGCACCTGCAGTCTGTGAGCACTCGTGCCTGTTGAGCTTTTCTTGAGGTGAGTGACTGTGTGTGACTGTAGGGAGGGGGAGGAGCAAAGGGTTTATCATTCCCTCATTTGCCTTAGAAATCTTGCAATGAAAATTCAAACCAGTTTACATATTTTTACAGACTTTTTAATGAAGTTTATGAAGAAAAAATGCACAACTGGAAAAAGAACAAACTCAGCTCCTCCTTCCATTTTCTGCCTCCAGTGTGTTCCTGCTGGGACTCTGGCCTTGTCAGTAATACTCAGCTACCAAAACTCGTACAGGGAAGGTTGCTCACACATTTTTGCTCTGAAAAAGCAGTCTCCAGAAAAAAACGTAGGCACTGCATGCCCTCCTGCACCTTCTGCCTGCCCTGGACAGCCGGAACAAGTAGGCTGATCATGGGCAAACCTGGTGTGTCAGCTCAGTGCTGGGCAGGGTGTGCCCCAGCAGCGAGAGGCTTTGCCTTCACGCCTGCTGTGTGTGCGTAGAGGAGTCCGGTTTTGCGGAAGGCTCCCAGGCCTCTTTAGCAGACAGACCACGGCTGGGTTGCACTTCCAGAAACTGAAGCAGCCCCCTCGTCTCAGCTCACGCTTTCATTTCTCTCCAGGGAATAACTCCTACAAACATTACATCCAGGCTGAAAACGTCTACCTCTCCAGCGGTACCTACGTAACCCTTCTCACCGTGGTGGAAGAGCACTATCCTCTGGACTGCTTAGGTAATACTGTTGGCTTTCTGAATACAACTTTTGTGTATTAGACACTGCTTTTATCTGCTTTTCCAGCCATAACTAGGTGGTCTGCTGCAGTGGTGGTCTAAGAATAAAGATGTTCTCCAGATCCTCCAACAGCTTTTAGTCTGACTGTGCCTTCTGCCCTCTTAAAGCAGCCTTACTGTTTGCCTCCACAACAGAGAGCTGTGCTGTGTGTGTGCTAAACAAGTAGTAGTCAGCCTGCAGAGGTGGCTGTTATGTAGGATGGATTGTGTTTGCATCCTGACTGTCAGGCATTTGGCAGTAATAGCTACCAGTGATTAATGGGATGACATGAGCTGTATGTGATAATATCAGTATTTATGGGAATTGCTGTACTTCTGAAGTTCATGCAAGATCAGAAAATAGGTCAATCAGCATTACTTTAGTCCTTGTTTGCAGCACTTTCTGGCAAATGCAGTAGTTTGGCTTCATGTACCTCACAATTCTTCCATTTGGAAAAGCAGAGGAAGAGTTGCATTTACTATGTTCTAAATACATTTGTCATGTTCCTCGCTCATCTCTCATTTTGCAAGGGCTAGTTTTGAGCATTCGTTGCTCAAGTTAGCTGTTGACTCAGCCTATGAATCTATGATCAAATTTTTTTGAAAAATTGGCCCAGGAGACCAGTTTCACTGGTACTGACTTGAATGCCCACATACAGAACACAGTGTTAGAAATGAGCAACACGTTTATCAAAGTGGGTTGTGGCCTATTTTATCTAGTACTAATTTTTAAAGCTGGTTAAAATCTATGAGAGTTATCACATTCCTTCCTTTTAATGCAATATTTTTTGTTCTGATACTTGCTACAATAGCCAAGATACTCCATTTTTACTGCATTGACTATATGAGAAGACAACATGACATTTCTTATCTCAGAGAGAGAACATACTTTGGGATTTAAGGGCTTCATTAAATTCTGAATAGCAGTCGACAATGCAGTAACCTGGTGCTTCGGAGTGGGGGTGTCCTTCCGAGAGACAGAGGATGCTAACTGAAAGTGGAACAAGTTGTCTCACATTATCCCCTGACGGTGTGGTCACCCAAAGTAAATCATTTTGTGCATGGGGAAAGGCTGTTTTTGGTAAGCAAACCTAAAGAGGAATAGGAGTAGTTTATGTGAGCAACAAATGCACGTGGTGGGCAGAAAGCAGCTGACATTATATGAGTAAGAGTTGGGAAAACTGAATTAGAAAAGAAAACCAGAAGTAGAAAACACACAGACAAAACTGATTTTGAAAAAACATATATTTTTAAATGCAGAGCAGTAAAGTGTTGGGAGTTGGGAGGACCAGTGGGGATTCCTGCTCTGTCACAGCATGGCTTGGGACCACCTGCCTGGCTTGGGGTACACCTGACCTAACTTTTCATAGCTGGGTCTTAGACAGGGATGGCCCAGGTCAGCCATCTTATGGCCACTGGTAATTAAAGGGGTTTTAAATACAGCCACCATACAACGATGTAAGTAAGACGATTTACAATCTGTTTAAAAAAGAAGACAGTTTACAGTCTTTAGGTTGTGTAGATGAACTTGCACAGGACAGTTCAAATGATCAGGTAAAGTGGATGTGCATGACTGACTTCTCCTGGGACTGCACGAGCTCTTTTGTACTGCCAGTGTTTAAGCATCAGGCTGCAGACCTGTCGGTGAAAGCCTCGAGCACCTCAGGGATACTGCATGAGAAGGCCTCTGGCTGATGCTTTAACAAGAGCAGAGCTATGTCTGCTCTTCCCTGCTCCATGTGGGAGCCCCAGGGAACATCTCCTCCTACTCAAGCATTGCTGTAATGAGTGTGCGTAAATGTGCTAGCAGAACAGGAGGTGTTACTCCTGACAGCCCGCACTGGCAGCATATTGTGTAGTGTCCATACTGATTGGCGTCCAGCTGGCCACGCAGTACAGTGCAGGGCTGTGTTCAGAAGCAATGCAGTAGTTTTAGGGGCACCAGGGTTAGAATGGCCCCAAAAGAACTTCTGTAATGAACTTACTTTTGTTGGTTCATCTTCACTCTTTGATAACCAACTTATTTATTTCATGACTGGTGTGTTTGTTGAACATACTATGGCAGTATTTTGCACTTATTCCAACACTTTTTTTTTCTTTGAATGCAGCTCTCGTATGGTGCTGTACAGGACGATGTCCATAAAATGATATGTTGTCATTCCTGTGTTTTGAAGATAGCTACCCAGGGATTAAACACGGCCTAGATCAGGCAGCTCTTGCTCTTACTCGGTGTATTGGGTGGCAATAACAGGGGAAGAAGTTATTCCAGAAATTGGCTATATGGGGTAGGTTAGTGGTTTTCTCTGTGTGGTGGTGTGTGACCTGAGGCCTGGGCTTGCCTTACATGATTTTCTCAGGGTTTCTCAGGATAAGAGTGTGGAGGCAATGTACAGCACCTGTAGCAGGGCATCCTTACCCAGCCGTGTGGAGAACACGTGCTAGGTCTCTCCTTGGTCTGCCTATTCTCTGACTGCTGGACGCTGCGTGCGGTACAGATGGGACACAGCAAAGCTGCTTTGCTTTCTGCACTGTCAGAAAGCTCTGTTACTGGATAAGCTCCAGTAATGAGTCTTTATTTCTGTGGGGCATGCTGGTATTCTTGGAGTTTGCCTGAGTCACCTGGATGAACACAAGTGAAATTTCATGGGTGACATGTGCAGCAGTCAGGTGAGGTTACTGGAACCCCTGAGGAGTGGACTGTCTTCTCCTGCTGTGGTTGGAAGTGTGAGAACAGCAGCATCATTACCTCACGGTAAGAAGGAAAACTGCAAGGTCTCAGTTCTCTCTTAAGTCATCCAATAGTTTTCGTAGCAGGAGGAGGTTTAAGAGCTGGGATCCCAACCGCCCCAGAAGGGATAATTATCCGTAGTAATTAGTTATGCAGCATGTGTGTTTATATAGGTAGACTGTCAAATCCTTGGGGAGAAACTAGCCTGAGTTGTGCTTGGATTTTGAACCTCCTAAACATATCGTATTGTAATGGTGTTATCAGTGCAAATATCAGTGAGCAGTTGCTCTTGGCTTCCCCTGACCTAACGCGGTTCCTATGGGGAAGGCGGAGGCTGTAGCATTTGCATCCATTTCAGTCCAGTTTTTGTCAGTCACACTGTCTGAAAGGCAGCTTTGGAGCTGTGTCCATAAAACTGTGCATGAATTGATATCATTCCTAGGGCTAGAGTTGTGCTGGGCTATTCTACAGCCTTCTAGTGCTCCAGTTTGAGATTCACATAATGATTTGAGTCAGCAGTAGCAACAGATTGGGAGATTGACCTTCTCCTCCAATTTATGCACCTGGGAGAATCTGTGTTGAGGAGTGAATTACGTTTAAGAGAGTAAGAGGTTGAAACACAAAGTGTGAGATGCCTTCCCGATAGGCATAGGGCTTCACTCTTGCGTCCTCTGTGGCATCTCCAGTCTGTCCTAGCAGGGTAAAAATGCCTAGAGTGAGTGTAGGCCAGCCTTAGTGTGAATCATAGTCAGGCCTGGGAGTTACTTTGACTACAAATGAGTTGAGGTCAGTGTTCAGTCATAAGGCTCAGGAGAAGTCAGCTCTCCACCGCGGGGATTCCTGGGTGATTTCCATGTCCTGTGTAGTGCAGCAGATCAGAGTTGCATGTTGTGGTCTTTGCTGGTCTAAAATGTCTCTGCTTTTGTGAACCAGGAACCAGAGAAATGTGGTGCAGTGGTAAGAAAAGCCGAGAGACTACATCAGCACTGTGTTTAACACAAGCCCTTATTTTGCCCCCCATGTTGTGTTAATTAGGTGCTATTTTGAGTTCAGCAAGGGATAGATGTTAACCAGACCTTTGGGTTGCTGTTACTCCTTTAAACAGTTAATTGTGTTGCAGGATTTGGTGTCAAGTTATCTCCGTTATTAATGCTTTTCACCACTGAAGTATTTTTAGCCTTGTAAGAAAATCCTCAGGAAAAAGGAAGGAATCCACTAGCAGATAACAAAGACTTAAGTATGGCTTTCCCTTCAGCAGATTTTCTTACG
This sequence comes from Chauna torquata, assembly GCA_013399475.1. Taxonomy (NCBI): domain Eukaryota; kingdom Metazoa; phylum Chordata; class Aves; order Anseriformes; family Anhimidae; genus Chauna; species Chauna torquata. The sequence goes on along the minus strand of VXAL01019620.1, from coordinate 387,850 downwards.
GCCTTTGATTTTGGCTGTCTGGAGTGTTTGTAGGGAAAAGTCCCAGTGTGACCTTTCCCTGGCTGGTATCTGTCTTCCTGAGACAATCAGTTCAGGTGATCTTGCACCTCTGCCAAGGTCTGACCTTTTTTTTCCATTAGGACTGGAAACCGGCAGATAAGGAAGATGACTGAAATGATGAATTTTCTGCTTGCCACCCTTGTGCACTTGTAGCCCTCTTCTGGAAAATTAAAAGTGTAACACAAAATGTCCCACAAAGTGTGAGCCACTCAAGCCTCGCAAATTTTCACCAGTCCTGAGCTGTAAAAAAAACACTGCTTTCCGCTTGCTTTCTGGCTCTTGGCAGTGTTGCTTGTAGTCAGGATGACTTAGACAACTAATCCCTTACGAAAGAGGAGGCAAAAAAAGAGAAGTTTGCAAGAGGAGAAAGAGAAGAAAGAATGGTGTTTGCTTTTTGGCGGTGTAAGATTTAGCTGATGTCGCTAATAATAGAGATTTTGCACTCCATGTCACTGGCAAAATTTTATCTGTGCAGTTTTCATTAGTGAGCAGAATGGAAACAAAAATTATGGTCACTTCTGATCCTTTCAGATCATCTTCAAGGTCCTTTGACCCTTTTGTGTCTTCTAGGTAAATAATTTCCAGAAAGCAGTGGTAACTGTATGCACTTCAAATTTACCGGTCTGAACACTTTCATAACACCTGTCACATTTCATTCTAAATCTCCCATTTCCAGATTATTCATGGTTTTGTACACAAAAGCTTGAAAAACTTTGGTTCTTTAAAATACAAATGTTATACAGTGATTTTTCCTGGTTTTTTTTTTTTTTTTCCCCCTCAGTTTTACAACTACTGCTTTTATAGCTGTGTCTCTGTGTAGTGGCCCGAGTTGGATTTCATTACCTCGGACAAGAGACCTCTGCCTCACACCCTTCCTTTCGTGCACAGCTGAGCTGAAAGTTGCACACATTTACTTGAAATGGAAAATGATAACATATATGCTCTGAGAAAAATCTCTCATTTTTTCAACACCAGGATATTGCAGTGTGATTGCATTATTGATGGGACACTAGGTAAAGTGTTTTGGTTGCTTTCTTTTTTATACAGTTTCTGGATCAGATTTCCCTCCCTGTTAGTTTTGACTTTATGAACTAAGATTGTGATGTCTTCAAGCAAAGTTACTGAAATGTTTTAATTTTGTCATAGGAAAAAAGTAAGTATGGTTGTCTTTCTGCAGCTAACACATTACTTGGCATTGCTAAGCCTGTATATAAAGATATCCAAAAACTTTCAGAACAAAAGAGCAAAAGCTTTCCAGCAACTGGCTTGTAGGAATATGCTGGGATTTATGGCAAAATGTGTAAATGGTTGCAAGAGACCTACAAAATCTACAGGCAAAATCCATAGTTAGTTTTTCATAGTTTAAACAAATAAGCAAACAAACAAAAGAACCAAGCCCCTTCCCTCGAATTTATGGCCTCATTTGTAGTCCAGATGAATTGTGCCTTTCTGGAGACTTCAGCAGGCTTTAGATCACACTGATATTTTAAAAGGTAAGTATTTATCTTCAGGAGACACATGTTAAGAGGCAAAGTAATAATAGAAACAGTAAATTAAGAGAGAGAGAAAGCCTGTTGAATCATATTCTTCATTACTGTGACTCCAGTATGAATTTCCCTGTAGTATTTATGTGATTCTTTTTGTATGATTTTAAATCACTTCAGTAATGAAGCTTCTCCCAGCTACTGAAGGAGAACATTCCTCAGTATGACAGAGGTGAATTCCCCAAAGCTCAGCATTCGTTCTCCCTCCCTTAGTCGAAACCATTACTGTTGGTTGCATCCCTGCTGACAGATCGTGTGACATCTTGCCTGGAAAACCTGAGGTCACCTTTGAGGACATGGGGTTGCTGCCTATCAGCGTGGTGTGTTTCTAAGTATTATCCTCTCCCCCCTCTCTCAGGGTAGCACTTGTCAGGGGCTGCCTTTGCCTTTTAGTTTGCTTTTCCAGCAATTTCTGCCAGAGGCAAAAGGCTGTGCACCAGCCCTCGTGCCCCCCACCTGCATCGCCCTCTTCTGGGCAGCGTGAACTCCTTGCAGTGCTGTCAGGGAAGCAGGGATGGCATTCCCAAACTGAGTGACCTGTGTTCCTCCCAACAGCATGAATAACTGCTGCTGTTGCTAATTTTAATATAAATATCCCTTTTGTTTGCATTTCTTTAAAGACTAGGATCAGGCGTAAGGCCATGGCTCTGCAAATGAAAACACTTGAATTATGTATTCTGCTCAGTGTTTGTATTGTGCCAGGCACAGTGGGAGCTTGTCCTAGGCTGGAAGTGCCACTGTGTTATAACTAATAAATAATAGCATCTAACAGTAATTGTTTCATTACTTTATGAGTCAGTCCCTTTACCAGGGGATTTGCTCATTGACAAACATGTTGTTCAGCTCTGCGTTGCCATTAAGGAGACCATACCAGCCTTTTCTGCGTCTTTGTACTGAGATGGAGACTTGAAGTCATTCATAGTATTTAAAAAAATCTAAGAAATTAGGCAAATAAGTTGGAATTCAGTGCTTAATGGCTTGCTTTAGGGTTCTTCCAAGTGCTCCAGGCAGGTGAAGTAGGTAATTGGGGATTTCCCGTGCTGGTCGTAGCCTGTTCCTCTGGTGACAGGAGGCAGGTGGCCCAGCCGTCCTCGCAGCGTGCCGCTGGCTGGCCAGCCTTGCAGCCACGCGCTGCCCTACGCACAGCCCTGGCGTTCCTGGGGGACCTGAGGCTGCCTCCCCTGCCCTGGGGTCAGCTCCTGAGCACTGAGAGCCGGATAGTTTTAGAGCTAAGCAGATGCCTGATGCAGATCCGAAAATGGAAATTCTCCTCCTAGTTCTGCCACAGGCTTCTGGTGATGCCTGAGACACGTTGCTTCTCTCCTAATTTCCAAAGAACCATGGAAATACTAATTTCCTTCTGCCTTACCCTGTTTCCTCCCACAAATGTTTTTTCAGGGCAAAGAGAGGTTTGCTTAACCTCTGCAAAGGGACAAGCAGTGTCCTCACTGAGGTGACAGCTCTGCCGTCCCTGCAGTGATGCTCTTCCCTCTCGAGAGCTTGTGTCATGGAAAAGAGGGGCAGCAGCTCTACCTGGGCAGGGCTTGTGTGAGGATATCGCTGTATTAATTTCTTGTTGTGCAGATGATTTTGAACAGCTTGTAAATTGTTTTTCTGCTTTATGAATAAATCCTCATTTGACAGAGGAATGCAACTTTCCTCTATGATATTTTTCAATGCATTTTTTATCTTTCATGCCGGCCAAAGATTGGTATCTCTTCACATTTATTAATTGCAGAGAGTGAATGCTGGGTTGATGGGTTGGTCTCTGCTATTACTGTAACCTGATTATCCTCCAGTAAACTGGATAGCATGTGATTTTTTTTTCAACAACAAGATATGAAGTGGATTGAAATGAGAGGAAATTGTGCCATATGGTGCTCACGCTCCATAACTCGCATTTCTCACTCTGCCAGCTGTGACTCTGCTCGTGTCTCTAGAAGACGATTTCTGCAGGCAGTTCTGCATGCAGCGTGCGGGCAGAGCATGGCCAGAGCCTTGTCCCCAGCTAAGGGATGATCACACTCTCTCCCAACATGGGTTCTGGTGTGAGAGACCCAAGAGAAAAAAACATGGCATGTGTTTTCTTCATGTCATTTTGGCAACATCACCAAGACATTCATAGCTCTGATTTCACCCTACTAACGCACAGGAAGATTATCTGCATTAGAATATGAGCACAAAACCAGAAGTGATTGAATTGCTTTCTCTGTATTCATCCCTACCTGTTAGCTGAGCCCTGGCAGCTGTGTGCATTGCCTGCTGTAGGGCCAGCCCCTCTGCCAAGCCGAACCTTTTGGCTTAAACCACTGGACCCTGCCTTCTTGCAGGGCACTTCAAGGTATGGTGCTTTGCGGTCAGGGTGTACAGGGAGCATGCACGCGGTCGGTTCTAATACCAAAACTGATGTACTACAACCCGTTAAATTGCAGGTCGATCACTTCCCATCCCATGCCCATGCTCTGAAAGTTCCCCAGACATTTTAAAGACGAGCTACGCTGCAAGCTGCAAGTGGCAATTGGGTGCCACGTGCTCTGCTTTGCACGGTGTTTCGGAGAGGATTTGCTCTTTTTTGTACCTAAGGGTCTGATTCACCTTGTGCAGGTTTGTGGGGGTGGTTGAGGTGGGTGAGCTGGGGGTCAGCTGTGCTCAGCGGACGCCGTGTCACCACAGGTCTCTGGGGTCCTCTGCCTGAGCCAATTTGTCCAAGGTGAGGGCTTTGCGCTACACTCAGAGCTTAAGCGCAAGTATCAGGTATGCTGACGCATCCCACAGCTCTAAGAGGGGTTTTTAGTTTTTAGGAAAGCTGGAGTCTGTTATAAAAGCAGTGGATGCGAGCTCAACCTGTGGGTATCACAGAATCACAGAATCACAAGGTTGGAAAGGACCTTCAAGATCATCTAGTCCAAAAAGGGTATTCTGCTTTGTACTAACTTGAGCAGCCTTAACCTTGGCTGGGAAGGCTTGGCTGAGCCTTCCCTTCCCCTACAAACACCCGGTGGCTCAGACCCGGCGTTTCGGTGCTGCGGCACACGCCGTCTGGCCCTGTTGCAGGAGACGCTTTGGTGGTGTGCCTGGATCAGCCTGCTGGGAGCGGCGGCAGCCAGAACAGAGCTTCTGCTGACGTTTGTGCCAAGAGCCACGATAACCCTGAGGACCAGGGAGCTGGAAGGTGCCTAAACCTCCTCGCACATCTTCCACCTTCCCTCCGTGCCAAGCAGAGCTCAGGTCTAGTGACTGGTTTTCTTGTGTTCAGATGCCACCAGTGTGACTTCTCAAACCATGCTGAAAAAAAACGACAACACACAGAGATAAAACAAAGGCAATTGTTAGGAACCAAAAGATCCAGAATTTCTTTGGACCAAACCCTGTTTTACCATATGCTGTGAAAGTCACCCTTGAACTCCAGTTGAGGCAGAATTTCCAAAATAAACTGAAATACCAGTTTTAAAAATGTTAACTTTAAATTGTATTTAAAATTTTTTAAATGTTGGTAAGTCAATTGTCTTGGAAAGGAAGGGTAGAGTTCAGATCAAACTGTTAAAAATGTCATTTTCTTTTGACCTCTTCTTTTGTGTTCCTAATCTCATGGCATAAGGTAACTCAGATTTTGAAATGCAGATGTTAAAGATTTTTGTAAGCGTTAAAACTGCATAGGTTGAGCATTCCCAATTTTTTTTTTCTCAGATTGAGATTTGCCATAAATCAAGCATTTAATGAAAGGTTTATTTTAAGAAATCTGTCAACAAGAAAAATCCTTAGAAAATGCTCAAGTAGGTTTCCAGTAAATGGCATCCCACTTTTTATCAACCATGTATCTTTGATAGGATAAAGACCAATCAAAAGGACATTGCGTATGTTTTGTTTTCTAGATTTTTTTTTTAATATGGTCCTTATCATAGCTTCATTTCAAATGCTTCAGAAGCAAAGAATTCTACCTTCTGTTTGGGGAGGGAACACGTATAAAGAGCAGGAAGCCAAATTTTCCAGAAAGGCTAACCTAAGGTTAGAAAGAAAGTTCATTTCTCACCTAGAATTAGGACTCCAGTCCCCTGATGCCCAGCTCAGTCTCTGGTAATGAAGCAGTCCTTCCCAAGCAGGCAGAAGGGATCTCCACTCCATTTGGAGTGAACGTTTCCAGAAAACTTTCAGTGCCAAAAATAATGATGTAGCTGTTTCTTTTTAATCATGTTGACTAAATGCAGGTGTTGTGTTCTGCACTGTCCAAGAAACAGATTTCACATCTATCTCAGTAAGTAACTTCTTACAAGAAATACCACAGTGAATTCATGCAAATAAGGTTACACAGGTGCAAGAATGATTGCAGGACCTCACTTAAAAAGAAAATGGTTCTGACCCCATTTACAAGCTGAAAATATCCTGCTTTGTAACCCAAAAGTTTTTTAGTTGAAGTGTGACTTTCACTGGCAACTTCCGGTTTTGTTTTCAATATATGCCTGTGAGCTCAGTGATGGGACAAAAACTTTCCATGAGCAGGATTCAAATGTGCTGTTATAAACTCATGTAGTGGAAAAAAAGTCTATTAAATATGATACATAAAAGACCTTCTTGTTCATATTCAAATTTTAGTGGGTACAAGGAGGGAGGTAAAATTAGCATTTGTTCATTTTTTTATCTACTTCTTAATATTTAGGACTAGCTCTCATAGTAATCTATTTCTTTTTTTACTTTTCGGAGTGCCACTATAGTTAGAATCTGAAGAGGTGGTATTTTGGGGCAAATGACAGAACTGCTGACGTCAAGTGTTTAAAAAAAAATCCTGGGTTAGCTGTCTTTCCTAGACCAGGAGACTGACCGAAAAAACCAACAAAACAGGCTTTCTTCATTTGTCTTATGATTTCTGAGCCTTCAGATGTACTGAGATCATATTTCACATTTTCTCTAGAAAAGCTAACAACTTTGAAGTGTTGCATTGTTTTTTTTTTTTTCATGCAGACAGCTGATACGTTCATCTGATGACAGGATCCAGGAAGCGGGTCCTTTAGCACCAGTGTGGGATACGTCATAGAATCATGAGCATTGGAAGGCTTGCGTTCCCATGCTGGTAACTTTGCAATCCTTTAAGAGATAGAAATGCTGAGTATCTGACTTGGGCTGAAGTCTTTATCTAGAATTTGAGAAAAAGAACATCGGTTCATCCGTTTTGAGGGCAAGATTAAGGAAAATAGTTTGGCGTTGTCTGTTTGCTGGTCTTTGAGACCCTCTGCTTCAAAACACAGGCATAGAAACACAGATGTCCTTCTCATCCCTTACTCCTTGCTGGCCCAAGGGTTAAGAAGGTTCCTGAGTCGTGCTGACGAGTTTATCTTCCTCTGAGGGCAGCTAAGCACAAGATTGCTCGCTCCCAAGAGTGCCGTGGGATGCAGTATGGCGTGCTGGTGTGTCTAGCCTGGAAGGGGGAGGGTGAGGACATTTCTTTTTCTGTGCAGGCAGATAGCTCTAGAACACCATCTTTGGCCCCAAGAAGCAGACAGGTGGATGTCTTAGTTCTGGGAAAAACTTAAATCAGGGCTCACCAACACACAAGAGTTCAGGAAGCCAGACTTCAGTCCTGCTCCTCAGAGAACTTTCTGGCTCCTTAGAAAATTTGCAGAAGAACTGAGTGATGCTACTGCAAACCATATCAATTAGAGATGCACTTTAGAATGTATTAAGTGCTGTAAAAATGCAAAGTTCTGTGCAAAATGAAACCAAAATTGGTGGATATTATGACATTGATATTTGTGTCTCATTTTCCCTCCTGTAAAATTGTACCCTGTTATTTTCTAATGCATTTGAGATAACTCTAGGGAAGTTTGAGAACTGTGGGAGTCTCATGTAATGCCCACAGTAATGCCCTTGGAGAAATGCAGGGTACGGAGATTGGGTGGTGACGTTACAAAACAAGGATAACATGGTTAGAATATTAGACGGTTAACAGCAACGAACGCCATTTTCTTCATTCAGATGAAGGATGCAGTCATTGTCCTTATTTCCCTATCCCTCGGTGTCTGTGAAAGGTACTGCTGTTGTGGTATGCTCTGACCGAGCTCCCCGCAAGGGCAAGCCGTACTCCAGGGCAGATGCAGAATGCGTGTTTTGCCGTCCTGGGAGGCATGGCAGAGCGTGGCCGGTCCTGCTTGCCCAGGCTTACACTTGTGGCTTTCCAAGACAGGCCTTATCTTGCTGCAAGGATGGAAGCGAGAAGCGAGGCAGCCAGAAAGCACGTGTGTACTCAGATGTGCTTCTACTTGGGGGGATGCGGGGAAGCCAATGCGTGCGTGCTCACCCAGCACGGTGGAGTCGCACCAGCTTCAGAAGAGACTGTTATTGTGACTAGCTGGTGTGTCTGGCACTGTCTCTTGGTTAGCAGGGCACAAGAGCAGCCAAGCACTGAAGAAGCTTCCCTATTTCAGGACATGATTTCTCACTTCCTTCTTACCCAGCCTGTGATTTTCTTCCTCCTCCTGCTAGCTGCTCTGATAGGGCCGATGGTTCTCATGTGTTTCAGGAGCACCCTCTTTCCGCAGTGTCCTGGCAAATACACTTTCCCATTCTCTCCCATGTTAGATTGTCCTGGGTCTACTTGAGCCTCCTTTTTCATTGCTCCTCCTCCCTGGCAGACTCTCTGCCTGCCCATGATGCTCCCAGCTCTCCTCCTCTCTTCTCCTGTGCAAAGAGTGCTAACAGGCATTGCAAGCCTTTCCTCTCTGCATGCTGTGTCTTGTGTCTACACCGTGAATCAGTGGATGGTGATGCAGCTTTGCTGAAAGCACTGGGGTTATGCTGACGTGCACTTGTTGAAGCTCTTGTTAAGTAGGAGACACGCGGAGCAGAAGAGCTGGCAACACCACCTGGAGGAGAGATGGTGGTTAATGAGCAGCTCTGGGAGTGTCATTCCAGATGGGGCAGGCGAAGCTGGGGAAGAAGGTGCACTGTGAGTTATTAATTGTGCATTTGCTTTAGCCTGCCTAATCCTGTAAGTGAAGGTCTGGCATTGTGGAGCCCAGGGATGAACCCTGGAGATTAGTGAGTAGGGATATTTGTAGGTACTTTGGCACTGGTGTTCATTTCAAGAGCTATTAAAAATAATGAGATGCTGCAGCTTTACTAATGATTTAAGAGATTCCCCTTGTATCTCGGTATGAGGCTGATCTGATGCAGCCATCTTCGTGATAGCATCCCACAGTGTTTTGTCTTTATGAGTACATCTTGTTCTGGCTTGTTTCAGAAATCTGCTCTTAGCTCTAAGGACTGCAATTGTTGGCCTGTAATTAGTACCAATATTACAATGCTATTACTGCACTGGTCTGAACTGCTGGCTATTTTTGGATATGACGTTCAGGTTTTTGTTGCATAGCATGTTTCTCTCATCATGAATCAGCAGGCCTCTGAATATACAATAACGCTGTTTTTTAGAACAAGTAGCGCAGACTTACGTAGATACCCACCTGTTAGCCAGTATTTACACAAACGTATCTTTAGATGGAGATCGTGGTCCAGTCCCAGGCTGAGGTCAATATTCCCTTCTGGTGGCTTGAAATATTGTGTATCTGACTTGACTGCGGGCCAGGTGGTTGACTGGATTTACACTTAGTCTGCACAGAAATCACTCAGTATGCACACAGGTCATGTAGGCAACATTTACCATAACTGGAAATGTGAACTGTTTGTGAAGAAGCAAAATACTACTCATGTATTATTGGGAAGTAGCTAGGCTTATGCCTTATGGAGGACTGATAACAGGAGCACTGATTTCATGAAAGTTTGGGTAAACACTAGGACCCAAACCCACTGTGTTTGAACCCTGTAGCTAATGTCTGAGTTCTCTCAGCTTGTGTCTTCTCTATGAATAGTAAAGTACTAGCCCTCCGGTGACTGTAGTATCTCTGAGTTGCAGTAAGTATTAATCAGAGATTGTGTAGCTTTTCTAAATGAGTGGCAGCTTTGTATTTTGGAAATCTTCTATGAATGCCCTTAGGTTTTATTCACAGATAAATCTGAGTTCTCATTTTCTTTCTCAGCTCTGTTGTTAAGGAGTACTTGCTTTCTGTTACACTTCTAAATCAAGACCAGGAGATGCTCAATGTGAAACCTGCTGAGCCTGGTTCAGAAAGAAGCCATGCAGCTAATGAAGATACAGTCCTTGATTCTGCAGGAGAAACTTTTTAAGACTTTAATATTCCAGAGAGCAAGGCCAGGGTGCATAAAGGCTCAGACTGGATGAGGGGTAATTAAAGCTAAATTAGAAACAGGCAGTTTCCATCTGTGATTTTGGAATCTTAGAAAATATTTACATTAGAAAGGAAAGCATCAGAACACAGAATTAGAAAAACAGAAGTCAGGAGTCTGCCTCCAACACGGATGTTCACTTTCCGTGCATACTGAGCAAATTATCACAGAGAAACATAGAAATGGGCTCAGAAAACAAAATGAGAGTCAGTCTTAAAAAGTGTAGATCTGGGGGGAAATTTTCATAGAAAGAGAAATGCTTGAAAGGATTAATTTTGAAAAAATCTCAGGAGTGAGTGTGCAATTAATCATGTATGACATTGCAATTAGTATGAGTTATTCTTTATAATTTGTTGACATTCGGAGATATCAAAGCCAGATCAGCATTTAATTTTTTTCTACACAATTTGTCATTGTTTTACCTATACTGGCTGGCTAATTGTTGTTTAAATCTCATGAGTGTTATGAAGCTTATTTCATTAATGTGTTTAAAGAGCTTTGATGCTCTGTACTAAAAGATGGCATCAATGTAAAAATCATGATAATTTAGCACTTACATTTTGGTGTCATTTCTGGATTTTGTTAGTTGTCAAATCTCTCTAATGTGTTCCAGTATACATTATGAGAATGTACGTATTTTCAGTTTCAGATATGAATGATATGTACACCGCTCTAGTCTTTTACGCTATTTTTCAGAAGGAGATTTAGTGATAGTTACAAAAATTGAATTTCTGTATAGTGGCATTGTAAGCCTTACTTACATTTCAAGTGAGGAAAATACATCCTGAAATACAGCTGACCAGAGCAGAAATGACTGTATATCAGGAGCAGACAGCATGTGGGACTACGTGTCCAAGTCCATGACCCCATGGTCTAGAGGATTGCCAGCAACGTTCTCTGTAGAAGACGCAAGTTCACTCTGCGGATCGAGTCAGGACGCGTCAGCCCTTCTGTAGATGCTCTGTATCCAGTTATCAGAAGACAGGAGACCTCATGACTGGGTGGCTGAATGTCACAACGTTCAGTCACAAAAACCAAAGGGGTTATAAGCAATCTGGCGAAAATGGAGTCAGGACGCTCTTGAGCACCTCCAGCGACAGCGATCATGGCCTCATTTCTCTAAGTGCGAACATGAGCCTCTTCTGTAGGTAAACGTGAGAAATTAATAGCACTGATAAAACTATCCTGTAGACGCTCATGCACAGCCATGAGATGTGGTTGTTCACCAGAATGAAAAACTGCTTCGCTTAAGTAAGAGACTGCTGCTAACAGGACAGCAATATTTCTCAAGTCAGTTTCTCAAGTGATTTTTGATTACCAAACAATCTGCCCTCCACAAGAAAGCAGAAGGGAAACCCTCTTAAAAAGTCTAGGGACTTTTTTGCTTTCTTTTTTTTTTTTTTTTTGGGTTCTGAAGATCTCTTTTATTTTGGGGGAAATAAGATATATCTTTATTAACCTTACCAGGAAATGCTGCCAAAGATCAGCTGTTTTTAGCATTTCACTTCTAAATGCATACACGTGAAATTTCTAGGCCTCACTGAGCTTTCTCAGTGCTGAATATATCTCCTCATTTTGCCCCAGTGCACACTCTGCTTATTTTAGCTGAACTGAACATAGCAGGTTCTTTCCAAACTTTGGGAGGTCACTTACCCCTGCTGGCATCAGGGTGTTCCCATAGCTCGTGCTACCTGATCCCCAACTTGAATTGCAGCTGGCTAGGTCCTTTGGTTAGTGCCTCTCTTCCCCTTCGCCTCTTTCCGTGCTTGTGTTTGGGAGGGCGGGAGGGTCAGGATGACTTCACGGGGACCACGCATGCTTCCCCACCTCCCATCACTGCCCCGTGTCCTCTGCTGCAGCTCCTGGCTTCCTGGGCTGGCTGGGTTCCATTCCTGGGAGGCTGCCGCGTGCTCCACTCACCCAGTGTCTCCTCTCTGCTTCCTAGTACCCTGGAAGGTACCTAGGGCACACACCCGTCCTGTCCTGCTCCTGCTATGGCTGTCTCTTGGAAGCTGTTCATTTTATGCCAGATCTTGCATTTTGGGTTCTTGCCTTTCCTGGCTGTTGGAAACCCACGGAAAGGTGCTGTATCTGGGGAAAACAAGAGTCTCAGAGTGTCCTAGAAGAAAGGAAGGTTGCTGACTCCTGTTGGGGTGCTGCAGGCCCTAGGGTTGAGACAAATCAGTCTCTGCCTTTGTTTGGAGACAAAATATAGCTTGGGGATTAACGTGGTGCAGGGAGACAGCTCCAGCTGCTTCTAATATCCTCACTGGGAGCACATCTGTCTAGCTGCCAGGCTGCGATACAGTTGTATTGCTAGTTGCATTGATTCATGCTCTTTTTTCTTAGTGATGCACAGAGATCAATTACCCATATGTCGCCTTCAGTGCGTGTATGTGCCTTTCATACCTTCCCTCCTGAGGGGTTATTGACGTTCCTGTGGAGCATGAGAAGTGGAGGGGACTCTTGCAAACAGCCTCTCTACTAATCTGTGAAGAGATCCTGAGGAGGTAACTGGGAAGTTGTTTCCCTTCGCTTACGGTGTTGTGTGATATATATGTGTATGTGTCCTCTCTAAATGGGTTTTCGTTTCTTCTTGATTTCTTCACTAAGAGGTGTGTCACACATGTCTTCTTCTTATTGCTTATGGCTATTATGTGGCTGAACAAACTTTTCAGTATCATGTCAAGACTGGAAAACAGAGGAGAGTGAGCAGGCTCATTCTCAGTGCAGATAAAACAGGCTTGGGAAAAATACTCTGAATATGTCTGTCCTCTTTACCCAGAGGCAGTGTTAGCACTCATCTGCCACTGGTGGCCTCACTTAGACTCCCAGCTATGGCTAAGAATCAGCATGTGGTCGTTTGTGGTACTCGTTTTATTTGTGCTCATTTGTGACCATGCACTATTACTTCTGTATTAATGATGTTTGCAATGAATTATATTTTGAGTTGCTTCATAGTTGCTCCATTAAAGAACTGAGCAATGTGCAACATTGAGAGCATCTTGCTTTAATGACATTACAGTACATTTAGCTTTCTTACTGACTGCTCTTGACTTTTCATTAGGTATTAAAAATTCTGGTGTTAACCCTAAGTGGTCTGGGATGGTTAAGAGAGAAATCCTGTCTCGAGCCATATTGCTGCAGCCGAGAAAGTACAAGTGCTTGAGCTCCTTGAATTCATTTTCCAAGAATGCCAAGTGGCTGGCTGTGCTGGACGGTGTGCTCACAGCAGGCAGAGCAGGACAGTCCTTCGGGTCTAGACACGGTATTTATCAGTGAGGCAGCTCGTCATCCTTGCAGAGCCTCACATCTTCTCGCTTCTTATAACATGGTGATTGCTAGATTAGAAAAATGCCTCATTAACATTTGTTACTTTTAGTAGGTTTGTTTTGACTGGACACGGTGACATTATAGGAAGTAACAGAACTTTTTGTACAGAAATGGAGAGTTAACATTCTTTATCTTAACCTAACTTGGCAGAAGCAAAACCATGCTGTTGAACTAAGCTTTTGCAGTGTGTTGGACTTACTTTAAGTATTTGTTCATGCTTAACTACATGAAACTTCTTTATGTGAATATATCCACATTTCAACTCATTTATGCTGAGCAAATGCTTTACAATTCTACATTCTTCCCTAATTTCATTTCGAGCTGAAAAAGCCCTTACCATGACAGAATAAAAAAGAAAAATCACTGACAGAGCTGTGACTCTGTTTTGTGGGGAAATGTGCTTTCTAGCAAGCAGAAAAGTTTTACCTTTGTACTTTGCCAGGTCAACAGGCTTGTAAGAGGTGACGTGATACCAATTTGTTAGGCTGGTTAGTTTGTTTTAAAAGAGTTGAATTACAGTCTGAGGCATACCCAGCATGCAAATAAATGTCAACATTGCTGCCTGCAGATATTTCTGGGTTTGGTTTGCTTTTTTTTTTTTTTTCTTTTCTGTTTAACTACTTATATCTAGTGAAGGAGGCTGACTACATAATAGAATCATAGAATCATTTAGGTTGGAAAAGACCTCTAAGACCATCTAGTCCAGCCCTTAACCTAGCACTGCCAAGTCTACCACTAAACCATGCCCCTAAGCACAACATCTACGTGTCTTTTGAAGACTTCCAGGGATGGTGACTCAACCACCTCCCTGGGCAACCTGTTCCAATGCTTCACAACCCTTCCAGTGAAGAAATTTTTCCTAATATCCAACCGAAACCTCCCCTGGCGCAACTTGAGGCCATTTCCTCTTGTCTTATCACTTGCTGCTTGGGAGACCAACCCCCACCTCTCTACGGCCTCCTTTGAGGTTGTTGTATAAAGCGATAAGGTCTCCCCTGAGCCTCCTTTTCTCCAGGCTAAACAACCCCAGCCCCTTCAGCAGCTCCTCACAAGACTTGCTCTCCAGACCCTTCACCAGCTTCGCCGCCCTTCTTTGGACACGCTCCAGCACCTCGATGTCCTCCCTGTAGTGAGGGGCCCAAAACTGAACACAGTTCAGGTACAGCCTCACCAGAGCTGAGTACAGGCGAACAGTGAAGACTTACTTTCTAACATTAGTTCCAAATTGTTTATTTATCACCTGTGCTAGTCTTCATGGGCTGTTCAGATACAGAATCATTTGGGCACACAAGTTCTGTTTGTTCCCCTATTTCCTAACCATGAAGATTAGGCCCTGACCATCTGTGCTGACTTCAGGTGGCAGCTGGTCCCCAGGGAGCCACGGCAGATATACGATGTCTGAGTGATATCTGTGAAGGGTGAGGACAGAAAGAAACCTGCAGGAGATCGTAGGAACAAACAGATCAGGATTTAACCTTGAGTAACAACAACACCAAGTATCAAACTGGGCCAGATGGAAACTTCTTTGTGAGTTATTATATCCTTGGAACATAATTCTGTCAGGTGGCCATGGGGTGTGTCTCAGGCTGAGTGGAAATGGCTTTGCTGCCTATTATTCTTTGGGAAGTCCATCAGCCTCTAGTGATCGTTTGCTTGCCCACTCACGTTTGCCACTCCTCGTTGCAGTGCTGGCTACCTGTGAGCCAGCTGTTCACAATGCAGTGTTGACATTTCACATCATCTTAGTGAACCTAACGGGATTTTAAGGGGCTTGATATCACCCAGACCATTTGACAGCTAAGCATAAAGGCTGTGAACTTTTTTTCCTACATCAATCAGGTATTTATTTATGCAGATATCAACAGGTGACAGCAGTGCATTGAAACCTGTGCTGCTGCAGGAAGCACCTGTACAAGATGTGAGCCTGGCAGTGCTGCAGAGGCCGTACATGTCAACTTTTCCAGCTAGGAGGAAAATAAACAAACCAAAACCACAATGGAATCAGGTATTTTTGTACATTCTTGTAAATAAACAGAATTGCATCAACATCCCACTTCCCTGAATGCCCTAGGAGCCAGTAACTCAAGGCAGTGTCCTCACTCCCATCGCAACACTGGGGCCAGCCAGCAGCTCCTGTAGGCTCTCTCTGAAAGCTTCGTCAGTCACCTCCTTCTGCACTTGTGCAGGCATGCTGGAGGTTTCTTCTGACACAAACCGTCTCTCTGGGCTTCTCATACTGAGCTGTCACTCACATACGCATTTCTGACCAAAGCTTTCATTCTCTGCAGAGCTTCACTGCCCAGAGTCGAACAGCCTTTGGCCTTTCCCTGGTTTAGGAGGGGGTGTGTGAATACATGCATTTCTGTCAGCAACCATCTGCCAAGGACTGTGTAGCTGGCTGGTCCCCAAGGCAGGGCCAGCTCCATGTTTTTCAGCTCCTTCCCATTTTTTTTAGGTTTCTGCGAACCGTGCATTTTGTGGATTTTCTTTTAATCCCTGTAGGAGAGTAACTAACTACTTGCCAATAAAGGGACATGATACCACCATCCCCTTATTAGTTATGGGAAAGGTGTGCAACTTTCTTCTGAATTTAGCTGGAAGAATGAACACTCCTGGACATAAGTACATTAAACTAATTGTTTTACAAATACCTGACCTAATTAATTTCAACCAAAGCTTTTCAGTGAATTCTGGCTGACTTGCAGCTTTTCCCAGGTCAACTGAAACTGCACTGTTCTTCTGGAAATTAAATGTTTGTTACTGTATTGACCCAGTCTTTCATGCTAGTCTACTGTCCTGTTTACAGTAAGTTGAAACCAGCTCTGTCTTGAGAAAATAAGCATGTTTCCTGTGTCCTTTTATCAGTTTCCCATCACTGTCATGGAGGCACTACTCTGGAAACATGGGAAGTATGTGCATCTGTCAGTTTCAGTTTGATTAGAAAGGCTGAGTATCATCAGGTAAAACAGATTTGTGAAGTGGTCACTCATTAGAAAATCCACGACTACTCACTGAAAAGTTAAATGAACTGGGGTATGGCATATGTTTCCCTTTTTTTCTTTTCCTAGAGCAAGTAGAATAGTTGGATGCTATTTCCCAGACGGGGACGTATTGTGATTGAATCCCTAAAAGGCTGTCCCTTTAGAATTATTATATCATAGAATTGTGGCTTACAATGTCTTAAATCCCTTTCTTTCCTAAATATGCAACAAACAGTTTCTATCTTTGATAAAGGTGTTTCCTAGTGTCTATTTTGGTGTTACTGAAAAAAAACATTACCATTTAAATGGCCTTAAATGAGGCAGTTGTATTACAACTGAAGAGCAAAAAAAACCCAAAACAATGTGCCTCTAATACGTACCCCAAACAATTGCATATTATTTAAAGATATTTCAAAGACCTAGTTAGATTTGACATCTTTTAGTTGGAAGGTTAACATTGAACTGTACTAATGCCACAATTAACTTAGACTGTTACTAATGAATTTTCTAAATACATTTTTATGCAAGTTGTTACTATCCAATTGCTGGAGGCATGGGAGTGCTGGAGAACTATACAAGCAGTTGCAACAGTGTCTGGGACTAATTGCATCTTAGGGCTTGGCTTTGCCAATTGCTCAGTTTTCATCAACCTCAGTGATTACTTTTCACAGAATTAGAGTCAGAAAAAATGAAAGCAAGTAGTTTTGCTTTTGAAAAGCCTCATCGGTTGTTCTTTTTCAGCGAGTGCTGAGACAGTAATCTCTTTGGGCTGCTGCAGAAAGAGCCCACTACCTGGCTTAGTTGAACTTTTTAACTTGAGTGAGTTGTTCCCACCATGATACACCACAATATCAATCAATTTTTAGCTACATCAAATTTTGGGGGCAGGATGCACAACTGTTTGAGGCAGCGTTTAGATGTAGTACGTTCCCCCTGCCAACTCTTGTACTTAGCAGCCATGAGTCAGACCTTCCAAAGTAATGAGATTACAAGCAGTGACTTTTTTTCTTTGCCATCTGTTTGTTTTATGAGTTGTCAGGTGACACTCTCTTGACAGATATTTAGCTTTTCTTTGTAATCACAAATTTGCACTATTAAAAAATATGAAAGCTGAGAATCTCAGTTTTATCATTCTGGGACAGGGAGCTTTGAGAAACTCTAAATGTCAGGAAATTTGGATAAAATCATGGATGTTGACAGGGTTGCCATGGGACAATAGAGCCCTCCCCATGATCTGCATATGATCTTGCTGGAGGATGTTCATACCTCTCCCAGTGTCATCAAGGGGTCAATGCCTGCTGACTCAAGAACCTTCTGGGGCAAGAGGAGAACAAAGTTACCGTATACTGCTTTTTTGAAGTCTGGGTTTTCTTTTCCGCATGAGGATGAGGCTTGTTATTGTGGCAGGACACAAGCCAGGAGTGGCTGACAAGTAAATGACAATAAGGAACCACAGAGCAAGAGCGTGGTCCCCTTTGAATGGTTGTGCAGGACCCCAGCCACTGCTTGCCTGTGTCCTCTCTATTGTTAGCTGTATATGGATGAGGAGTTGAGGAAACTACCTCTTTCTCAGCTGTACTCTGTCCCTGTCAAAAGCTGATTACTTGGCCCACATGCAGCAGTACTGTAGAGAGAGATGCTCTTTACCTACTTCTTTTGAGTTGTGTGCCATGAGAACTACACTTGGTGTAGGGAATGTCATGGTCCAACCTATCCTATGTCTGTGACAGTGGTGCAGTGTTTATCTGCCCTTGTGGAACGGGAAGGGAAAGGGAAGGGAAAGGAAGAAAGGAAAGGAAAGAAATGAAAGGAAAGGAAAAAGCAAAGCAAAGAAATGCCTGAATTTACTCTCGGGAAGTGAGTGTAGGGATTTACTTATTCTTCAGAGACAACTGTGCAATGGAAGAAGAACAGTGTTTACAAGACAGAGCTCCTTACTGCATTCAGAGCCACTTTCCAACTGTTTGTCAAAGTGACTTCAGCCTGCACTACAAGGGCGTAAGAATAAATCCTAAAATTAGCAATAGTGGTTTGCAGTTGCCCATTCTGATCTCTCAAGATTTTGTAGCTGTCTCCAGTAAGGAATTCAAAACAGAGGGGTTCTCTTAAGCCTGGGTAATTCTTATGCAGAGGCCAACTGGGAGAATGATTGGAGAAAATGTCAAGGGAAATTACTCTTATTTTACAGAAATAAAGTAAAAAGTGATTATCTTTCAAAATTTCTACCTGTTTGCATCACATTTTAAATTCATTCTTCCTATCATGATTTAAATAAGTTGGGAATGTATTTCTCTGATTTAAAAACCTGGTTATTTTATCCTAAGGAAGATTTGTGCATCATCTGAATGACGCATGTATTGGAAGCTGCTTGTGTTCTGCTGAAAAGTCATTAGACTAAGGATGAGGAATGGCATATATTAGAAACGCAGCAGTGTAATTATGTGCAAGAACTCTGTTATAGCCTTTGTTGATAAACTGCAGTCTAGATCTAGTCCTTGAGGATCCAGATGGTATTACCATGTCGAGTTACTTAGCCTGGCTCATTGCTGAAACTCTTCTCTGTAGACTTATGCTGGATGGTGTGCTCCCACCCTGTGGGAAATCTGAAGGCAGTGGCCAAAAGAGCATGTCTGTGATAAAACCATTTCCTTTCAGTATTTGTATTAGTCTCACTTCCTTTTTCTGGATGTGAGCAAGTGAAAGGTGTCAGCTTTGCATGCAGGACTCAAATAGACTCCTTTTTATCAACAAAGCTAAGACTTGGTGACATGTATTAAAACACAAACAAAAAAAGCAACCAAGTATCTGATAGTGTAGGCATTTTGGTTATGATGTACACATGCTCTTTGATCCATCCAGCCATGTGAATTCCACAAACTCTCTTCTGGAACTGGGAGAAGTTGAGAAATGAATATTTAGAGCAAGATGTGTTGACTATACAGAAAGTTTGATTTCCCCACCTCTGATGACACTTTCGCTTCGTATCAGCTCTCTTGCTTATGCAGTGTGCATGTGCTGCTCCTATGACTCTCCATCGGCAGTCTGCGTGCTAACAACCAGCTACTGCGTGGCTCTTATGGAAGTGGGTAGGCTAGAGGGAAGCATGCCAAGGACAGGAGGCATGAACCACACTCAGCGTGCAAAGAGGGCTTGAGAGGAAGAGGCGGGTCATCGAGATCTCCTGCTTCTGTTCCACCAGATGTGTCTGCTCAGATGTGCAAGAAATGGCTTTTTTTTTTTCTAAAGACTTAGAGGGCTAGGGAAATGACAGCTTTAATATTACAAAGGAACTGAGAAGACCTGGACCTGTGCTGAGATTTGCAGTAGGTGTCATATTTAGTATATGCCTAGAGGAATTTCTAAGTGGTAAATTGTATGTATTTCTCACTAAACTCAGTATGAATCCTGCAGCGTGGAGAAGATAATCTGATTTCAGAAGACTAAAAAATTCAGAGCAAAAATAGGAGAATTGGGCAAAACAACAGGAAGTCTGTCAGGCTGAAGGAAGCCAGCTTTTTCTCAAAAAATGAGATACCTTTAGATATAACAAGGAACCGGACCTGCTACAGGTAACTTTAGTTTTGGTGTTGTAACTGACATGAATTTTTTTGAAAGTGGCTGGCAAAGTTATCTCTGTTCTCAGACCTCAGTAGAACTTAGTCACTGGCTACCAAGGCTGGTAAGAATAGGACCTGACTTTTGCTGGATATTTTAAAATATCAAAGAATCCAAAAATGTTTTTTATTGGATTATTTTAGGTATGTCAAACTGTGTTGAATGAATTAGCTTCTGTGTTCCCAGATGCACTGGCTATAATACAGGTCTTTGACTTTTCTGAGCTTTAGTTAGCAAAAATTGTATTCTCTAAGTTTTTCTTAAAATTAGGTGTAACTGATGACATTTATATAACTGTTTTGTTGTTGTTGTTTTTTAATGGGACAGTAGTTAGTCATTTCTCTGTTTGCATTTGATTTGCTCATGTAAAGTGCAAGCAGCCCTTCTTGAGGCTGGTTATTTTGGTAGAACGGCAAATGCTCATCTGTGATCTTCATCAAATGAAGACCTTGGGAAGAGACTGGGATAACTACGTGCAGGTGAAGGACTGTGTTCCTCCCTGTCCCCATACCTAATTTAAAGAATCCTGGCAATTGGCAAGCTGGTGAGAACAGACATTTTAGCTATTCAGATTCCACTTATGACTAGAATAACTTATGTCTAAGTTTTCCATGGTAATCTGAGCTGGATGGGTGCTCTAGATATGCCTCAGAGCATTCTTTCGTAGGTGAGACTGGGCAGCTCAGGTGGCCGGTCTGCCTCTTGTACTGGGAGCCCACAGGCGTATGGCACAAAAATAGCTGGAGATGGCGAGTGGGCCTGTGCATTTGACATCCCTGAGGAAACCAGCTAGAAGAGTCTGAAGGCAAGTTTAGCTGCTGTCAGTCAGCTTGGCTTCTTCTGAAGAGTGGATCACACAGGGCTGGTTGAGGTAACCTTGCAGCTCCCCACAGCTTTGTATCTATATTTGCATCTTCTGTGGCAGTTCAGAGAAAGGAAACCCCTTTGTCTGTGTGGGAGCTTTGACATATGGTGAGGAGTCTTACAAGTGCAAAAGGCTTACAAGTTTGCAAAAGACTGCTTTGCTGACTTCTAATAAGTCTCCAACCTTCTACCTCTCGGTTAAAATGTATTGGTTCATTTATTTCTGCTTTTCCTAATCCGTGGGAGGGATTTTTTACAAGATGAGCCCAAGTCACAGACTCAAAGAACTGAATTTTGTCATTGGCTCACCATGTGCCTATTGGTAAGGCATCTGCAAATTAAGGTAATTGACTGTTTATTAGGGTATCTCATCTGAAGACCTTGATTTCCACCACCAAAAAAAAAGACTAATGCATATGACGCAAGGATATCGGGTAGAATGGCTCCCTGTATCTAACTACTGAAGAGGTCTTTGCAAGTGTAGAGTGCTTGTTAATAGCTAATTAGCAGTATTTAAGTGTACTTCCTGCCATTAAAACTCCACTGTCCCAAATGAAACCAAATCAAGCTTTTATTCTAACCTATACATAGAAAATATTTTTCCAGACATAACTGTGTGTAAGTTGCCATTTGCTCCATCTGATCCACTTACGAGCTCTTGACAGCGACTTGAGTTCAATCTCATCCGACTCAGTTGAGGAAGTAGCTCAGATGTTCCTAGACCTCTTCCAGAACATCTTTGCACACAGTTGCACATTAAATCCCCATTTTGTTTAATGGGACAATTGTCACATTTCAAGTAGTTGAGTGGTGAGAGCCCTAGTCAGTAAGTAGGGGTGCAGGTTAAAAAAATCACTGTGTGCCACACTCAGCAGGAAGCTTTTTGGACTGGTAGAAAAGAGACATTTACTGGTTTGGATTTACTGGTTGGGCAGGAGCTCACTCATTGTGGGTTTCACAAAGCTGCAGGTTGCAGAGAGCCTTTCTCCGAAGAAGGCAACTTTGTCAGTTCAGATAGACCCAAAAATGGCGTGTGCTTCATCTCTGCATGTACCAAGGCGCAACAAGCTAACATAACACAGTATTTTTTTTTCTTCTTGTTTTCAGTAGCTGGAGTCAAGTTCATTACTTATTTGCTCAGCACAAGTGTCAGAGCAGGCTGTGTGAAATAGCACAAGAATACCAATCATCTGAAATTTCACTGTGATGTTTATTACTGTGTTTCTCAAAAGTGATTGTCTTTATGAGGCAATTTCATGCCTTACTATGTCCTAATGCATCTTGCTGCTACCTTCAAATGTACAATTTTAGAAGACATTTCCACAAAATCTTTTTCAGTTCCTAAATTTAAAAATTCTCAGTATACTCCAGTGTGAATGTCGTTAGGCTTTGGAAACTACAGATCTACTATGTTTACTTTTAAATTTCATTCCCTGTAAATATTCAGTTACTTAGAGCAACATGTGGTTGATGATCCCACAGTCTAGTGAACCCAGTTACTTGTTCAGCATAAGTTCATTTTTGAGGGGTCACAGAGGGAACATCTTAGAGACAGCTTTCATCAGTTTCCAGTTTCCTCCTCCTTACATGTACTTGGGAGTTGTTCCAGCATGGGTTATGCTGTGCTGAGATCCTGTCTCTGACAGCTTGATTCCTGCTACAGGTGCATGGTGTGCCTCACATGCACAGCCCTTGTGTGCTCGCTCACAGCCTTCCAGGTGCTGTGGCTGAGCTTGCCTTCTAAACCGGAGAGCAGAGGCTTGACCCAGAGCACTTTTGAATCAGCTTTTCCAGCTTTGAAATCAGTGCCCAGCAGGCCCTGTGTGGCACTTACCGCGGCCCAGGCTGAGCCACAGAAGGTGGTGTGCCTGCCGCACCATCGGGACTGGGGACGGGCCAGGGGAAGAAAAGGAATCAATAGGATGTGCCTGGAGCTAAATGTGTGATTTATTCAGCAGTGTGAAGTTTGTGTTTATGTGGGAATGGGAATGGTGCACATGTGTCAGAGAGTGAGAGCGACAAAGGAAAGACAACTTCCCTTCAAAACTCTGGTTTGTTCAGCCCAGAGAAGAGGAGACTGAGGGGAGGCCTCATGGCGGCCTGCAGCTTCCTCATGAGGGGAGCGGAGGGGCAGGCGCTGAGCTCTTCTCTCTGGTGACAGCGACAGGACCCGAGGGAATGGCATGGAGCTGTGACAGGGGAGGTTCAGGCTGGGTGTTAGGAAAAGGTTCTTCACTGAGAGGGTGGTCGGGCACTGGAACAGGCTCCCCAGGGCAGTGGTCACGGCACCGAGCCTGCTGGAGTTCAAGAAGCGTTTGGACAACGCTCTCAGACACATGGTCTGATTTTTGGGTGGTCCTGTGTGGAGCCAGGAGTTGGACTCGATGATCCTTGTGGGTCCCTTCCAACTCGGGGTATTCTGTGATGCTATGATTATGTGATTCAGAGTTAGTGGAAAACAGGAAGCTAAAAATCTGTACATTCAGATCTGACACGAGTCAAATTTAGTAGTTCTGACTGTCGTGAATGGAAAGCTAAAAACTCCTAAACCTAAATATCCTTGTATTGTCGTTAGTCCTGCCAGCTGCACATGTAAATCAAACAAGAATTTCTGTGTCCATGGTTGAAAATAAACCTGTGTAAGTCCCCTCACCCCTTACTTAAACATCACTTTAAAATTTGCCTCCCTTGAGCTTCTAACTAGTAGGAATCCGGAAAGCATGCTGTGCTGGATCTGCAGTACAGTTTGGCCATCAGCACATGATATAATTATATGGCATGCCAGACAGGATCTGCACTCTGTCACCCTGATTAACAAATGGACTGCTGTATCAATAAGCTACTGCCCACCATGATGTCAGTCTGCACAATGCCGTTGATTTGGCAGACTTTTTAGACAAAGAATTCTAACCTCTTTCCTCTTGATCGCTTTATTAAATCCAGACTGATCTTTCATCCAAAATGTCAAGGAATCTGCCAGCAGCTTAGCAAGTGATAAGAATAATGACCTGCTGTAAAACAAACAACTGAATTAGAAGCACAGATCATGTCTGCATTGTCCAACAAGATAAAGATAACTTTTCTTCAGCTGTTATTAATTCTCATCTTTAACAATGACATAAATACTAGGGAGAGTAGGTCCCTGTTAATTGCGATTGAACTCTGGTTGCTGAGTGCCACTGAGACCTTGGCTCGCTAACAGGGTCAGCTTATGCTAAGGCTGCGGTAGTGACCGTGGCCCCGAGCGTTTCACTCTGCTCCGTTTCAAAGATTCCTGCCCCTGCTGCGAGGATTGTTTGGCTACTCATACTGCAGTCACGGATCTGCTTAAATCGTGCTGGATGCACTGGGAAAAACCAAAACCATCACCAGTTTGCATGAACACGCCAGACTGATAGCACATCTCCCTCGCCAGATGCTGAGCTAGCTCTGCCAGGAGGGAGGGAGGCGTCCGAAATGGGCAGATGGTTGAGGCAGAAAATTCTTCTAAGCTTTCGTAAGCTGAGCTCTATCTACTAATGAGCCAGAGCTTTAATGCCCAATGAATTAAACAGATACTTCAAGAGGGTTTTGTACTTGAGAATCTTTACAAATCCAGCACTAAAATTCCAAAGATATTTTGATGGTAGGACTGAAGCTCCTAAGTCACTTAGATTTGCACAGTGTTGTACCTAAAAGACTGTAATTCCATGTAATAATTCACACAACTCAGACACAATCTCCAAAAAATGTTCTTCGTCAAAAAAACTGCATGCTCCAAGTGCATGTACTGTTTCTGGTTCACAGTTAAAATGAAAAGAATTTTATTTTAAAGGTTAAATGCTTTATATTTTTGAACAAACATGGAAGTGAAACCGTGTTATAGGTTAATGTAAATTTTAATAGCACTTCAACTTTCCTTTCATGTTGACAAAGGCCATGTTGGTAAGATTTTATCTGCCTAAACAATAAGAAACATCCCCATTACAGTACTAGAGAATGTGGGTGAAAGCATAACTTATGTCAGAGGCAAAACTCTAATTTTACTTAAGTGAAATCAGAGTTTTCTTAGTGTGTTTAAGAATATATTAGTTCATTATAAAAATTATTGTTCTTTCCCTTCTAATAAAACACCAGAATCTCATAAATGTATGCAACAAGAGCAAAAAAAGTTGCATCAGGTTGAAGTGCAGTCAATTACAAAAGCAGAGGTAATTGTTTCAAGGATGGTGCTTACATGTATCATTTTCTGTTTTTTGTTTCCTAATTCAATTTTAAAATTAAGCTGTTTTCTGTTTTGCTTTGGAAAGTCCCTATACAAAGAGAAGATGCAGCTAGAACTCAGTTTTGCACAAAATGTTGTCAAACGAACGTGTGAGAAAATAAGGAAAAGGGAATAGTTTTTCTCCTACCTCTTTCAAATCTAGTCGAGGGGCCTTAGACTGGTGAATTTCAGACTCGGTCATCTAACTTAACATAGAGCACTGAGAAACAGGTACTTGTAGCAAGGAATTTCTGTAATTTGTCTTTGTGTAGTGTAAGCCTCCTTCTCTGCTGAATTGGTAGTGCTTTGCAGATGTCCACTGTAGTAATATATGTCTGTGTTGTACCTGATTGCGTGGAGCTTCACATCTGTGGCAGTTTTACCCTGCTGGGCAGCAGACCTCCACCACAACCGCTCTCTCACTGCCCGTCCTCAAAGGAAGAGGGGGAGAAAATACGATGGAAAAGGACTCAAGGGTTGAGATATGGACAAGAAGGTTGCTCACCAATTACTGGCACGGGCAAAACAGACTCAGCATAGGGAGATTAATATAATTTATTGCTACCACTAGTGAAGTAGAGCAGTAAGAAACTAAAAGCAAACTAAAAACACCTTCCCCGCCCCATCCACCCTCTGCTACCTCCTCCCCCCGAGCAGTGCAGGGGAACGGGGAATGGGGGCTGCGGTCAGCCCATATCGCTGCGTCTCCGCCGCTCCTTCGTGGTCACTCTCTGCCCCTGCTCCAGCGTGGGGTCCCTCCCACGGGATGCCATCCTTCCCGAACGGGTCCTGCGTGGGCTTCCCACCGGCTGCAGCTCTTCAAGAGCTGCTCCAATATGGGTCCGTACCACGGGGTCCATCCTTCAGGAGCAAACTGCTCCAGCACGGGTCCCTCACGGGTGGCAGCTCCCACCGGATCACCTGCTCCTGCGTGGGCTCCTCTCCACGGGCTACAGCTCCGGCCCGGAGCCTGCTCCTGCGGGGGCTCTCCATGGGCTGCAGCCTCCTTCAGGCCACATCCACCTGCTCCTCCGTGGGCTCCTCCACGGGCTGCAGCGTGGAGATCTGCTCCATGTGGTACCCCATAGACTGCAGGGGGACAGCCTGCTCCACCATGGGCCTCACCACGGGTGGCAGGGGAACTTCTGCTCCGGCGCCTGGAGCATCTTCTCCCCTCCTTCTTCACTGCCCTTGGTGTCTGCACGTCTGTTTCTCTCACATTTTCTCACTCCTTTCTCCCAGCTGCTGTTGTGCAGCAGTTTTTTTCCCTTTCTTAAATCTGCTCTCACAGAGGCGCAACCAGGATCGCTCACTGGCCCAGCTGTGGCCAGTGGTGGGTCCCTTTTGGAGCCGGCTGGAGCTGGCTCTGATCTGACATGGGGCAGCTTCTGGAATCTTCTTGCAGATGCCACCCCTATGGGCCCCCTGCTACCAAACCTTTACCACGTAAACCCAATGCACAATACAATTGGGATTATCTGGTATATGGTATTTAGGTTGTGGTTGTGTTTCTTTCATCGGCTCATAATTCTTTATATGCACATAAGCATGAGAAAAGGCATGCCAAAAGAAACATCTGCATTTGGATCAGAATGATTCATTAATATGAAAGACAGACAGATATCAACATCATTTGTATTCTGTATACATGCATATGTTAATTAATTTTGTTTTCCGAACAGATATATCATGGCTCTGACTGAAATAATTAGAAGCCTCAGCTGTGGCTGAGGTGTTAGTCGCAGTGATTTAGCTCTGCTAGTAATGCTGTGAATATATAGAATATTAATATGGTGTGGGACAGCTATAGTGAAGATGAATCTGTAGCTGTGCTGAGTGTCCACCTTTGCAAATAGCAACATTCATCTGTCTGTCAGTACGGGCACCCATCCACTTGTGTAAAACTGGGAAACCCTGTTAAAATCAGATCCTTATTTTCAGTGAAAACCATTCTTTAAAAGTGGCTTTCTAAAAAAAGACAGCTGTATTCTTCAGTTTTCCAAGCTCTTCTGTACTAGTTATCATGCCCATCCTCACATGCCCTGGTGTCTCTGCGCTCCCAACACGTTTCAGTATTGTGCTTAATGGTAAGACCAAAATGTGCCAAAAGCATTTTACTTTATTACTCTGACTATACTGTTTTGCTATTTTGTTCTTTTCAGCTTTCTAAAAATAGCTAGCACTCACAGCTTCTTTTATTTTTCCAGCGATATTTACAGATACCGAGCGTGTCTGAAAACGACAGTGCAGGTAACTAAAATAGGAATTCAAATAAGCTTAAGTACTTCAGAAATCTTTGTGATTGACTTACTCGTAAGCAGTGTTCAGTCTGAGCAACAGGTACTGTAGTCACCACTACAAACTATGATTAAGCTACTTTTTTTTTTTTTTTAAGAAAAAAAGAAAAAAGATTTCCAACCGAAGAGAAAAAAGTTCCAAGTTTACAGAGCTTGCTCAATGCCTCTGTATGGCACTGCACCATGCAAGTGTATGTTCTGTTAAACAGAGGCAGGTTATTGTTCCCTCTCTTAGACAAGGCAGCAAAGAAAGGCAGAACAGCAACCGCATCCTTGCTGTGCGTTTTGTGTTCTGAGCTGCAGCTTGAAGATACCCAAGCCACCAATTCCTCATTCAGCAGAGCCACCAGCTAGCTTCAGTTTTAGGATTTCTGCAGCCCCAGCCTGACCTGCCTGTTGGCACGCCTCGCTGCCGGCGGGGTGCTGCAGCGCGTCCTCTACAGTCTTCTACTGCCTGCAGAAGCTACCTAAATACCAAGATAGTATCTGATCACTGCAAATATAGAGTGAGGCTTTTTTTTTTTTTTCCTCTAACAAAACAGAAGTTTTAATTTTAGCTTTTCTTCCACTGAGTTTTTCAATGCTTTTCCTCATTCGGGTGAGTAGCAATTTACCGAATCTTATGGTAGATGTTCAATTGTAGCTTGTAGCCAGAGAGTTGGTGATGTTGCATCTTCAGTGAATTACATGGTAGCAACTGAGTCTATAGACTCAGAAAAAAGTGCCAGGAGAGCATGTTTCCCTGCATTATTTTTTCATAATTAAGGAAGAGAAGAATACCTGTAGGTGGCAATAGCACAGTAGCTGTAGCCACATAGCCACATGCCTTTTTTTTTTTAATTAGTAGGTTACCATCAAGTTAGCTTTCTGCAATTCCAATTCAATACATAGCATTACTGATACTGAGGACTGGCCCTAATGTTGGATTCCAAAATGGAAGTGCGAGGTTCTCTTGCTCACAGCACTGCAAATTCATGGATGGCTCTAGAAATTTTGTTTCAATATTTATCTATTCATTTATTTTCAACCTGTGAGCACCAGCACAGATTTTCAACACCAATGTTGAGAGAAATGTGACACTTTTATCATTAGCATTATTGTAGTGCACAGTATAAAAAGCTGCAATAACATAGGCTGAAATTAAAGCATTCTCTTGGTGAACCAGGTTGTGTGTACCTGAAGTTAAAAAATGATGTTGGCAGCCCCAAGTTCTAGCCTGTGGATGCTCTTTCAAGATGAACTTGTGGTGCAGATGGGTACCAGCAATATCTGGGGAGCATAACAGCACCTGTACAGCTTTCTGAGGGTGGCCGAGAGAAAAGGGCTGATGGGAGCGTGAGCAGCAGTGCGAGGCAGCCTGCCAGGGCCAGCAGTTGATGGGCTGATGCGCTCCAGGTTCCATGCAGGTCGTGCAATGCTTTTTGCAATACACTTCTTGAACAGAAACACATCTAAAGTGTCAGAAGTTATTAATTCAGTTGGACATTGCGTGGTGATGCATTGGATATATCCCTGTATTGGTTAAAGACCTGCTGAGGTTACAGAAATATTGCAAACAACTGCACAGATACAAAGTAATGCAGAGTTCTTAATTTGCCGTCTATATCAGTATTTCTTCTGCATCATTATTATTATTTGGTAGGTTATTTAAATGCCTACTAAAAATTAAGTATGATGCATTAAATGAGGCAATGTTAACAGAAAAATCTAAGCTCTATTTATGGCCTATTGTCTCTGGTGGTATTTTCCTTAAATTCCGCAAAATGGGGAAGCAACATATCCACTCAGAGCTCTAGCTGCCACTAGAATAACTATTTGTCCAGCGTATTATTTTCTGGAGAAGTCTAATTTATGCATTCCAAATGCTTTGCTGGGTGACAGTAGTTCAATATAAAGAATATTTTTCGCAGGAATGTAATCATTACCTTTGGCTGTAAATCCCCGTTGCTCAGAGAAAATTGTCAGTGCTTCGTCCCTGTAATTGCACTATCCTTTTAACCGGCATTTTAATTAAGGCTCTTCTGCTAATCATCTGAAAACTGGGGGCCTTTTGTTGTGCACCTGAATTCACAGACTAAAATAAACAAATTGGAGAAATAAACTCAATGTAAAATGTCAGAGAGTTATTTGAAATAATGAAGTAGTTGCAAGTGCCAAACTAACGTGAAATCAAAGCCGCCGAGAGCACGCCTGTTGTGGCTGTGGGAGCGGCAGGTGAGGCGATGACTCTCTGAGCTGCTTTGCAGCACTGGTTTGCTGGCGTTAGTCCTCCCGGTAGCTGAAACCCAGAATTCCACATCTGTTGATATTGCTGCCCACACGCTTGTCAAGGGAAGTCTGTGTTGGCAGTTTTAAGCACAGCTGTGATTTAGCTCTCTGTGATTCAGTGTACCTGACTAGACTTGTTGTCCTTCTAAGTAGAAGGTTAGCGTGTTGTTCTCCTTTATGTATTTTATCACTCTTTTTCAATTCCTCTTGCTCTGCAGCTTCAAATAGTCCAGACCTTTAAGGAAACCTTTATGGTGGTAGAATTCAGCCATGAAATGTCAGAAAAAATATAGTTAAGACAGGTTGCAACTGGTGTGTTTAGATCTTGTCTTGTATTTAATTGTTGACCCTGAGTTATTTGAACTATATAGTAACATATGCCTGCTTTCTTGGCAGTCTTAGAGTTCGAGCTTGCAAAGGAACAATGTTACAGCCTCCAAAGGTTCCAGCTTGCAAAGGAACAATGTTACAGCCTCCAAAGGTTAAGAAAAATGAGCTGCCAACACAGATTAGAGTAGTTTTATAACAGTAGTGGTGGGTGGAAACAAGGTTAAAAATCTTTCTGTGAAGCAGGTATCAGACACAGGTTTCTATAGTCAGGACTGGGAACTCAATGAAAGAATGATGACCTCAGCTGAACTTAATTATCTTGTATAATGATCATAAAAAAAAGGGAGAGGCTTAAAAATACTGCCTTTGCTGTTTTCATATAAGTGCTGGGTAAGGAGTCATGGGGTTGAGTTTTTTGTATATATACGTGTGTGGTTCAAATCTGTATGTGTGTTTTCTTTTTTAATATGATGGTTTAAAAAGATCATGAGAGAATTTAAAACTTGGTTGCACAGGTTACTTAACTGCTGAGGAATGTGGGGGCCACCCAACCCATGATAATTGTGCTAGACAATATAGATCAATGGTTTACAGACCGGCAGTAATGTTCTAAGAATATTGCAGCCTCTCAGTTTTACAACATGGGCAGATCCTACGCACATGCTGCTGGGTTCATACAGGACATCAAACCATCTTCCAGCAAGTTACAGACTTCATGTTTCCTATGATGCCATTTCTGGATTCATCATTGCCCTGTCCTGCAGCAGCCCTCAGAGCGATGGTCGGTCCTGGGCTGCGGTGGGCAAGGCGCTGGGGAGCAGCGTGCCTTGAGGCATTGCCTCCAGCTCGCGCTGTCTCTGGCCCTGCTCCAGGTTAGCGGAGGGAAGGATCTGGGGATGAAGCGTGGCCCATGGTGTATGATGTCGTCATACACAGGAGGGATGGCACAGTCCTCTGGGCCTCTTCCTGTGGCAGAACTAACCTGACCTTAGCCTCTCACCTGCCCGTTTAGCTCCCGTCTCCCTGCTCGATGCCCTCTCCAAGTGCTGTGGCATCTGACGGACTCCAATGCCCGCACTAGCGCTGCTTGGGCCAGCATGGGACTTGCAGAGCCCACTGCATCCCCCGAGGCTGGGGAGGCTGCAGGGGAGCTCGGCAAGAAGTCACACTTAGTGTTGCCCTGCAGTGCTGTCACATCTGTCTGGCTTCTCTCAGCAGTTACATCTTCCCCAGGGAACTTCATATGAGGGTAATGGTGCAGTGTTTAAAAAGAAACACAACAACACGCTTGTTGCTCTGAAAAATGCAAGCATACAGCCACTGCTGAACTTTTCCCGATCTCCTGTCTTGGTCCCTGTGCTATCCATGTCCTCCCACTTTCTCCTTCCTGCGCATCCAAGATGATGGTGCAACACATGGGTTAAACATAAGTCTTCTTGAATGAGAAGAGTGTTTACAGCAACAGCAGAGGAAACAAATATCAATAGAAATGGTTTGTTGGTTCACAGTTTCATCAGTGTCTTCAGCTTTAAACTCATTTGAGACTTTTGTGGGGTGAATGACCCATTGCAGGCTACACAGACATTTCAAGTTACATAAAAATGTTAAGGTATAGTGAAGTGTATGTGCATTCTCCTGGGGATTGAAAGGTTACTGCAGATTCCTGTTTCTTTTGCTGTGCATTTTATTTTGATTCTTGGGATGTATGGATGGAGGCAGATGTAGCAGCTGGTTCAATAGGCTATCTGTGGAGCAGGAAAGTTTTGTCCAAGTGTTTTAGGTATCCTCCATCCTGCACGCAGCAGACAGCAGATGCCACCTGCTCTCCTGGTTTGTCTGTCTGGTCCTTGCCTGGGACTGTTCTGGTCCTGTTCTCCTGCCCTCACCCCCATCCCCATCTTGTAAAGATGCACCTGGAGAATGGTCACCAAATCGTGTGCGCCCCAGTAGCTTCCAGTGCTGTCCTCCCAAAGAGGAAAACTGACAACCACTGGCATAAAGCCGGAGCTGCTGATGTTCCAGTTCTGTTCCTCCATTGACAGACTGGTGCGGATCGCTCCTTTCCAGGCATTTATCCGGAGGAACCAGCATCAGTAAATAAGGCCGGAGGCAGGTTTTGCAGAGCAAAACCCGGCTTGAGGATTTGCCACGCCATGTGGCAGACGTGACGGAGCAGGACGCGCCTGCCCGTCAGCTCCTCGAGGGCACGGTGAGCGGCACCTGCCCCACGGCCCCTCCTCGGCAGCTGCCGGGGGCAGCCCCTCCGTGGGCGGGAGGCCAGGTCCGGCGGGAAGGAAGCGCCCGCTGCCTCGGCATGCCGCAGGGGAACTCTGTTTTTGATGAAGCTGGGGCTAAAATGCCCGCACTGCACTGCACGATGTTTTTGTATTTTTTAGGCTTTCGGTTACCAATGTAAGTGTTGACAAGTATAAGCAGATTGTTTACGTTGAATTCCCTCACCTCAGGGCATATCTAAAACCTGGTACCATCGCATTACAGTGTGCTGACAGATGCAGTGGCGTGTCTCAGGCAAGCTTTCCTGCGTCTTGCAGTATCACCTACACAGCAGATTGCTGGGTGGTGTTGCCATGCCTAGTATTAGCTATAACTTTCTCGGTGCCCACGTGCTTTTAACTTCCCTTGCAAAGTGGCTGCTGCCACAAAATAACCCAATTTCTGTTTTTATTGTAATATTTAAATGACATAGCACGGTCAAAACAAACCATCTGTGCTGACAAGGATTTTCCACCCGTACACAGTTGAGCTGTCAGCCTTCAGCAGCAGAAGAGACCCCGCTAACAACATCTATCTCCCTTACGATTTATTTCAAATTCATCTGTCTGAAGCATCCATCCACTGTCTTCCATCTTTCAGAGAGGCTGACAGAAATGAGATTAGTTGGAAACTGTCTGAGGGGTGAAATTCATCCTGCGCTGGCACAGAGCGTGGAGCCTGGTGCGGAGAGAGCTGCAGAGGGCTTCTGTTCTTGGAACAGTGTCATCTATATACTGCTTGTATATATTTATCTGTGCTATATTAAAGCACAACTGATGTAAACAATTTATATATATGCATGTATACATACCTATATATAAATTTAAAATACCCTTCAGACTGGTATTTGAAGGATCCCTGTATGTGTCAAGTCTTTCAAGCAAGCCACAAAATCAAAGGATGCGGAAAGATCAAGGTTGAATATTAATCAAGGGTTGCAGCAGGGGGGCTTTCAAACTGCCTGGGTAATGGTGTTAGTGCTGTGGCCACGTCTGAAAGTTACTGCAGTGGGGTTTTTTCCTGCGGTTTTTTTTTTTTTTTTTTGGTGTGTGTGTCAGTGTCTCAACTCCAGATCTCTTTTAAGGAAAGACAGATTAGTATTGAAGTCAAAAGACCAAGTAGATTATCCATGGAAAGTTTAGTTTTAATAAATGAATCACATATTATAGCCCTGAGTAATTCAGTAAAATATCAGTTTGCCTTTGGAATAACCTCACAGAAGAGGCATTGGCCATAAATTGTCAACAACTTGTATGTGCACATTTTTAATACCTGGAAAATAGACAGCTTTCATGATCTCTCTCAGGTACCGCATGATCTGACAAGGTCAGCATATTCTTCAAAGTACTTGCATAAACACATCAGTGTCTTTGCAAACTACGTGAAATTCAAAGTACACAGTGTTAGTCCTGAGCATGCATTGCAGTAGGTGTCTCACCTACCTGGTAAGTCCTGCCACAGCTGCTCCAGGGACTGACGCTGATCGGTGCTGACAGCGTGATCTACAAGGTCTAACAAAATTGTGGCTTCTCATGCATAGGGATCCCTGCATGTCTAAGCAACAGCACTTATATGCTGATCAAATCCTCGACAATCAAAATCACTTTAATTACTATCATTGGATTTGAAACAGAGGTAACGTACATGCAGAAACCTAGGATATATTTCTGAAATTTCTTATAAGCAACAAACTGCTGTCATGTATATGGGCTTTAGGTAGCTTTTCTGCACTCATTCAGCTAAATCCTGGTAAATGGAGTTAGGAAAAGCCAGCAGGGACGCACGATGTATTTCTTCCCTCCTCCTGAGAGACTGTCCTGCTGGAAGTGCTCCTGCCAGCTTGCAGGCCCACCTGTTAAGGTGGGCTTTTCTTATTAATGTAAGAAAACACTGTAGTTGCTCAGTGTTATAACTGCAAGTTTTCGTAGAGCATTTCATACTTGTGATTCACGAAAGGATGCTGTGATCTTAAAGCTTATTGCATATTCTCTTTTTTTATATGCATATATATGTATCTACAAATATATGTATTTGTGTTTATATTTACTTGAGATATCTAGATCTGCACAAGTGTGACTGAGGGCTCTGTATCCAACATTCAAATATATGTATGTGTCACAGAATTTGTGATGAAAATAATTACTTTCAAGTTTACAGTGGCTAAAAGCAAGATTTTACTGCATGCCTCCATCGGAGCTGTAGTAAACCACAGACCCTGACACTGCATCTTATTCAAATGGTTCTGCAGACCATGAGAAGAAGTTACTTGTTCCAATTACAGGACTGATATTTTCCTTACTTTATTGGCTGTCCACAATTTACTGAACTAAAACCCATTAATAGTAACAGGAGAGACTGGGGAGAATCCTTAGCTGTTGAAAATTGGTAGTGGTCTCAGAAGTCAACAGGTTTGTCCCAATTTCATGACATTCTGAAAATCTGTCACAAGAATTAATTACTAAAAATCAGCTATCAGCTCAGAAACCCCTACAATCAACCCATACCATGCAGAACAAGTCCACTTATTCTTTTTCTTGGGGTAAAAATGCTCTCTGAGACTGCTACATCCCTCCTGAAACTGCTAATTTTCTTCCCCCTGCCCTGTTTTACTATCTGCCCTTCACCTAACGCAGTGCCCGCTTGACAGCTGCTCAGACTTGTGGCAGTCGGAAGCCAGGAAGGCATGATGTGTGTGTTCCCCTGCATGCTGCCCTGTGCCACAGCTAAGCTGCTTGCTCTGCCTATAAAGTGCTGAAGTGCTGGGTAGGCATAAATAAATAATGTGCGTTTATAGATGTGCATATCTGTAGAATGGCTAATGAACAAAGAAAAGATAGCTTGAACAACAAATTTTTAACCTCTTCAAGTTTTTGTCTGGTATTTTTCTTATTTCTGAGATTACAGTGCAGTATAAAGACCTGTTGAAAGTAGCGGGTGCTCATGTGCTAACTCAAGCGTCCTTCACAGCTGCTGAGGAACAGTGAAAATCTAGGGGAGGGTGAAATGCTCATGTGCATCTCTTTGTCTGCACGTGTTTACCTGCACATCTAGGTGTGTGTACATCTAGATGGTACAGAAGGAAACAAGGGCTGTATCAAGAAATTTGGGGGGAAGAGGTGTTAAGTCAAAATTTTTGTCGCAATGCAAACAAGTTGCTGAGAATTTAGCTCTGTGTATGCTGTAAGGAAAGAAAAAGTTTTCCATAATTGGAGAACATGCCTTCTGGGGGGAAAACCTGATGTTTTGGAGTCTGTTAATCTCTTCTGTTTTTAAATCACTGTATGATTTTGATACATGTGTTGAAGATGTCTTGCTGAGAGCAGTTACTAAGCATTTGTTTGTTTTTATTCTCACCTTAAGAAGAGGATTCACTTTTAGGTATTTAAATGCTCAGGGACACTGTTTAACTTTTAAATGTTTACTCTGCTGCCTGTCTACGGTCACTACACAGGAATGCAAGAAACCTCTGCTGATTTCATTGAGCTTCTTCTTCTTCTTTTCTGCATCAGTGAAGCTGAGTTGTGTACAGACGTGCCCTTATTTCTTACCATTGGATGCCTTAGAAAAATAAATACATTATGATTTTGGGGAATGACCAGGCAAAGTCCAGATAGTTAGAGGAAATTTCCATATCTGTAGCAAGAGGAAATTTTAGGCAGATTTAGTGAAGCATCCCCTGAAGACGACACATTCTTAGAGAACACAAGGGCATAGTTTTCCTGCTGGGTCAGTTATTCTGGTTATATATAAAGGTTTTTCCCTTTCCTAGGAGATCATATAATTGTTTGAACTATTACCTCAGATGCTTTATCTCCACAGATGTTCTAATGCTACATTTGCGTTTTCCTCAACCCTTCAGGCAGTCCTGTTAGTTTTCATCTCTCCCTCCTCATAACTTCAGCAGCTGGTATTATGATACCAGGGAGTTGACTTTTCCAGATATGACTGCTGATCTCAAGTTCACCAGAAGAGTCACTCTGAAGCTTCCTGTTAGGTTTTTGCTTGGATGAAGCTGCTTGTTGTCTTTCTGAGGCCTGAATGTACCACACTACTTTCGAAGTTCTGTTAGAAAAGGGGAAAACATTTCATTTTGGGGTGCCCATGCTTGTACAGCTCCCCGTACATAAAATGTTAGATGGCTTAACAGTTGTTTGTATCCTCATTCATTATCTTTTACAAGGATAATTAATCTCAGTAAAGATCCACGGTATACTGATGTTAACTGTTAACGTACTGATGTATGTACAAACGTACCCAACATGCTATGACACAACAAAAAAACAAGGCAACTAAGAATGTGATTTCATGATCAATTTAAGTCCTCGCTTCTGACTTCTGCTAGACACTGCATCCTGCCCTCAGGCGTATCTCCCTGACCACTTTCCTGAGTCAACCCCGCTGCTCGAGGAGCTGTGCAGCCAGCCACATGAGGAAGCTAATAAAACTGATCTCTATATATTGCGATCTAATAATTTACATTGTTTTGACAGAGGTAGTTTTCACCTGGATCAGTTCTCTGACCGTTTCAGCATAGTAGCATCCAAATTACAACCCAGCCTCACAGGTGGGATATTAGATCAAACACAAGCATTGAAGGTATGTCTCTCTGCCATGGTGATATGTATATATGTAGCATTACAGGGTACCAAAACGATTGATTCTACATCCTAACTCTGAAGCAGGGACACCCAAGCAGTCATTCTGTTTTGTTGCAGCTTAAGAATGTGATATAAATACGCCTCCGCCTATGTTGTTGCTTGAGGGCAGCCTGCATGGGTCGCTTCCAGATCCGTATCAGTAATGGGCCATTGGTGTTTATGGCCCTGGGGCCTCTGATACCATCCTGTGCCTGGGCTTTCAGGGCCGCTGATGTCATCCTGCTGGGAGCACCCACCTGTAGCTGTCATCGTTCTTGTACAGGCAGTCTTTATCTACCCAACGGTGGCATATATATAGTGAGCCCTTTTACAGCTGCGTGTTATTGCTCTCCGTGCAGTTCCAGCAGCACTGCAAGTATGTTCACCAGAATTGCTTTGCTTACCAGCCAAGGCAGAATGGTTCCTTTCAGCGTGAGCAAATCCTTAAACCATGCCTAGAGTCTCAACAGTACAGAGCAGAACTGCTGGGAAATGGTAGGTTTTTTTCATGAAAACTTGCAACAGCGATGAAAAATGTTTTTTTTTCTGTGAAGGAAAAAAAAGACACTCTTGAGTATTTTTTCTGTTAGGTTTTCAAGCCGTGAAAAGTTTGTGATACATTGTTTTAAAAGATGGAAAACTTGAGAAAGTACTTTGTTTAGAGAAAAAGCAATCTTTCATAGGAAGAAATGCAAGATTTTGGGGGTGTTAATGAAGATTATGCTCTACTGTTTCATAGTTGTATCAGACCTGTTTCTCTGAGATGCTGAAAATTGTTGGATTTGTTGAGTGTCAGCAGATGGCAAGGTCCATGCACTTTGCGTTCTTATCATACCTCTTTGCAGTGCCAGTTGCTTCTGAATAGTTTGTATTTATTTGTGTAATACGACTTCTGAACTAAAACTGCTGGCTAACAACCTGTCTTACTTTGTCGTA
The DNA here is from genome assembly GCA_013399475.1 of Chauna torquata. Classification (NCBI taxonomy): domain Eukaryota; kingdom Metazoa; phylum Chordata; class Aves; order Anseriformes; family Anhimidae; genus Chauna; species Chauna torquata. Next base: position 350,236 of record VXAL01019620.1, on the reverse strand, counting down.
ACTTTTATGTGCCTGATCACTAGAACTCTTCATTACTTATGATATATACCATGTTGCTATCAGAGATTTTATGTCGCTATTAGAGTTTATATATTGCTTCAATGCTTTCTACTAAGACTCATGATTACAAATGTTTCAAAACCTACATGTAATAATTAATCTTTAGTAGCAGAACAGGAAAGTTGGAGTATTCAATTTCTCCCGTTATGATAATTTAAATAGAATTGTTTATACGTTTGTGTGTGTGTTGAGACACACAAGCAGAAATAAATTCAAGGGAACATTGTGAAAGAACAGTTTCACTAGGAAGTCTGTAATTATTACAGGTTTCTTCTCTACTTTGATTTGTGAGCATGTGCCTGTGACATTCCTGTCAGTAATGTCATACCTTTGTACTAGGCTTGAAAAATCTATCTGACATCTGTAAAATCATTGGCCCGAGGCAGTTACGAAAAAGAAGTGGGGAGCTGCTTGTAGCTCGAGCAGAGGCAGTTACTTGCTGCCGTTCTGGATCAGACCAACTCCAACCTTGCTGCCAAAATTGCTTTTTTAAGGCAGGAGGAGAGACAGCTACATCTTTCAGAAATGCTTGAGGCTAGCCAGTGTCAGACAGCGCTGCAGCTCCGTATGTGCTGGGCACTGGAAGGGCAGAGGGCGTTCGGCTTCTTCCAGCCACCAAGCTGCCTGGGGGCTGCGAGTGTCCTCTGCTGAGCTCTGCAGTGGGGCCAGGCTTCTGCGGGCACCGGGGCTGGCTGCACTTCTGTTGCCTTTGGATTGTTTCACATGAAAGTGCTTGATCAGCATGGCTCTATCGGGTAAGAAGGTAGAGAAAAAGAAGTCCCACCCTTCATGAACATAACTCATGTAAGAAAAGCTCAGTTACAATTGTGCTGGAAAAAAAAAGTGATTAGTTTTGTTCCAGAAAATGGTATTTCTGTATGGCAGAATAGGAATTCTTATTGGCAAACGTTGTATCTCCACTTTTCAACTTTATAGTGATCTCATGCTGTAACATTTTCTTTTCATGGAACTTCAGGGGGAAACTCCCCTGAAATGCTAGGATTGTAACTCATGTTACTACAGCTTCCAAAACCATTGCAAAATATGCTGCTGCTGCTTATGTATTCCTGCTAAAATTCCCAGGGATTAAAAAAAGACAAAACACAAAACTGTAGGATCTCATATATTTTATTGATTGTAGAAGAGCAAAGCAGACGACTTCAATCTTTGAAAGATTTTCCCTCAACTTTCATAATGAATAATAGCTTATGAATTTATGATTTTAAAAGGTCCAAAAGGGTATGAGTATATGTTAAAAATTCAGATGTATTTTTTCTGCTTAGAATCTGTATTCTCTCACAGACTATTCTGCAGCATCTGCCAGCACCAAGAGATTTAAAAATAGAAATCGTGTAATATCTTAATCTAAATCATGATTCCAATAGTCAAAATTATATAGTTCTGATCTAGGAAAGTGTGTATGCAGGTGTTGCAATTTGATGTTGTTAAGAATACTTACATGCAGGAAGTTATGAAGATCTGCACCTATCTTTGGGACATTAGTAGTGAGTGAATTTGATGTGAAATATACAGAAATATGTGGTAAAAGCTTTGCATGTTAAAGCAACTGGCAAAACTTTAGCCAATGCATCTGGATTTTATCCAAGCATTATAAAATGAAAGTAAAATTAATTTAATACCTGTTTGCAATACAGCTAAGGAGCAAATACAGCAAATACTTTATTCAGTAAAAACTATCCTGTAGAATTATATAGTAATACATAGTAATAACCAGAACCTGCTCCTTGATAAGTTAGTATATTTAGATGAGTGAAGGGAGTGTATTGGTGGATAGTGGATATATATTAATGATGGTTCATACAAATTTACTTAGCTTAATGCATACTGTCTGTGCTGTGCTGTAGGGTTTTTTGTTTGTCTGGTAGGTTGATGTGTTTTTTTTTGTGTGTGATTTGCTGCCTTTAAAATATTTATTGTGAAAATCAGGCACTTGGAAAATTTATGCCAATTAAACAGAAGCATTTTGGCTTTTCTGCTTAGTTGAGGTTATTTCAAGTCCCTGTCACCCAAATCAGAGCTGAATGTCATATGCTTAGGTCTGGCACATTGAGAAGTAAACTGGAAGGAGCTTTCTGTTTTTATTACACTCATCTTAAATAGGCTCTTAACTATATTTATGTAATGGCTTGTATTAATACCTGATAACCCATCAGACAACATACTTAACACAGGAATTTTAAAGGAGAGCTTTCATGTTGCAGTGAGAAAAGATTTAGCAGAACCACAGTTAGATGAGTTGTAGGTGGTTGCCTGACAGTGGTGAGGAAACTTGAATTTCATGCTCCCATCATTTGCATGTCTGTAAATAGAGTCACTGTAGTGAAACCCAAAGGGCTAAGGCAGGTTTCAGTGTTGTAACAACACTCACCAGGAAGAGCTGTAGGCTTACTTGTATAATCATTAATTTTTCTGTCCTCTGATAACCGATCTGTATTTTGACTGGCAAAGTCCTACTCCAGCATTAGACATTGTCTGTTGATATGGGGATAATTGATGTCACACGTTTAGCATGATATAATGTATACAGAGTCACAGCCATGCAATGCACTTCATAGACAAAGAGAGTTGACAGGTTCCTATCCAGCACAATCTCTGTGTACAACCAAAAGCCACAAACTGAGCTGGGGTGTCTGTGAAGCTACAGCCAAAAAGCAGTAGGGTAAAAGCTGCGGTGCTCTTGTATTCACTCACAGTGCCTTTAGGAGCTCAGATGTCAGCTACCCAGCTACACACAACTGTGCGCTTCTCTGAAAGGTGCGTTGAGGTGGCATCTAGTCTAAGTTTTTGGCTTGTTTGTTTTAATTTGGGATAGAAGATCTCACTGGTATAACTGCCTGAATATGCAGTAATAGGAGATTTAGGCTGTCTGTCTTCTGGCTGCAGTCTGAACAGTTTGGGTGCAAGTTCACATTCACGTTTTGGAAGGGGGTACACCTTTATGTGCCAGCCAGCTGCACCTGTAGGTCCTGCATGCCCCATGGCAATATCAAGGTGGCTGACTTGGGACAGACAGGTTGGATATGCTCATTCCCAGGTGGGCCCCAAATCACATGCTGTGAAGCAGAAGAAAATTTGTACGCTGATGAGCAGCAACCATTCCCATTGCCCAAAGGAGACTTCTGTACTTGCCTCTGCAGCGTGGGTCATCTTTAATGTAAATAGCAGGGTTCCAGGCAAGTTCTTGGGTATAAAGAACAGCTGTCATTTAAGTCTGCTAAGAAGGTGGCTCTTATTCGTAGCATTTAAAATGCAAAACACTGCCACCATCCTGTAGGCGGTTTATACTGTTGCTGTCACTGTCAGAAGCAGTAGAGGGGAACTACATAGCAGAAATTTCCTTGTCTGTAAGAGAGCAAGAAAAGGGCCTGAAACTGCATCTCATCACACAGCAAGGGACGAAGGATAGAAGGCAGAGGAAAGAAAGAGGGAGGACTTCTGCTACCCTCAACTGGAATTTTTCACTTGCTTCTCTATCCTTCACCCTATATCAATACATTGCACTGATACACGAAGGTTGGGAGTTTTTTCTGGTGTACAGAATGGGTACTCACGGAGTGTACATGGCTGTTACATCCTGAAAGCACATAAGAAACTCTTGATGAGGAGAGGAGATGATTTAAAATTTTAGTTAGATATCTGAATGTTTGTCAACATCAGATCTTCTGAATGAACATCACAGCCTGGCAATGCAGCCTGTAAATCTCAGCGTGATCCGTTGGTAGTTTGTGTTGGTACAGACAAACAGAGTATCTCCTTTCCTGTGGGTGTGAAAGGCTTATGCTTTGGCAGAAACGCTGAGAACGGTGACTGTGCTTATGGATAACTGCAAGACCTATGTCACTCAGCGCTGTCCCATTTGCTGCTGTCAGATTTAGAAATGGCACTGACAGTCTCTTGTCACGTAGGACTTTTCTCTGGAGACTCTTTGTGACAAGATTTTGGAAAAAGGTTTGCAGGGCATGTTAAAAAGTCTCTCATAAGAAGCCCCAGCATCCTGTTTAGCGTACAGATGTTACCATTGTGGGAAAAGGGACCTTCGCCTTCTTCCTGAGTGTGCCTTTGCCAGTATATACTTAGTACTGTATGTATCATTTGTCCCAACAACATCAGAACGCAGCATTTAATAATAGCATTTTTAATTCTGGAGAGCTCAAGGTCCTCCACAGAAGAAAGGTACTGTGGTTCTCCTTTTACAAATGTGGTAGTGGAAGCCTGAAGAAGTAAATTGCCAAGATCCAGATGCGTGGTAAAACTGGAAAGAGAACAGGGCCAAACCTCAAGCCAGCCTCCTAATGACAGGATTTCGCTGCCTTTCATCTCCGTAAAGGTTTCCTTTCTTGTGATTCTGACTTCCCCGTGTGTGCAGGACCCCATCTATCAGATTACATTGTGAGGGAGTTGGACTTTGCTAAGTAATCCCGCTGTTGCCACTGCTGCTGCTTCTCCCTCAGGAGCCTGTACGTTAAGTCGGAGTATCTAATCCATGGCTCCCAGATGGGACAGCTGCTGAGCAGGGTTGTGCAGCAGGAAACGGGTGGCAAAGATGCAGCTCATGCAGGAGGGAGTGAGTTAGGAGTCATTCATAGAAATCTCAGGCCTGCTTTGGTCATTGCCTCTGCTGCCCTTCAGAAGATTTTATTTTCCCAAAATGATGCAGGCAAACCCAGCATTGATGTCTGTCCCACTGAAAGCTGCATACAGTGGTGTATGCTCTTGTTCAGTGATCCTAAGTTTAATCAGACCTTTCATTCCTAATTTGCATTATTTTTAAAAGGGTCACTTCTTTAAAAAGGCCAGCAAAATAATGTAAAAATGAGGAGTTAATCACTGTGGGTAGAGCCAGTGTCCTGAAGTGAGGAAAAGCATTGGAAAAGGATGAAATTACCCTGTGCCTCTAAGGATAGCTGGGCAGTCAGTGAATGATTTTGAGAAATCCAAACTTTAAATTGACACAATGGATGGCTGGGATGATTTAACAGTTTTATCATTAACTTAAACCATAGAAATGAATTTTAAAATTGCTTTGTCAGAAGAACAAAGTGATGAGAGAATTCATCTATGAGCTACCACTTCTGCCTATGTTACTTTGAGCTCAGCCTCAAGTTCCTGCCAGTATTTGCTTTAGTGGATTGAAGGATTCAGTTGGGAATAGGTGCAGTGTGTGGGAAGAGCATTTATTCCAAGTTTGTGGGTTTTTGAAAATAACAGTGAGAGGAAGTATCTGGTGAGGCTGTCAGAATTACTGTGCTGTGCAGTGCTCTGCCATGTTCAGGCAGTCCTGTCTGTTTTGGAGTGGGGAAGGAGAACTGTACAAACCAGCTGTGTGTGTCAGAGGAGGGGGAGTTGTCTGTGCTCAACCAAACAAAATGAAATGTATTCAGCAAATGGGCGATAGGATAGCAGTCTTCCTGCTCCTGCTACAGACCAGGGAGGACCTAGCCGTACAGGGGTGAGGGGGAGGAGTAAAGGAGGAAGGGAGCAGCCTTCAACTGGCCATGTAATTGCATGGCACCACAGTTGGGCGTACGCTAAACTTATGTTCTGAAGACTCAAATGATCCACCTCCAACATAAGCAAAGAGCCATTTACTGTAGATGTTTGCAAAGAGCGGCACCTGCAGAGGCTGCTGAGATGACAACAGCTTCTAATTCAGCTTGTGGGGAGGGCCCTCCTGACCTGTGGGATAGGTGCCTCTGCCCAAGCTGCTGTTGCTGCTCCCCAGTAACTTGCTGCTGTGCACAGCAGGTGTTCCGAGCTGCTCAGCCTGCCGCCCCGTGCTCACAGCTCCCCTAGGAAGCCGTCAGTGCCAGGGCGTTCGCTGCTGGCGTAGGACAGGGGAGCTGCTGGTGCTGGTACGCGCGGCAGTGACTGCCACTGCTGATAGCGGCGCCCAAGCAAACGAACCCACAGGCTGATTGGAAGGCGTGACTAATCCTAGGTCTTGTGAGACTAACTGCATTATCCTCTCTTCTTAGAAGCTACATCAGAAGAGAGTGCTTTCTTTGTTTATACACTAGTATATATGTTAATACTACTTTGACCAACCACACACAATATTCTTCTAAATATAAATTACACACCCCTGTCTCTCTTCATCTTGGAAGAAAGTTTCATCATTTTGTTGCTAGCCTGGTGGTATTATTTAAATAAAGCTGATATTATTTAAATAAAACTCTACATTTTTGAATCAACTGTGATTTATAGTAAGCCTTGTAATACTAAAAAACCAAGCAGCTGAAGCCTTTTATGTGCCCTTTTTCCATCTACTTATCCTCTCTATGCTTTGATCAACTATGTCTGGCAAGGCTTAAAAAAATCCTGAAAGTTTCTGAGGAAGTAAGGACGTTTCATCCTAGGTGCTGGAAACTTCAGAGTCCACTTTGGAAATATGTAATTTTCACTTCAGTGAAAACCCCAAACCCTCAACATTAGCCTATTTCATTTCTTACTGACCTTTACCTCCGGAGTTCCCCACCCTCTCGCACATTTTGAGTCATTGATTAACTTTCATGTCTGAGCCGAGGGACTGAAGAAGTCCAATTCCCATTTTAAAACTTTTTCCCATCAGCCTTCCAACTTCAGCTATCTCGTTCAGCTACGTAAGAAGTATAGGAAGAATGGCAAGTCATCATCTGTGTGCGGGTGTCATGCCTGAGTTTAGTTACCCAAATACTACATAGGGCAAGTAATGCTTCCCTTAGTAAACCCACTCACTACTTAATTGGTCTCTGAATTTGGGATAACTTTGTAAAAACTGGTGTTAGAGTTGAAGAAACACCTGCCAAGAAGGCTAGTTCTAGGATTTATTTTTTTCTTTGGAATGTCAGGTCTTTCATTTTTGAAGACCTCATTTGATGAAAACAACAAGGAGGCACTTGTGTCAGATAATTTACTTCTGACAGTAGTGTAGATTCCAATAAAAATGTAAATAGTGACAGGGAAATATCTTTTTAAATGCTGCAATCCCCTCTAGGGTAGTTAACTGTGTTGATATATATATGTTTATACATGCATATGCCTTGGGACACTTGCTGTCTCCAACTAAAGAAAGCAGCAGGACTCATGCATGAGCATCTAACAGCTGTACCTAAAGGTGAGGTCCTGCTGCTGTTGCAAGGGAGTCAGTCTGAAGGAACCCCAGGTTTACTTTGTGTAACAAAGTAGAAATAATGACAACTATTCTACTTACTCCAGAAAAGGAAAAAGTACTTCTCCAGTACAATTTTCTGACTATAAAGAGTATTCTACCTATACTTTTCAGTAGTTTAAAATGTGTTAAATGGTACCAATTTAAATATATTCCTCAGCATAGATATTCTGAAGATGAATGCAAAAATCAGCCAAGAACTCTGCTCAACTCTTAGGAATTTCAGTATACGCTCATGCCCTGTAAGATGTGTATTCCTTGGGAGTGCCTGGTGTTCAGGAGCATGGTTTGAAGCTCCTGTGTGCTGGAAGAACACTGAAGGATTTATCTCGTATGTATAAAGGGGACAGAAATGTCATCAGCTGCCGTGCACCACCACTATGGAAAACGCGAACACTGATTATTTAGTTGGCTTGACAGAATATGCATGTTTTGTGAAAAGCTCTCGGTATTGAGGACTTTCCAGCTGCAGCACTCGGGCGTGCCCAGGGTGCCTTATGCTAACCCAAATTGTCAAAACCTTACACGGATACTACCCCTGGCTGACATAATTAGTAGTTCTGGTTTGTTGCTTGCTTTCTCCTTTGGATTTCTGAACCCTTAGGGTTTTGCTGTGCTTTGTGGGGTTTCATTGTAGCCCCGGGATCTAGACTGAAAGAAATCTACTGAAAGAGTGGAAGGCGGCATGGCCGCTGGAGTGCCGTCCGTGAGGCACCACGACGCCCGGCTCTCCCCTTGCGGCGGGAGCCGGGGTGCTGAGGGGTTAATGCGGGTGTGCCGGCTGAGGAGAAGCCGAGCCGCTGCCGCCGCCCTCCGGGCGNGGAGGCGGCGGCGGCTCCCGTGGGCTGCTCTCGGCGGCGCGGGATGCCGGGCAGCGACACGGCGCTGGCCGTGGACAGGACGTACTCGGACCCGGAGCGGCACCGGCGCCGCAAGACGCGGGTAACGCGTGTGGGGGGGTTCGTCGTGCGCCCTCGGAAAGTTTTCTGTGAGGAGCGGGATAGGGAGGGAGCCCCCGGCTGCGGGCGGCGGCCTGGGCGGCGCCAGGTGGGCCCGGGTGCCGAGCTCTCGGCAGCAGCCCCGAGCCCGCAGCGCCTTCCCCGGGCGGCCCCCGTGTTAACTGCGTTGTGGTGGATCTCGGGGAAGGGTTTTTAATCTGCCCTGCTGTTTCGTGTTCCTGATGTTACGTACTCGGTTGTTGTCCTGTTGGTGTAAGAAAATGAAAAGAACCTGGCTGTTGGCATAACAGAAACCGATGTTCGAGATATGTCCACAACAGAAACTAGTTGGAGGTGGGAGGAAGAGGACTTACTCACCAGCATCAACAGCACTGATGACTTAATAAAGTGGCTCTGTGTCTAGATCCCACTGGTGGATACCTGGGTTTGGTCTGGTTTCTCAAAGTTTCTGTTTATTAAACTGTGGATAGGGTGATTTTTATCCAGCCACACAGAATGATTGTGGTTCCTGGTCCTGAACTTGCAAGAATGCCGTGGCAGGGTTTGAGACTGACAGAAAAGATGTCTGTGTGTGCTAGGGATAAAGTGAGAACATACTATATATCCCTAATGTGTCACTTCACGGGATAGTTTTTCTTATGGTCTGCTGGTGAGTTCAGCTTTATCTTATTATTTTGATGTTTTGTTCACGTAATATATGATAACTGTGTATAGATAATGCTCATGATCTTATCATTTATTTAATAGCCTTTGTGGTGAACGTCCCGCTGATGAAGGCAGTTGGCTCTCTAGTGTGTGCACAGATTTTGAGTTCTTACCTAAATGCTCAGCTCCAACAGGTGTAAAACAAATTGCTCTTTCTTCCTATGCACTGCAGGAGGATGTGAAGAAAAAGGAGGTTGCTCTAGCTGACTTGGAATATCAGCAAGAATCCTGTTTTCTTTTCTATGCTAAGATGAGATCCTGAGTGTCAATAAATGAGCATCACAGTTTGAAATGTAGGGATTAGCTATTTGTGAAGAAAAAAGTGTTTTGTTTTTGTTTTTGTTTTCCTGTACTGCACATTAGCTGTTCTTTCCATCCTCTCCCAGCTCATTAATTGAGAACACTGAAAAGGAGATGATGTGTTTCAGGTTGTTGCTGCATAATGAAGTGTTTCAAAATAAGCAAGCCTATACACTGTAGCTTTGCTACCAAAGTTTAGAACGCTCTTCATACTGTAAGCTGGGTGCACACAGTCATAACCCAGTTAAGAATTTTATGTATTTCCTTTGTTTTTCTCTTTAGAAGTTGAACTAATTAGTTTTTTTTCATTGTTTTTGCTGAAAAATAGTGTGCTGTCTAACTTACTGTGGCCATGGGAGAAAATTGCTTACCTTCAAGGCTGATTTTTGGTATGTTTAAGAGTTGAAACGGAAGCCGCTGATCTTCTTAAAAGCATAAAGTATCATGACTAGCATTTAGTATTGTGTATTGTACCCGCATGTTGAACAATAAAGAAAATCTCACTCTTAAGACAGTTTTATGAAAGCATTGGTCTTCTATCTGATTTTGAGTTTCTTTTCATTAGGCTTAGCATCTCCTCCTGTTCCTGCAACCATGAGGATCGGAAATGTAACTCATTAAAGAGTTCCTAGAGTCGTATATAATTGCATTGCTCCAGGGTCTAGGCTTTACAAGTTGTGCCAGATCTCATGCAACTTGTAATATAATTGGCAGAGATGGTAGCAGCAGGTTGTATATTCTAGATGATGGCGAGAGCTTGTATTAAATCCATTTGTGCTTATTAGGGACAAATAGGGTTTTTTCTTGGGTACCTTCAACATTCCTCTTACTGCTTTAACAAGGGAGATAGAAATGGTCAGGCATTGGAGCAGCAGCAATTGGTGGTATTATGTAGGAAAGCAAGAAAGCAAGATGCTGTTTCTGTCTTAGAGACTGAATAAAAAGCAGCAGAGCAGCTAGAGTTAAAGCTGCTGTTCTCAAACATTCATGGAGAAAAGCAGCACAGAGAACAACCAGCAGTACAGAGCTGGTGGGAGGATGCTCAGAGAACTCAGACAAACTAGGGGGGCCTGCTTGTGTGAAGAAGGTCTCAGAGCTGGTTTTATCAGAGTGATGGGGACAGTGCGTAGTAAATTGGGTGAGATGCATTTAATGTAGCTTGGGGGAAGGAGGGGGAAAGTAGTTGCTGGATCTTACAGTCTGCATAAAATAGGCTACTGAGTTTAGTTTTTGGGTGGGTAGATTTTGAAGGACTTCCCCAGCCCTGTGGGTTACTGCCTGCGTCCTTCATGCCCATCTAAGGATTTTTCTTGTGATTTGAAAGTAAAGCCTTCTCTGTGGATGGAGAAGACTGTTCCAAAACTCCTGCTGTATATACTGTAGGAAGGCATCACCAGATTCAGTTTTGCTAAAGCAACTTACTGTGAATATAGCCTTCTGAGTTTGTAAATGTTAGAATCTGAGGGGAAAAAGAGATTTTACAATTCCTGCTGCAGTTAAAAAGCTCCTTCAGTGTAACGCAACAGGTCTCTTCAGTACCTTCCTGTTTAGGGCTACTTGAAGTATGATTTCCTGGGCTCTGCTAACAACTCTCCAATGAACCATGTTACATTTTGTGCAAAGATCCCAGTGCCTGAAAGAGAGAAAATACTTTAATGAGGAACAGCCAAGTCATTCTTAACATGGGGGGAATTATCGTTGCCTAAGGAGGTCAAGTACTTTGAAGGTTGGGTTCCCATTCCCTTCCTTGGCCGAGTCAAAGGAGAGCCAAGCTATGCTGCGCGGGGCATAAAACTGCTGTTTGTGGTGTAATGGTATCGGTGCATTCCCATTTTGGTATTATTTGGTGGGTGCATATTTACAGTAGTGTTGTTACCTTGGTTCTGGTAAATCATCCATCCCCAACGGTTTCAAGAGTTCTCTTCCAGGAGGCTGTTCCTGCCTTTCATCCTCCACAGTATCAGCTCACTCTATCTGGTGGCACAGGTGAAATCAATGCGGACGATTGTGCACAATGTTTCAGCTCACCGCTGCTAATACCAGTTGCTACAGGCTGCAGCTTCCCTGTGCTTCGCATTCACTACTGGTCGATTCCTGCAATGCTTAGAAAACTAATCCAAATCTTTCAAAATCAGGACCTAAGCCATGAAGTGGAACAAGATTTGGGAGCAACGGCTGCGTTTTTAGCTGTCAGGCACCAAGTACTGTTCTTGCTTGAATGTAGCCTGCAGGACAGTTAAGGAGTGTCATGGTGCTTTCTTCAGGGACTCATTTTTGCAGTGAGTGCTGAGGGAGACCAGAGGCACCCAGATTCTGTCTACACCAGACTTTTAGGTGGCAAGTCAATAGAGGCTTATGCTGTCACAATAGCAATATTCCTGATGCTCAAACTAGCTTCAGTATGCTAATTTATGCCTCACTGTGTTAACTTGTGTTTCAGGACTGCCTGTCAAGGCCATATTAAAGCTCTTGCCTCTGAACGCTCACCAGGTTGTCCTGTTCAGACCTCGGAAGCCTGTGTACACAATTTTTTGCTGCTGATCAGGGCACTGCTCTTCACTCTTGAGCTCTTAACTGTTACAGAACAAGAGACCTCCACAATTCATCAGGGTTACGAATTTATATGTATGGCCTTGTAGAAGAAAAATCCTCTTCTAGTACAACTAAATCATGAATTCCTTTACTGCATTCCATTATAAGTCTATGCAGTGATACATCCTGCTTTTAACCAGTACCAGATGCTTTAGACAGAGATGCAGGAAGTCCTAACTGCATAATTTCTCTCATATTGGAGCCTATTTCAGAACTTTCTCTCATTAGTGGTAGATTAACATCTGAAATAGTGAAAATTTTTCCTTTATTTAAAAAAAAAAACACCTCACCTGGGACAGATGTGGATGTGCTTTTTTTATTAACAAATGGAGATTCCTATTTTCAATCTTGTGCTTTCAGCCTTAGTAAGACTAGCAGTAGAATCAGTGTTTTGTGGATGAACTGATTCTTATGTAAATGCAACAAAAAAAAGGGCTTACATTAAAAAAAGAATACAGAAATCTGCTGGTTTTCTTGCATTCTAGTGATGAAAAAATGTCCTGGAATGTCTCTCCTTATTTTCCATGTCTCTTTTATGATCTCTCCCATTCATCTTGTCTATACACAAGGCAGTCTTTTTAATAATCTCTCCTCATATGGAAGTCTTTCTAAGCCTCTAATCACTTTCATCATCTGTCCTAGGATTCCCTTTTTCTTGTAATCTTTAGTATGTTAGAGGAAATAACAGAAATGGACTTAGAAAGATTATTATTATTTAAAAACAACAAAAAAAAACAGTGTTTCAGGAGAAATTGAGATTTAATCTATATTCCTGCTGTTCCTTTAAATACAAGGGTCACTTGTGTTGAAGAAATGTTTGTTCTGGGCTTTTGTGGCTTGTAACCAAACCTCTGGATATTTTGTGCCCAAAGAACTTATGCATGCTTTTCCCCACTGTTTCCTCATTTTTTGACATAGGATGAAGATAATGTGATGAGACGGAATATTGTTAAGCGTTAGTTTTAAATCCACAGTGTATCTAGAAATGTGTGAAATGTGTAAAATAGTAGGCTGCATGATGCAGGAGTATTGGGAATAAGAGAGGGAAGCCACAGTTGTGATATGAAGCCCAAAAGACAGATTAGCTGCACAGAACTGAAGAAAAGCCTGGTTCGTTCATTGGAAACAGTAATCTTGCTTTTAGTATTTTGCCATTGTGGAACTGTTTGGAAAACTGTAACTTCTTAGTATTTTTTTTCTAGTGCCAGAAAGGACTGTTAGGAAGTTTACAAAGCTGCTCTCCTTCTTCTCCCTTTTTTTTTTTCCTTTGTGCACTTTGAGTTTTGGGATTAAATACACCTAAATGCTAAAGGTCAATGCTAGGTGTAATTTGTTGTTGTCAAATGAATAAAGGGGGAAAATGTTGCTATACAGCTTAGTATGGCATTGCTGTGCTCCCCCGATCCTGCAGAGTGAAGCTGTATGGTAGTCATGAGCCATAAATATTGTATTTTCTCCCAATGCATATTCTCGCTTCTAATCCAAGATAACAGTTGTAAACAGTAAGTGGAAGTGGGGATTCATGTTATTTTCGAAGTTTAAGGTGATTTTTAGGTTTGGAAGTTTTGTACTTAAACCTTTCATAGCTCTTGGTCTCCACCTGGAAATTTAACGTCTCTGAAGATTGTACCGTGTCTCCTTTCCTTTGCTATGCTCTTGATTCATCCTTACTGCAGTGGATGGTACTGCTTGCAGGACTGGGGCATCTACTAGCAGCTCTTTAAATGTTAGGTATATTTAAAAAACAAAACAAACAACAACAAAAAAATCATAGCCACTGGAGGAAAATCTCCATCCTCTTGGCTTGCTCTCTTTTTGAAGGACATGTAATTGTGCTCCTGTCAGGTTGCCAGTGGTGATGCAGGGGGATGCAAACAGTTCTAGACCCGTAGCTTGCTTATTGTCATCATCTCCATAGGTAAGGCTTTAGCTAGGTGCCTGCCACCTGGCACGATGTCTGCATAGATGCTGAACCTGTAAGGTTTTGGCTGCATTGGACTGCTATCCCTGCCCAGGCAAAAAAGATTGCCACTGCTCATTGTCCAGTTTTAGTGGTTTTGGCACCATGAGCAAGTGTGCAGCTTTCATCTTTGCCCCTAGAGTGGAGTGTGGTTTTTGGGAAAGACATGTGCAGTAGATGAGACTCTGTATAGTGTTGGGGAATGGTGGAACATAATTCTCATTTTTCGTTTGTATTCAGGTAGAGTAACTTTACTAAAGAGCGTTTGCACTATTGCTGATAAGGGTTGCATTATTTTTACTATTGAAATTTCCTGCTCTTCCCTTAGTCTAAAAGAGGAATGGAGTATTAATAAGCAAAGCCAAAAATAAACCTGCTGTTCTAAAGCCTTGACATATGGGATCTGGTATGCAACTGGGATGGCTTGTGCCTGTGCAGCTAACCTTTTCCAGACTCTCAGCAAGTGAGAACTCCTCTGAGGCAGTTTTTGTATCATTCTACATAATCTAAGCTTTAATTTAGGGACAAGAATGGAAAAGGAGGGGTGTCCGTGCTAGCTGCGGTGTAAAGAATATCTACAAATTGTGAGCTGCGATGCTATTATTGTAGAAAGCTGGAATGAGGCTTTTTGTTCTTTTTTTCCCCCCCGCCCTCAAGAAAAAAAAAAACCAAGAAAAACTTCATAATATTGAGACCCAACCCACTTGATTATTGTCATGTTTTCGTGTTGCAAATGCATAAAATTCGAGAGGGTAGAAGTCAGTAGCAGTGGTTTTCCCCAGTATTTTCTTGGGTACCCCTATATTGGATACTCAGACTATGGTGTGCTTTAATGGACCTTTGATATAAAATGTTTGGCATCTTCTTGGTTAACCGGCAGCGTAGTAGGCACCTCTTCCTTGTTTTATCTATTTATATGTAGTTTAGCAACAGTTACCTTCCTTTGTACATTTTATTTCAGTAGCTCTGCATGAAGAGTTTACAGGGGATGCAAACAATTAATACCGTGCTATTGAATTAAAATCAAAATGTGATGCAGGTGGTTCTGAAGTCCATTTGAATCTTTTCATTGACATTAGTGGCCTACGGAACCAATCCGAGATGAGTTAGTAGCCTGATGGCAAATTTTCTATATATCAAAGAAGTGTTCTTTACAGGATGGTAGCTGCCCCTTTCAGTTCGTATTACAGTCTTATCTAGCTTTAATCAGGATGGTTTAGGTGGGTTTTAATCTTTGTTTTTATTTTGTAAATAAACAATCTTGTAGCAGGGTTCACTAAACATGTATGGAAACCTGTTTACTTTCTGGCAAAGGCTGTGACAAAAAGAGAAGCCTGTGTGTGTGTATAAATAAATTAAAACACTAAGGATTGCAATAATTAAACATTCTAAGTGATTGTCTATGTCACATGATTTAATTGAAATAATAGGACTATGCCTTTCAAAAAGGCTACTCACATGTACAAGATACTACATCGCTGGCTTCTCAAGCATTAAATAAGATTTTTTTTATTGACTTGCTAATGCTGTGTTTAAAGTAAGCCTTTTCAGTTGAGGATGAAACATTATGATGGAAGCTGGTGTTTTAAAGATTGGGAAGACTGCAATGCTCTGAAGTCAGTTTATATGAGCAAAAGGTGTTTATTGACAAGGGTGACACAACACTTTAGAGCAGAGCTGGTGGAAGTGTAGATCCTCCGTTCTCACAGAAAACCTAATATTGCCTACTACCACCAAAAAAGCCCTCAAAATTCAGGTAAGTAATACAGCTTAGAGGAAACGTGAGGAGTCAGTGCTTTGGGGTCTGTAAGTTATTAATTTTTAAATCTAAGTGAATTTCAAAGTGGGCTTTCAGTGCTACACTACAAGAAACACTGCGACAGGAAGAGAAGCCCTGTTAGGGTAAGTCGATGTAGCAAGTTTCTCTGGTTTTACAGCATTCACTTCTCCTTTTATTCTGAGTTATTCCGGTACATTTAATCTAGAAATTGCAATTATGCTAGTACTTATTATTCAAATGCAAAATGATATAAATATGCAGAAAGTTTGCTGCTTTACACCAGCATGCCTGGACAGGATAGTGACGCCCAAAGATCAAACTGACAGACCAGTTAGAACTGACTCTTAGCATTTTTCTAATTCAGTGCAGTACAACTTCGTAGCATACTGTACCTGTAAGTGTGCTAAAGATTCATTGCTTTGCCCTCACTTCCTAGGAGATGAATTAAAATCAAATGGGAGGTAACTACTTGTTGGACTCTAGTGGGATTGACTGTGTTTCAAATTACAGTAGGCAAGAAGCTTTGGTTGAGAGCTGCAGACAGCTGCAAGGAAAGGTGGAAGCTTTGAAACTAAGTAGGATCAAACCTGGTAGTAGTCCCAAAGAAACATTTAGTGGTGGAAAAACTAGTTGAACAGATCTTGTTGAGTGAGAGTTGCCTGTATCACGTGAGGCACCTTCTTCCTCAAGGAG
Organism: Chauna torquata; assembly: GCA_013399475.1. Classification (NCBI taxonomy): domain Eukaryota; kingdom Metazoa; phylum Chordata; class Aves; order Anseriformes; family Anhimidae; genus Chauna; species Chauna torquata. The sequence goes on along the minus strand of VXAL01019620.1, from coordinate 334,019 downwards.
GGCCAAAGAAGACTTCTGACTGTGCGCTCAATCCCATTCGCTGCTTCTCCTCCTGTCTGAAGCATTGCAGTTTGCTGCCTTCACCCTGCCAGCTTTCCCCAAGCTGCTCAGAGCTATCTTGAATCAAATCCATTAACAGCACCGCAGCATGGGGCTCCTCCACCCCGCTGTGGTCATACTGTGCTTCCAAGTTCTGCATCCCTCCCAGTGCCAAGCTCCCTCGTGCCTTGTGCCAGGGCTCCAATGGGGGGGTAAAGGGGGAGTGTGCGTGGGGTGGCTGGGCAGCTCTCAGCAGCCTGAGGCGTGGGCAGTGCAAAGCAGCTGGCAGGGGATGGAGGGGCTGGTAGGGAGACAAGTGGTGGAAGGAGGAATAGAGGTGAGACTTCACATGCTCTGCCCAGAATGTAGTCACTCCCATGGCCTCTTCTCACGCCCGACCTTTTTTTTTTTTTCCTTTAGAGGGGGTGTCTAAATGTTGTAGGTGCTGTAAATGAAACACAATTCCATCCGCAGTAAGTTTTGAAGGTGCTGGTCAGGAGCCTTTGAATCCACACTTTGTGCTGCATGTGGACACTGACTTACCAGTCTTTTGTGTAACTCTAGAAGATACACGAATTCAAATTTAAAAATGATAGTAAACGGGAAGGGACAGGAGAAATGCTTCTTGGTGTCGGGGGTGGGGCACATGTAACCAAAGCAAAGGAAGAAAAGGTAATAAAATACAATTTGTTAGCGTGGGAGTGACTGAATACAATAGAAAAGTAAGACGTGCATTGCTCCTGAGATGCATCTTTTTTGTTAAGGCATTTTGTTACAAGAAAGCTTTGTTAAATGTCAACTTTTGGAACCCCTTCTTCTCCTGCCTACATCAATTCTACTGTTTGCCGATAATGTTCTGACACATTGTGTTATGAAGAGGATGCATCCTGCATCACACGCCATTGGATTCTCTTTGGTCTGGTAAAATAAACTTGACAGCACTTCTTGAATTAGATATCTGGCTTGTAGGTTTTTTTTGTTTGTACTTAAATCACTCAGAAGCATCTGCAATGTGTTGAAGCAAGTGTGAAGAATGTGGATTTGACTAGAATCATGCTGAAAATTTATTCCAAAGGTCAGATGTAATTTTCTTGTTTCCCTTCTTGACATCTCGTGGATATTTATAAAATAAAATACTTCAGTACTTGTTATTGCTCTAGTTATCAATGCATGTGCATAATATGGGTGTGTGTGGCTCTTATTATGTTAGGAATCTGTTTTACTAGAGGTTTTGGCAGGAATAACACAATTCTGTGTCATGGTTGTCCCTGATAATTATTGCCAGATCTGCAAAGTCTCTCTCTACCTCCTCATCAAGTTGCTGATTTTTTTCTTCCTCCTTTCCTACTGTGTCCATAAAAAGGGACTATCTTTGTTCAGTTTTCCCCCATTTCTTAAGGAAAAAATCTGGCTACATTTTGTCGCCTGTAACCAGTCCTTTTTTGGAGCAAATTATACAATTTCAGTTTTGATGAACAAAGGAAGAATGACAGCCTGATCCTAAGAATATATCTTTAAAAGAGGCTCCTAAGATAAGAGTTAAAGCCAGGCAGTAAATGGCAGCAGACTGATTTGGTTGCTGCCAGGCTCCTGTTGTGCTAAAATGGGTCCAGAAGGTTCACAGTGAGTTAGCCATACTCCTGAGTTGTCTTCCTCCATAGCTTTTTGTGAGGGTCTCTGCAGTGCTACCCTTTCCTCACACATGAATTCATGCAATGGGTGACCTCAGGCCCTTCTGAAATACAGCATCGTCACAAGCAGGTGCAGCTGGCCCTGGTGAGGGCCTGCGACCTGCACAAGAACTCTGCTCTTTCTGTCCTGTGCAAGTGGACTGCATTTGGCAGACCTGTGCCAGAGGCGTGGGAAGGCGGGGTGGTGTGAGGGAAAGCATTTCTTAACAAGATCTGAGGAAGATTTAAGAAAAGAAGAGTGAAGACGAGGAGAAGGTCCTGGACAATCAGTGAGAGTTTCTTCTGTTTGCCAGTAAGTATGTCTAAGAAATTCTGAGGCTGTCCATGATGACACGTGCACATTTTGTTCCCAGAAGTTGCATGGATGTAGACCTAAGTAATTTGTCATGGAGACTACCCGGGAGCATTACTGTCTTTAAGAGCTAGATGCTTACAGCTGCTAGTAAAGGATGTGTGCCATTATCAGGTTATTCTGTTGTGTCTTTCCAGTGTTAATTCCCATGGTCTTCTCTCTCCTTAGAGCACAGATAGATCCTATTAAGAAAATCTATTTCTGATATTTATGAAAACAGCTTCCTGTGGTTTTCTACCTGAGGGGCATGGTTCTGGCTTGTAATATAAAAGTAATCTAGAAAAAAGGTGCATATTTCTTTGTGTTTGTGATGTGTGGGTTTTTTTTTTTTTTTTTTTAATATACCAAGGAACCAGAAAGTCTTGGATTGCAGGTAAATTCAGAAGGATGAATAACAAATGAACTGACAAAGCTTGATCTGAAAGTGATTAAGTGACATCTTATTAATAAAACTTGGTATCAAGCTTTTGTTTGTGATTTGTTGATGCAAGAAGCTATGATACTCTTTCAGATTTAGGAAGCTGGACTTTGAGGATTAAGCGCAGTAGTTTACAGATTGTTCTTTCACAAAATGTTTTGACCTGTGTTGCCACTCTCCGTGCATATCTTAGGTGGGATTTCTCATCTACTAATGGATATGTACACTTCACTGAAGCACATATGGAAACTGCTCTTTAATTTTGGTGAAGTACTCTTGCAATGAACTTATCCGTGGTGTTTAGAAACAAATAGCCAAGCCCTTGTTTCAGTTATTCTTGTTTGGACTTGAGAGAGTCAACTCGAATAATCTGTGTGTGCTTTGTGCCATTATGTGGAGTGGCAGTTAATGTCAGAGAAGGTTGAAGTTCAGTGATTTGCTTGAAGATAATCTATGTTTTGAAATGAAATCTAGAGCAGTGGTGACAACATTAGCCCAAGGCTCTGCAGACATGGCTTCAGCATACTGTGGCAGCTCTCAGCCCTTATGTAATGATGAGAGTTGCTTCACCTCTCCAAAGCTGATATGATTTCTCTCAGCATGCAGAGAGTATAACTGTGAAGAATGCATATTTCAGAGTCACTAGCCACCTGGATGGACATGTTTTAGGAAAAAAAAAAGGGGGGGGGGAGGTGCAACTAAACAACAAAACCAAACCCAACAAACTGACTTTTTTTTTTTGACACTCCAAGAATATGCAGTACATGCACCTTGCTGTTTTCCACATCAGGCAAACTTTAAGGAGACTATCTGTCATAGGTGGCTCTTCCCCAAAAGTTGTATAACCCTTGTGTAACTTTTAAATTGTCTATCTGCTCGTAAGCTAGTAGTGTGGGGTGCTTCTGTAGTTGAGAGAGACCCAGCTGCTGTGGATGATCTGTCCGATCTCTATTGATTTGGTAGAAGCTTGAACTAAGTCGCATAAAGGTGGGCATCTGAAGCTGGTTTAGATTAAATCCCCTTGAAACAGCTGTGTGGCAGTAGATATTGCAGGCACTGCAGAAAAGGTACAGGTTTTACCATTTTTCATGTATTATAGAACTAGATGTATGTACGGAATATCTAGGTATCTGTGCCAAATCAGCTTGACTCCTGAGTGGGAGAGTTCTTAAGATTCTTTTTGTTATGCCAACAAGCAAAAAGTTTTTCTGGCTCTCCCTCTTGTACAATGTGTTCTTAATAATTCTGAATCTTCGTTTCACTCATGCATAATTATACTGTTTAAGGAAAACTTCCCCCTCCCCGATCTCTATATTTTGCCAGCTTTGCCATTACACATAGAAACTATTGGCCTCTGGTTGCTCAGACATTTGGCAGTACAGGATGCTGCCTTTCCTTTTCCCCTCCTCTCTCTGTTTTGGCTCAGTTATGACTATTATAGAGTACTCCTGTTATGAGAACTGTACAAAAATACATGATTTTCCTCTGTGTAGTTAAGCCAGAATTAAATAGTGGATGGATTGCTGCTTTTTATATATATGTATATATTATATATATGCAGAGGAGGAAAGGTGAAAGAATACCAATGTGTAACTCGAAAAGAGGTAGAAGAATCTTAGTTTAGGTAAATGTTACTGCTAGAAAGTAAAAGATTGCTTCTGTAAGTTTGTAGGGCTCTTATGGCTCTTATTACTGCTGGCAGTGATATGTGCTTCTGATAGTGTTAGGCTTGGCAATGTCTGGCATTTTGTTAGTGGTGCATTAAATTGGAATTAGGTGGGTACTGACTTCCATGTGTTGTCTTGTGGAGAACTTGAGGCTGCAGGCAAATGAGAGCACTATGAAGGAGTTCACAGCACCTGTGTCTTACTCCTGAGTTAATCAATCAGCAGCAATACTGGGTAATTTCAGTGCTGCAGGGTTAGGCCTTCTGCAGAAGCTATTTGTGAGAATTTCATTGATGACAGTAGGTATTTATGAACTCCTAGCATATCAGTAAGTAGTCAAAAAGAGACAAGCTTGTAGTGATAGGAACTGGAAGGACACAGCCGCAGTGGAAAGTATTCGTATTGTTTCGTTATAGGTATTGCTGATGTGGGAAAAAAAAAAATCACTCTTTCAGCAAGATAGGCATCCCAAGGTTCAGAAATTCAGAACCTGATTTAAACAGAAATTTCTATAGGAGTTTTTGAAAAGTGGTGTTGGAAAGTCTGGGTGAACATTGGTTCTTTGTGTATATGGAGGACTACTTTGGGTTTGAAATAATCAATTTTTTGTTTTCCAGTAAATTTTTTCTATTGGTTTAAAGAGGTCACCTCAGTCTTGCCTAACCTACAGCAAGAGATATAATGGTAGGATACAGTGATAATTCCTCGTCTGTCTGTCAAACAGACCTCAGTCTCCTGTAGCCTTTTGGGCAGGCGTTGCCGATTAAAATGAATCCTCCCGAAGGAGCATACCTCTAATCTAGTTTCCTAAGGCTAGGATATAGAGATGTATAGCAGTTGAGCACATGCAGCAAGTCTTCCCAACTTGGCAAGAAGAGCCGCATGGCGAGTTCTCAATGTCGTTGTTACACATTGTTCTCATGAGACTGCTCTATGCCTGGCACCTGGTGAGTTTTAGTGCTGTTGTGTTCATTCTGTAAGATAGGTCTGGCTGAAAGATGCGCTGGTGCAGCACAGTGGCGGGGTCGAAGAGCACCCAGGGCTGAAGTTTTGAGGTGGAAAGGCTGTCTCTGAGCTCTGCTGTTGTATTGAAGGACGTATAGAATTTGTAATCAATTGCTCTGATGGAGGTCCAAAATAGAGGCTGCCTGATAAAATACGTAACTTCACTTGCACAAACCCTGGCCTTCAGAGGAAGTATGATACTGTCCTAATTCCTTTGAAACTTTTAGTTTTTCTGATGATCTTCTAATTTTCTCTGTTCCAATCCTCAGAGTAAGAATGCATTAGTTCCCCTTGTAAGTGCTTCTTCAGTGTGATCTGTCAGTGAATTCCCAAAACTGCAATGTCTTCTTTTCAGCATGTGCCCCGTAATCTTCAGTATAATAGCTTTTGCTATTCTTGAATAGACCTTCTCATTTTGAAGAGAATGGAGTAAAGGAGGGAGATGAGGGAAAGAGGAACTTTCTGCACTTCATCTACAGCACTGCGGCTCAAATCATTGTTTGTGAGTTAAGGAAATTTGGCTCTGATGCTCGTTGCTCTTCAAGTGTAACTGTGTAGATAATTGTGCCTGTTTTCTGCCTGCTGGCTTGTAACTGTGACTGACTGCGTAGGGAGTTGCAGCACTGGTCCCTGTTCCTGCAGACATGTACCTTATCTTGTCATTGTCCCTCACCTTTTCTTTCTCTAGCAATGAGAAGGCAAAGGTTGTTCATACTTACACTATTTCTACAGGTGCTGATTGAATTAACTTTTACTGAAGTTGTTAATATGGAAACTGAATTCTTAAATGAGAACTTGGGTTAGAATATGCATTTTTAAAAGTGGAGAAAATAATTATGTATAAAACAACTATCATACCGCTTTCTGTTTTTTTAATGTATTTGTGATTGATTTTAGGAAAATAAAGGCTGCCTAATAAGCTAGCTTTACAATGTCACGCAGTTAAATTCATTTTATTACTATCCCTCACAAATTGCAATAGATTCTTAATGTCTATTTTTAAGAAGAAATTTTTGTCTCTGATTTCATCCAGTGTAGCTTGCTAATTTTAGGGATGTGTACTCCTCATGGTTTAGCAAGGCAAACTTTTAATAGCTACATCTGAATACTTGGTTAAAATTTATCACTGTAAGTCTCTATGTACGGCCACATATGTTGCTTATGATGTTGCTGTTTTGATGACTAACAGGCTGATTGAGAGATAAATGTATGCTTTTATTAAAGTAGGGGTAGTGGAATGGGAATGAGGAGAAATTCTCATTCCAAGATGATTTTGAACAGTCTAATGTCTTAGTAAACTGAATTAGCACGTGTGGATTGCATTTGAACTGAGTTTTTGAAATTTCCATCTACATGGTGGTGAACTTGTCATATATTTGCTATCAAACACATTTTCTGTAGTAATTATTCTTTGCTAAGTTTGGGGAAGCTTTATTTTAGAAGGGTAGTGCCTGGTACCATCCAGTGCTGTGATTAATATACTAGGAAGATTCAGTTCTAACTGCTCCAAGACTTTTCTGAGCAAGTTGCGTCATTCTCTGAAATGTGTTTTCCTCCTGGGGCAGACAGGTCTATCTGTTGTCATTATCTTTGCAATAGCAGTAAGATTTAGGAGACAGTCACGTTAACAAAGGTACAAAGTGTCCTCAATTCAACAGCTCACTTCCAAATACAAAAAAAACCTCAGCATTGTCACAGCAGATGTGCTTGCTTTTTTGAAGTTGAATGCTGAGAAGTATTCCTTAGGCTAACAATATGCTTGCTTTTCTTCTGCCTGAGTAACTCTTGCATTGTTTATTAAGCCCTTTTGTCATTTTAAAAAGGGAGAATGGCTAAAGATGATGTTCATGCATTATTTTTGAAATCCTAAGTGTATGTTATATATTCTGCAACATTCCTGCATACCTTTTTTTCCATGAGTGGACAAATTTGACAATGTGAAAATAGTGCAGTGTTCTGATATTTGAACTTCCCAGAAGATGCACTTCTATTTTTAACTTCCTTATGCTGAACTATGTCAAGTCATTCCCCTGTTCCCACCAAAGTAATGGACTGACTCTTTACTGTATAAAGCTCTTTTCTGGCAAGGTGTGCTGTTCATGCAACAGCACTCTCAAGATAACTTTTTCATTTAATTGGACTCACAATTCCATATTCTTAGTATACTAGATATTACTCTTGTAGGTGCCAAATGAAGCTTCCAAATTGCTAGACATTAATTAAAAATCACCAGTTTGCACCAAATACCTATTTACAGTAGTCTGTTTTGTGGGAGAGAAGAAAAGAGGACAAGGACATCATTTTTTTGCCATAAAATATGCCAGTGTGTTTTATTTTATATTGTTCATACATACACATGCATGCATATGTATGTATAAACATATGTATGAATGTATATTTTATATATTTCATTTATTTAACCTTTCTTTTCCTTTTAGAAAAATGAGAACAAACAGAATTGAAGGATGAATACTGTCTTTATCTTAGAAAATTGGGCTGATCTTTGCCTCCAGTATTTTGTTTGTGAAAGCACATTTGTAGAATTTGACCATGTAAAATGCATGGAATATAATATTTTTTTTCTTAATGTACTAGTGGAAATTGGAGCTGTATTTCATTAGCAGTTTCTATAGTTTTCCATCTCTGAGAACTTGTATAGGAATTCTGGCTTATCAACTTTGTTAAGAAAAGAAGAAGCTGAGAGAATAGGGGGGAGGGCTGTGAAAATTAGGAGCTGCTGTTAATTACTGTTCATCTGCAAGCCACCATAAGAAAAGAGAATTTTATTGCTGTTGGCTCAGGGCATATCCTCGTTTGGGATTAAGTGGCCAGTGTGAATTATAATAGCAGTGTGTATTAATTGTTTTTAAAACATTAGTATTTCTGTGGCTAAACTGTGCCTACTCTTGCATGTGACACCATGACTTTAGCTAGAAATCGCATGAGCTGAGTTGCCAGTGGTGGTTGTAGTGCTGAGAATACTTGCATTTGGTAACAAAGAGCCTGTGCTGTTGCATCAGCATAGATTTTTCACAACATTTAAGAAAACCCAGAAATCCTCTGAACAGCTCCAAAAGATCTTCACATTACAGCTCTAAACCCTGTCCAGAGATTTATGAAATTGATGGACTTTTTTCAGATTTTTTAGACATTTTTTTTCTTTGGTCTGAGGAGTGCAGATTTCCTATCACCTCCTATGCTAACCTTTCTCTTCTATTCCATCTGCACGTCTCATCTTGGACTAATGCATTCGTAGCTCTTTGGTCTCATTAGGTTTCCTCTCTCTTGGATACATTTAAATGGCTTATTAAGAGACTCAGATACTTGCTTCCATAGCATTTTATTTTTTAATCCCTTGGAACTAGAAACAGTATGTTCCACCATGTAAATAAATAGAGAATATGTAAATCCCCCAGTGGAGATTAACTGGGAATGAGATTAGCATACTTAGGTTAACTTGCATTATGTGCATGTATGCGTGTAGAATTTAAATGGTTAACTTTGTCCTTGCTGTTCAGCAAAACACTCCTGTTCAATGTAAGAATTGAAGCAGAATGGCTAATCAGAGTGAATGTGTAGAAATGAGAGGTATTTGTAATCCAGGTGAAAGTAAAACACAGAGAACTTAAGCTTCAGTCTCCGTGCTGGAGAGAAAACTGTAAGAAGTCAGCAGGGCTAACAGCAGGTGTGGGATCTCTTGGTAAAAAAGACAGGAATACTCCCAAGTAAATAAAGCCCTTAGTACAACCTGAGTGACGTGGAAGGTTTGAAAGCAAATGGATCCCTGAGCAAATTTTCAAGGAGGGAGTAATTAGAGGCTTAGATGAAGGCTTGGAGGTGAACAGAAGATGAAATAAATCGATCTTTTGGTTTAACCAATGGTGGGTCCTGCCAATTAATGTGGTCTGTTATCTTAGCAAAGGTGAATACCATGTCTGCTGAGTTCCCTTTGCTTAGGATATGAGTGCAGCCCTGAGCTGAACAATTGTTATGGTGCCACATGATAAACAGTATGTGAAGTTGGAGATTTCACAAGGGAGAAGGGAGTAGAAGAGAGATGGGGTTAGAGGTGGTCTTCCAAAGCATCTGGTATAATTCCCCTTTAAGCAAAGAGAGGAAGTTTGTACTATTAAATGATCTGTCATTTAATGTATGTCATCCTGTACCTGTGCACCAGTAACAGGGAGGAACGTCTGAAATCAAGTTGGGTGTAGAAGAGAAAGACCTAACTGAGTAAAGCTAGGGTAGGAATTGAGATAAAAAATTTACCCATGGGAATAATGATGTTCTGAAATTACTTTCCTAACTTGAGTAGCAGGAAAAATACATAGCTCATTTTGAAAGGAAGCCCTGTAAGTTTATGAATGTGACTTTTCAATGTTAGGAGCCAGGAAATTCCTTTAAGTCCTTTGTTTCTATGCTGGAAATAATTTTACATATTTCCTGAGGCTTTTGCGTTATTCAGAACTGTTGAAGTGAGTATGTTCTGCCTATTAAATTTGACCTGGCTTCAGCCAAATTTGACAGGAGACTAGAGGCTTCAAAGGTAATGAGCACAGACATCTTGTGAAAATAATTTTTCTGTCTCCTCACCAGATACTTATCTATTCTTTTAGAGAGCGAAAGTCGGAGACAATTTGCCCATTATCTACTTGCTGGCATGCTGGCTGGTCAGTAGGTTGATAAATTTAAGATTATCCACAGAACATGCTCTCTTGCCCACATGCCAGGCCAAAAAGTTTATGGCAGGGACGCTAACAAAGTTGGAGCTATTTTAAATGATGATTAAGGACATAGGAGGAGGCAGAAAATACTCCATAGAGTTTTAGGGACATAAGAGAATCTGAAGGTGTTGAGGTGTGGGGAGGAGATCTGGGAAGATATTGCAGGTGTTGTTGCTGTAGGAAATGAGCCTAAGGTCCACATGATACCGTATGTCCTTGTTTTTGCAGAACTAATGCTTCTGCTGGATTGTGGGGGTTTATACAGAGACTGTCCCTGCTGCTGCTTCTCTAATTCGAATGTGTCCGGGGGAATACAGCAACTGTTCCATGCTGCTATTCACGCTGAACAAAGGCTCAAATCTCTAAGAGGTAGTGGATTTACGTTGTGGAACACTTTCAAAAATTCTTTGCGGTAGAGAACTGTCAGGTCCCCCATCTTGCATGCTCTTACACACATATGCTTAGGTTTGCCAGCTGCAACGAAATTACTACGTTAAGCTGTTAGTTAGCCATCCAATCCATTTAGTGATAGGTAAGCCTTAATTTTGCTGAAGTGTTAAACTAGAATGCATTCACTGTAGCACTCCGTCTGTTAGCTGCTGGTCTTGGTACCTTCCAGGTGCATTGGAAAAAGGTGCACCTGGAAATGGGCAGTATGCTGCTGGAGTTTGTAGCCTGGGTAATTTAAGCCAACAACAAAATAATGCTTAAAAAATAGTAATGCTGTGTTAGCACATGGATGTTCTTGCCCTTAGTGCTCACCAGTTCAAGGATTAAGTCACACTGTAATAGAAGATTTATGTTCCAGGGCATCCAATCTTTTTATTTAAAAAAAAAAAAAAAAGGCTAGACTTCATGGGCATATGTGGTTTGTAGCAGTGATTTAGAGATGCTTATTGGAAACTGCATACAATTTGTCATAGTACTTTGTTAATCTTTTAATTGTCAGGGGCAAGAGAACTGTGTTGCTCTTGTATTTAAAGCAGTTTGAACTGTAGAACTGTAGACAACTTGCATAATGTACAGGCTGTGCTTAGGACTGAGATTTCCTATTTAGCTTCTTTGGTAACCTTCAAGGTAGATGCCTGTCTGCTGGTTCTGAGCACAGCCTGGTGTTGCTACCTTTGGGTTGACCATCAGTTTGCATGTAACCAGCCCTGCAGAAGAGTTCTTTTTATCTGTCTGTGGAAACAAATTTTAATCATTTGTGGTCTTATTTGCATTGTGCTGTTGACAATAATGGCTCCCTTCAGAAGGAGCATGGAGTTGATGTGGGATCAAGTTATCTGCCTGATGGTAAGTGCACAAAGCACTGGTGATTATTCAGCCTCTGGTCAGGTGTAACGTGTGACCTCTGTCAGTGTCCATGTCTGTACCGTGGAGCTCTTTCACAAAAGGCAGCTGTACACTCTGACTTGAATCAGCTGTTGTATCAGCTGAGTGATGAAGAATTGACAAAGGGTGTTAATAGTGAAAGCGCTATTAATGATCTGCTCTGAATGCCTCGGTGAATGTGCTCTGACCTCTTTGGTATCTCATACTGGATTGTAGAAAGAGAAAGCAGGCTTGCCAGAGAGCTCTGCAGAAACACTGGGAAGGCAGATTTGACTGGAACACAGCTTCATAGCCAACTCTTGTGCTCTTAGCAGTGGTTAGGTGGCCAGAGAAAAGCACTGTGATGAAGGAAGGTAGACCTACGCTTCAACATGAGATGGTGTGCCTTTAGGAAGGTAAAACATGCCAGGTGAAGAAGCAGATATTGACAGCAGACCCCTTTGCTGTGGTGTGGTGCTTGGTGTTACTCGGTCGAAGAGCTTCTTGCTGTAAATGAAGTGCACAGTTGTTATTATATCTGCTGCATTTTGATGTGTCCGTTTCAGTGAAGTGAGCAGTGTGTGATAGGAGAACAAGTGCCATAGGAAATGGGTTCTGTTTGTATTGATGTACACAGAACACCTCACTGCAGTGTTAGAAAGCAGCAAGTTCAATTGTATTTTCTTTTTGACTTTTCCTGGGGTTACATTTGTTATTGGAAACTAAAATTTTAATTTGAATCAGTTGTTGGTCTTGTTATTATCATACATGTTTCATGAGTTAATTTAAGATTCACCGAAAGCTAGCGTTAACTAAATTTGCACATGTGCTTTATGCGGCAGGTTGTATGCAGAAAATCTTTGTCAGTCTACATTCTGAATTCTTTCTCTAAGAACATGGCGTGTTCATTGCTGTTTAGTGTGTTGGTTTTTTTTCATTCGGTAGCTGCACTTAATTATTTTTGACTGTTTCACTGTCTTCAGCTGCATAATATAGTGATGTTCCTGATAATTTTTTGAGAATCTGATTTCATCAATGCTTGAGGACACAAAAAGCAATTGGTTGGTCAAATATTTCAAATTCCTTTCTGCACTGCTTCGCTGCCATACAATGTGGAAGAACAATCTTTAATGAAGTACCTCTGGTTGCTGCTTCTGAAACTCTGGATCTCGGTGCCTTGACAGAGCTCTAGGGGTTTTCACTATGCTTCATTCCTTTGCATTACATGAATATTTTGCATTCATGAGCACTGAAACAAGAAAATCATGACCTTCATTTAAAAAAAAAAATAAATTAACAAATGTTGCTTTTTTTGGAATAGATTGTTGCATATCATCTTACCAAGTGTTAAGTATTTAACGGCTTGTCTACATGTAGTGCACTTTCAATAAAAAATAAATTCTCGCTTCTCGTAAGTGTTGAGTTTTGCTGCACACAAGGTTGGATATTGCAGGTGACTTTTTAGCTCAGGTTTGTTTTTTTTCTTGCCAAATTTTAGGCATCCGTGTTAATATTCATAATCTGAAAGCTATTGCTTAAGTTGATAAAGAAATCTTGTTTTCCAAATCTTCCTTTTACCTTTTCTCATACCTGACATATAGAACAGGATTGTCCAAGAAAGTGTTCCAAAGGATGTAAGCTGTTTTGTGCAGGTATTTACTTTTCTGTGACTCGCTGATGAAAATCATTCATGAATATATCTGATGGGGGGGAAAAAATAAAATTAACAGTGTTTTAAAATAACATAGACTCTAAAGTTATAACAGTTAAAGTTCTTGCAATCAACAGCTTGGGGTTCTTAAGTCGGGAGATACATGCAGAGGAATCTCAGCAGTAACAGACCCTTGCTGCTTCATTTCAAACTGGAGTGCAATCACCGCTCTTCAGTGGTGAATTATTTAGGTGCATAAGTCAATTCGAGTCTACCATGATTTGAGAGGTAATTGGATGGCATTACGTGTGTTATGCATTTACTGGAGAGTTAAGAACAGCGTATGGAAATCAGGTTCTGCCTGCAGTCCATTTAAGCACTCCGGCTTGCATACAATACCTATCTGCAAGTTATTCCTGTCAATATCAGGTAGCATTGGATTTTTTTGTGTGTGTGTGCTCCATTCCAGTCATGGTGGGGAACATTGCAGCACAATGCTCTTTTAATTGGAGAGATGTGTTGCTCAAACCTTGCTGATTAGTAAAGTACTGGAAAATTGGTCCAAAATATGGTTTTACAGGAATAGGATAAAAATTAGACTCAACGTGTTTCACGGAAATACCTCAGCTTGAGTAAGCTGCTACTGAACTAAGGAAAGGAGTCTGCTGGGCACCTTGCTTGTTCCCTGCCATTTGTTTGATGAGCTGCTTGGGAGCCTGTGTTCCTGCGGTGTGCAGCCCCAACAAGTCCTTTGTGCCTCCCAGAGCAGGTTGGCCCCACACTGCAGAGGCTCAGGGCAACAAGCTCCCTGCTGAAGAATAACGTGAGCACACCTGAGCACATAAAGCAGCACACTAGAGTGCCCGTTCTCAGTGACAGCACATTTCTTCCAGACATGTCTGTGATGTTAGCACGGTTTTCCCCTCACCAGGGCATGTCCTCGCTGCTGAGCTACTGCCCTACTCACTTCTGTAATCTCTCTGTAGAGCTCAGGGTGCAGTGGCCAGGGTTCCTCAGGAGAGGGAGAGGAGTGTTGTCATCTTAGCTATCAGTTTGGTGGTTGGGGTGTCTTCCTCAAAGCTGTGAGTTTGAATGTGTTTGAAGCTGAGGAGTGCCTAGAACCCAACTGTTATTTCCTTGATGAGTAATCTTAACTGATAGGGAAGCCTACTGGTTATTTTTTTCCCCTGTGCCTGTTGCTGAAGACATACGTGACTAAACAAGTGACTCATCTTCGATGGAATATTTCTTCCCCATTGATTTCTGCAGTGATGTCATGTTACTTTTTGCATCTGAACTGCTTCCCCTGGCAACAGATCGTAGTATCAGTACCTCAGCTAGTAGACTATTATGAAGTCATTGCAAAGAAATCCCCTGAAAAAGGAGAGAATAAAGTCTTCAGGAAAACATTTTAACTATGTGAAATAACAGAAAAAAAGAATTGGAAATGACTGGCTAAGTGCATCTCATCTGAAACAGTGACATTTGCCTTAGTACAAAGCCTTCAGACTACCTACGTTAGTTCCTGTAGGTCGTTTAGAATTACAGGTCTGTTTCAGTCAGCTGAAACTGCTTTTGAAGTGTTATGTACCATCCTTCCAGTCTGTGAGTGGCACAAGGAGATAAAAAGATGTTAATTCTTTTTATTATACAGATTCAACAGGACTTAATTTGTTCTTCTAGTTGCTGCAAGCTTAAAAAAAAAGTAGCTAAAAAGATGGAAAGTATATTTTATAGTGCAACTGAAATTGTTTCTACTTCATGCAGTGTGTGCAGGACAGTGCAATGGTGGGTTTTAAAGCAGATGTTAATTTGCTTGACAGAGAAGTGGCAGCCTGGATAGCTACACAAAGAGATTATGGCGTATAATACTTCAGCACTTAAGCTTTCAAAGTTGGCCTGCTTTTGTGTGTTCTTTCTTTTTTGTTGTTGTTGTTTTTAAACTACCTGATGCCTCTCATGCATTTTTGCACTTCCAATAACTGAAGGTGCAGACACAAGAGAGGAAAGAGTTTCTTCCAGGTACTGGCAGGCTGACAGGGAGGGCTGAGTGAGTGTCAGAGCTTGTTACATGGCTTACAAAGCTTGTAATTCTGCATTCATGTTGCTTCTTAGTTCTGCAGCTGCATCATGTTGCTGCTGTTAACTCACTGTTAGACCCCTAGAATTAAAGCTGCTGTTGCTTTCTGTGCAAGTTCCTTTTCCTTGCAAGTTAAAGAGTATGTGTGCGTGTGATAAGGCATCTTCTGGTGGACCATGCTTGGACAAAGGGAGATTATTTTCTTCACATTTCTTTAGATAAAAATGTGAGTGGGTACTGGTATGATTTACAGGAAGTTGTACTGCTTATGACAAGTTAAATGCTTCTGTTATAAATGTTATAAAGCTAGGTCCTGGCTTCAAAACCCCTTGGCAGAGAGATGAGTAGAATTTAAAACGAGTCAGGAAATTTTGGTGAGTAGGTACTTCCTGCAGAAGTTCTGGGTTACAGGGAAGGTACCCAACCATTACAACGTATGTAGATAGAGAAGTGGGTGGGAAGCAGTGACAGAAAGAACTGAGAACAGAAGAGTTCGCAAGAAAGTGTTTATATAGAGAAAGGAAGGACTGATAGAGGATAAGTGGAGAAACCTGAGCTCGTGTGAGGTAGAAATGTGCATGAGCTTTTGCTCATGTGGATAGAACTTGTAAACTTATGCTTAACCAGTAAGCTGTGACTTGAAGCAAAGTCCTTGTGTGTGGCATCCTCCTATATGCCAGGAAGGAACAAAACAGGTCCTGCAGAGTCTTCCCTGAGCTTAACACCGAAAAACTCCAGGCCTGCCTGCTTCATCTGGAATAGCTACTGGTTCAGCTTCCCCCTGCTAAAGTGGATACCATCTTCATTCATGGATGCCATTCATGCCAGGGGTGAGATAAAGTGAAGACCTAAGAGCCTAGGTTCTGTTTTGCAGGTAGCAGAATCACTATTTGCAACGTGTCGGATGCCTGTGGTATCAGATTGAGGGTGAAACTTCATCTGAGATGGCTGCAGGAGCTATGTGGCATCTAAATCTAAGCATGGATCAGGTGTCTCTGGTTGTCAAAGCCACGCTTTGTTTCCTTTGGGCCTAACAGGAGTCCTTGAATGTTTCAACAGTGAAAGCAGTTGTGACGCTTGATCTTCTGTGGGCAGGAGGTCACCATATTTTCATCGTATGAATTCATGCTGAGCAGGTTCAGGAGGCAACACTGACAAAAAGGGAAACAAATAGATCGTGTTTTAATACTTGGAACCTGTGACTGGTGTGAAGAAACAATGTGGTGATTAGGTTTTGTTCTTTTCATCTCAGGCTCATATTCCACTCCCTAGCATCTCTGTGCTTTGAGAGGAGGTGAAAAAGACAAATTCCTATTGAACAGATCATTGAGTATGTCTGGCACAACTATCTCAATGCAAGCTTTGAGAAATAATTTGTCACTGGAACTTCTCTTGCATCTAGTGGAGTTTTTCCAGGATTTGCCTTTTTGCGGGTCAGAGGTACTGCTCAAACCATTCCAGCAGGTCTTTCTGGAGACAGGTATCTAGAACTACCAGCTATAACTTCTGCTGGTACAATGAGAACTTCTAAGAAGGTGATCATAAAGGCATAATACTCCAACTCTGATAATTCTACTCTGAAAACATTTTCATTGTGCTATATTTGCTCACTCTAAGGGATGCCAGCAGGTTGCCAAGTCTGTCAGCGGTGATGTTGTGTACATTCACATATAGCAGTCTCTTACACATCCAGACTGTGGTAGCATATCTACTGAAGCCATTAGATTTTCTTTTAGTTTCACTGAGAGATTTTGTCTGAAAGCAATATAACTACTCATAGTTGGGTCTCAGCATTCCAACCTGTAACAAAATTTCTCTGGCTGGGTTAAAATTTACATAGTACCTACAGCGTTTTTGCTGTATGTAATGAAATTGCATACCTCCTGGAACAATGCTCTTTCCAGGAGGTATTTCGAGAAAGATTCCTTTCCTTTCCCCACAAATAATGGTAAAAGTGTAAGAAAACTTCAAATCAAATTGGTTCTGACACAAGAGTTTCAACCCGATACATTACGTAATCAAATATCACAATGTTGTGTTGTAAACATGGTGAGACCTTTTCCTCTAATCTATTTCCTCGTGTGACCCAGAAGCCATCTAGAGAATTTGAGAAGCAGTGGTAAAATGCTATAAATTTTGTATTACTCCACGTCACACGTCTCTTAATTTATTTACACTCTGCTGACCCACAACCCCAGCTCTGCACGCTAAACAAAAATTCATGTACGGCATTGTGCACAAGTCTTTTAAAACCTGTATTGTGAAGTCAATACCAGAAACTAAACATCGCCTTCTTCATAGTGAGAGGAGTGAAACTGATTTTCAAGTAAATAGCTAAATAAATGACAAATAGCTGTTTTACTGGTTTATTTTAATCGGCTTTAAATGTACCAATTTAAGAGTTGTTACATGGATGTTCTACGTTGTGGTGGCCCCAGAATCCATGACTAAGCAAATCTGAAACCGTTTGAGCACATAGCTTCTTTTATTTTGGTAAATCTTTGTCTTTCAGCTGGCAGAAAGGCTTAACAAGCTTTTTCAATAATTTTTAATGTATCTTTTGCTTTTAGGCTGTATGGCTGTTGTCTAAATATTTTTAAATTACACAGAGGAACATAACACCTGGTGTATTTATTTCTCTACTGACCTTTATTTTTATAACACCCTTGTTAAAACGGTAAATGAACAAGAAAGATAATCAAAAGCAAGTAGAAAGCCTACAGACTAAATGGGACAAATAATTAACTGCTTCAGTTTTTCCATAAAGCTAAAATGATGCAGTGTTGCCTGGTTAGTACCAGCATCAGACCTGTACAGACAGGCTTTTAAAATCTAAGCTTGGAACGTAGATCAAGTCAAGAAGGGACTTGTCATTTGCCCTTTGTTTTTGTTTGTTTGTTTTGTTTTATGTGTCTTTTTTTCTTTTTTTCTTTTTGAGGGGGTGAGGAGAGTTCCTTGCGTTCATGTTGTGTTTTTGCTTCATGAAAGGTTTTGGCCTGTGCAAGTCATTACAACTCATTACCGTTTCCCAAAACATTTCATGATTGTTTGCAAATCTGCGAGCTTCCCCCCTAGCTGACACGGAATATAAGCCATTCAGTAACCTTTGAGTAGCTTAAATGTTAGGTATGCTTAGTTTTAGTTTACTACCTACTTTTCTTTAAACCCTTGTTTATTATAGGCAGTGCTAGTTTAAGTCCGCAGGAGCTAATTTTTAAAGTGTATTATGTTTAACCTTAATGCCAATAGCAAGTACTCTTCTCAGCTTTGGATAATAGTTGGTACTCTGGAACCAAAATCCGAACTGCAGCTGGTGCCTGTTAGACTACTGTGTACAGAGTGGGGCACCTCAGTCTTGTTTCTTCCGCTTGCTTACCTGCGGGCTCTGTGCTTTGATTGTAGTGTATGTACCAGGAACTAAAGGGCATGAGCTGAAGTAGCTTTCATTGTAGTCTACACTATAACTTTTTGGACAACCCCCCATTTCCCTGAGTTTGAGGTTATATCGGCAAAAGCTTCTTAACACAGCAGCAAATATAGGTTGTTCTGGGAAGGAGGTCTCTGAGATCTAACACAACTTCTATCCACATGGCTCCTGAATTTCTGGCCTTGTTTCATGGCAATATTTGTGAAACCTGTACAAATGTTGTGGAATTTTCAGGGAAGTAATAGGTAAAAACATTCCTTAGAAGTAATTGAAGTCCAGGTGTGACAGACTTCCTAGATGAGCGAAGAGTTGAAGGAGAGAATGGGATTTGCCTGAGGAGCTGCTGGCACCATTGGCTTGTGCAAGAGTGACAGTGTGATTTATGTGTTTCTCAAACTTGTCAAGTAACTAACTACAGAAAGTGAGTGTATTTTTCAGTTTGCTTCTTTAGGAGAAGTATCTGGAGAATGTCTTTTTTCAATGTGTAACATAGTATAGACTATTAACTCACTGTGTGGAAGTTACTGGTTTAGGATCATCTGGTTAATCTCACAGGAGAGATACTTTTGAGAGTGTAATGGTGGATACAGAGCTTCGTCTGCCTGTTGAGAGCACTAAATATTTGATTTGTAGTCTATAGTTTATTCTGGTTAAATTACTCCCAGGACATGACCAAATGAGTGATGAGGGGAAAAAAATATTTAGACAATTTCCTAATGCCTTGATCTTTAAAATCCGTACTGTGTTTTCGGTTTTCGTTTTTCCACTTTCAGCAGTATGAGGTCTCCTGTTCCGAATGTTGAGCTGCTTACTGCAGGCTTCCGGAGCCGGAGTCGCGCAGAGCTCCCTGCTCAGGTACAGGGGCTGGCTCAGCGCAGTGCCAGTAACTGTGGTCGGACTCCAAGGACAGCATGACTCTTGTCTGCTTCCTTTCCCACTGCGCTCCACTTTGTTCCTTTTTTTTTCTGTGCTGTTGCTATGACTGAATATGGTAATATGTTTATAAATCTTTTACACCAAAGCCAACCATGTGATAAAGCATATCCCTTTAGACTGTCTGAATAGAAGCCTGAGAGAAAAAAAACAAATTTGTTCAGAGAGTTCAAAGGAGAGGGAGGCAGGCAGGCTAGGAACAGAATATTGATTATGGCTTCACTTCTAACCGAATCATATTGGTGAATAGGCTGCTAATATCTCCACAGCTCTAAAAATAGAAAAATCTAATATAAGTTTTAGTATGTAGGAGCTAGCATTTTGGCAACTAGTGTTTATGTCTATAGAGCATTGAGAAATGCTCTATGTTTAGCTTGAATGGATGCTGAACATGTGCCATTTTCTGTTGATAATTTGTGTTGAACGCTCTGAATTAAGATTACAAGCTGCTTTAAAAAGACCATCAGGCTTATTGCAGTATTTTATGGCTTAATAAAATTATATTGGGAAGGTAGGTACGGAATCATATGACTGAACTTCTGTATCCTGCTTTAAATAGTTCTGTTGTGCTGTAACAACCAAAGAACATGGGCAACAAACTTCCTTGAGTGGGGTAGCCTGTGGCTTCATACTGAAATGTAACTGTTATGCCATGTTATGTTAAGCTATGACAGTAGCTTGAAAGAGGCTCTCCTAATTCTCTGTAGTCAGGTCAGGGAAGTGATGACTTTCAATGACCTGAAAGTTAACTGTTAAGAAAACTTTGAGCATCTTCTGTTGTTTTCATCCATTTCACAGAGAAGTTGATCAGGGCACTCTGTGACTCAGTTCCTGGAAGGTATAACTCATGGGTGGTGAGCATTTGTGTGACAAGCTGACCAAAAGGAAAAGCAGTAGCATCTGCTCTTGTTCCAGAAGCCTGGTCTAGCTAACGAAGGTTATGGCTATGTGAGAATCTGAAATATCTTTTTGCTTCACCAAGCTTTTATTAGATACAATATGAATAACTCCTCTTATTATTACCTTTTCCACTCAGACAATATAGGTAACTTTATTCTTCTTACTAGCAAATGAAGCTTATCTCCAATGCTGGAAGAGATTCTTGGGGTAAAACACGTCTACACTAATGTCAGACTTGAAAATTGTCTTGATTGTATGCATTTATACCTCTTGACTTAACAATCACTGGATTTAATAATAGACAGTACTGATGATTTAGCAGAATCTGTTCTCTTTTAAGATTATATTTTGTTAATTAAGCAATATTATCAGTTGTGTCAAGGATCCATTCAAATTGAAATGTACGGATTATATAAAATCATGTGCTTTGGACTTTGTAGTATCCAGAATAAACACTTGTTATTTATGTAGTGTAATATAAATAATCCCTAACATTTTAAAAAGCCAGACTGTTCTATGGTAGTCTTAATTTCCTATATCTCCTTCCATAGAACTCTTAAGAAACAGTAACGCATAGTTTGGCAGTTTTTGTAACTTTTGGCAAATACTGTGCCAGGTAAAGTGTATCCCAGATAAAAAGCGTGATTAAACTGATTTCAGATAAAAAGATGAAATTGCAAACTTATTTTTATTTACATAAAGTTGACTGTACTGCAGTATTCTAATCACAAGTACTAGGGTCTTCTCTTCCAAAAAATATGTTTGATCAGCCAGTGGTTCTTGTTAATATGAGCTGGCAAGTTTGCCAGTTTTGTCTGTAGACTCTAAATTAGTTAGTACTGTGCCGGGCTGTGTGAACATCTTGGTAAAGTAAACCTCTCTGAACTTTAGTTATGTTTTATCAAACATTACTTGAAGGAATTTTATCATTACCTGAGAGGCATTATCCCAGAACAATTACCCGTTGTGTAGAATTGCCCTATTGAATTAAATAAACAATCCTTCTGACACCACCATGTCCTCTGGACAGCTAGGATGAAACAGCCAAGATACCCTTAGTGATGCTGTTATCCAAATTAAATTGTGACTCTAAAAGCATTGAAAAGCCCTTAATCCTCCCTGTCCTCCTAGATAGAGTTGTAACAAAAATACAAAAACCTGAAAGGCCTTGAATATGATGGGGTCCTGTAACACTTACCCGAAGGCAAGAAAAGACGAAAAGCAGCACAGGCTGCAAAGCCGTCATTGCTTATCATTTCCTTCTGTGACTCTTAATGGTGCTGTTGGCTAGTTGCTGTTGTCTTTTTAGCCCTTCTGTCTGTTGTGATAGTTTTTGACTAGATCTGTGCTGCACTGAGCACAATTTTGCTTAAATATGTTAATGTAGCAAAGAAGTTTAATAAATTTAGTCTATAATATTTTTTGACCTTCTCAATTTCAATATCTAAATGTTTTTAATTTCACCGTATTAACTCCTTAGAGTGAGCAGCATGGTTTCGGCAGATTAAGACCGGCCAATTTGGACACAGTTTTTCTACTGAATCCATTTTACATCCTGTTCTATGCAGTTCCATGTGCTGTGCAACTGTACAGTTTGAGCCCTTTCCAGTAGTCTGTTAAACAAAGTCGCTACTGTTTCATGCCTCTGATTCTAATCTCACAGTCCTGTGTTTTGGAGCGGTTTTTGTGTCGGGTAGCAGAGAGAGGGAAGTGTGTTGTGGTTTTGTCTGTTTGTTTTTTTACTTGGTTTCTGAGCACTGAATTTGTGCCTAAATTTTGTGCATAATATATATTCTCTGTGTTTATACTACAAAAAGAGATGTTCATCAAATATGCCTTGCAGTCGGGGTGGAAGGCAGTGAGCTTTGTAATGAGCCTTCAGTATCTGTGGGAGTTCATTCCACCCTTGACATTTGAGTTCTGGCCAAACAGAGGGAGATGTATTTTCAGTCTGCAAACATCTCTGTGAGGACAAGCTTGCTTCGGTTTGCCAGTCCTACCCAGGCAATGCATAGCAGTTACTACTCAAGCTTGTTTGAAATGACATCGGAAGCTTTGTACCATACTCTCAAAGTTTTGTGAATCCCGGTTGTTTAAACAAGAGTTTCTTTCTTTATCCCTGAAACTTAAAAAGCTGTGATTAACACTTTTGTTATAAATGACATGGTGACATAAGATATAATTAAGCCTAGTTTATCTTCTGAATTTGTCTGAATTGCTATCTCAAATTAATTCAGTTCAATAAATCTAGCTAATTGGGGATGTGTCCTCTCGGGATACGAAGATTTTTCAGACTAGATAAACACTTTACTGTAGGGTTTTATTCCTCTCTAATTGGGTGAATCTCTTTGATTTCTTTTCAGTTGGACAAGCTTTCTGCATTTCAATTTTTTAATTAATTGATGTTATCTTATTGGTTTGTGGAACTTCAGGTCGAAACATCTTTTGTAATGTGTGTTAGTGTTTGAAGTGTATGGTATAAGTGGAACTGTGGAAAGAAAATGGGGGGAAAAAAGGAGTATGGAGATGACCCATCACTTACCACTAACAGTGGGTTATTTTAATTCATGAAATTGCATATCCAATAAAATTGATATAACTAACAGTCTTAGCTGAACTTGGTTCAGGGAAAAGAGACTGACAGGAAAACTTTTTTTTTCCTTTTAAATTTAAAAAAAAAGGGGGGGGGGGGCAAAAAAACCCACCTTTTATTGGAAATGATTCAAGCCAAAACAAACTGATAGGTATTTTAAAAGATTGTGTGAGAAATTATTCAAAATCATATGCTAGAAACAATATTTTAATATATGGTGGTTCCTTCAAGACACCTAACCTAGGAGTTTATTTAAAATTTGTTGTAGGCTTCTGCAAGGTCTTCCTTCCATTGCAACTATCAAGTAGGCAGTTAGTGCAGCATTAGTGCAGCACATGTACCGATTGATGCATTGCTAATTGTGGCCTGTGTATGAAATAGGAATGTTTCTGTGATTGTATTGACCTTATGGCAGCTTATATCAAGTGAGCAGGATGATTTCCATTATGGTTCCCTAAAATAGAGTTGTTTATTGGCTGAAAATTGTCATCTTCATCACTTAGAGCTATTTGTCAGTTCAAGTAATTTCCCGAATATCTTTCACCAAGAGAAGAAGAGATTTATGTCTGCAAAAGCAGAAAGGTAGAAAGTGCTGCCTAAATGCATCTAGGAATCAAAGTGTGTCAAACTCAGAGCATTCTTCAGCACTGGGGAGTGTAAGCCCACATGAAACCTACCTGGAGAACGCACAAACACCAGCTGAGGTAGTTGTTCACTCTGATGTGTTGCTGTTATGCATATTGAGTCTCTTCAAAAAGAGGGATTCAGGGAGAGCTACTTGTAAAGGCACGCTTATCTTCAAAATGTGTGCTATTTGTGTCTTTCATTTTCTGGAAAAAAGTTTTTTGTGAATTCACATTTAGTTGTGATTATTTCAATTGTTTGTTAGGGTGTAAACTTAAAATACCGTGCCAAGAGCAGGATCTCTAGAAGGTGCACATCAGCTGAAATATAGCTTTAATTTTTTTATGTGAGATTTTTCTGTGGACTAGTACTTGCTTAATTAATTTTGTCTGTAATATGCACATTTATAAAATATTTATAAAGGCATATTTATTCATAAATATACATTTATATAAATAAGAAAACATGTAAGCATTCAAATAGTATTTGAAGACATTTCCTCCAGAATAAGGAGAACAGTTGAAGCTGCTCTCAAAATTTGATTAGTTCTCCTCATAAATGGAAGTCATTGCTTGTGACCCTGTTTAGTAGCAGTCACAGCAGCAGAAAATCTTGTTCCATTGTATTTTTAGTTTTCAAAAAAAAAAAAAAAAAGTTGTTTATATTAACTTGAGGGACAATGTTTCGTATCCTTCCAGGAAGAAGATATGCAATAAGTACTGCCTGGGGAAGAAATAGTTATGTTGTCTGATGTTTTACATTGCCCCATCAGTAAAAAGAAAGATGATGATCTTGGCTTTTTAAAAAAGAAATGTAAACAAGAAAATGCTTTAAAGTTCTGTTGTGATATTCAGGAGATAGAAGGTTAAATCCACTGAATCTGCAGAGAATTTTGGCACTTACTACACTGCAATTAAGATGTTTTTTCCAGAGTTTATTCAGAGCACTGTTAATCAGTTATGTATAGTAGCTTAAAATACCATTAGTGCAGCAGTGGTTTTGAATAACAAATGACCCGTATAATAATACATCTGTATGATTTCAGTAGTTGTTGTCATTATCTTGCATAATGAAGTACATTTTTGATAATAAAAATAATTTAAAACTTTTTTTAAAGTAGGCTTTCAAATAAAACTTTGTGTCTCTATTTTCTGGGGTTGTCTTCCCCCCGCTTCTTTCAGTATGTGTAGATCATGAAATGTGGCCAAAGTTCTTGAATTTTGGTGGCTCAGTCTCCCTGCCGTTGTCTGCCTTGGGCCTCACTTATGGTACTGGGTACAAATACAAGCCTTTGATGTCAGGTATGGGAACACAACTGAAAAATGTACTTCATGTATGTGTAATGTGACAAGTAGTGAAAGCTCGCTTGTGTATGTAAGTAACTAAGCATTCAGCAATAAAGTTACCTTATCAAGATAGGTATTGGTTATTACGGAGAGGTGCACAGAATGCTCTTCAAAATGGAGAGCAGCCCAAAGCGTAAGGGCAGGGGTGGGAAGTAGAGACCTTATGGTGTTCTAAGAGGTTTATTTGATTGCTGCTGATACCTGGAAGGAGGGCTACCGGCTATTGAACTTAATGGAGCAGCATTGCTTGGAGCCCCTAATGTCTAAAAGTCAGAGAGACGGGAGGAATATCAGATATGTGTGAACTCTTCATGAAGAGGGATTAAAGCCACATCCATAAGCTTTCCAGGAGTTCCCATAATAATGAAAACTGGCAGCTACGCTTCTTTTCAGGCAGCCTATGGCTGTCGGTGATGCAGTGTAGTGAAGCAGACTGTATCTTTTGATTAGACCTTCCTATCGAAAATGAACTAAAAGTCTGTATAGGCAGAACTGCTGATGTAACAGCAACGTTCTTCTGAGGTTTTACTTCATCAGCCCAGTGCGCTGAGAAGGAAGGGGGGGAAAAACGACGAAAAAGCAGCCTCCTTTAAATAAGTGACTCAGTTCATGTACAGGGCAAGATGTGATTGTTTATATGCTCAGGATGTGCTGCTGCAACATTAACGCAAATGAAAAGGTCTTGTGCGTGATGGAGCTATTGTTCTATTGTTTGTAAGTGGAAGTTTTGCAGTGGTTAAAACAACAATCCCATGTCTTGGGTCTTTCGCACATGATGGTTGTTCTGTCTAGATTTGAAGTGTTTTGTTTCTGAATGGTGGTACTTCCAAAATTCCCCGCTATTCTTCAGTCTTGATGTTCCCGTGACAAGAGGTTTTATACATGTTGTTGGTTCAGAGCAATAAAAAGTCATGAATTAGACTTCCTAAAATCAATGTTGGGTTGCGCTTTTGATTTTTGTGGATCTGTAAATCACTTTTTTAATTTCCATAACATTATCTACGTTTTGGGGGAAGGAGGACGTCATTGGTCATTGATTATTAAGTTACATGTGGAAGTTACTTCTCTCTGATTGATGACAAGAAACTTGTAGTAATATTCCTTGAGACTGTCTCATATGATTGCACGTTTCCAGGAGCTAGGATTTCAGGAAATGCCTGGACAATTTGAGTAGCAATTAAGTCAAAAAAATTGATTGTGAAGCAGAAAGAACCGGCTGGGGGGAGTAGGTGACCTACTGTAGCTTTGTCAACACGGAACAGATTATTTGTGATGTGAAGGAAAGCACACTCTAAATCCCTGGTGGTGGGAAATCAGAAGGATATGCTTAACTATGAGAAGATGGTAGTCACGGCAGGGACGTGCCTGCCTTCTTATCAAATTCTCATTCATAGAAAAGGATTTAATAATTGAACATGTATAGGGGCTGGCTCTTCAGAGTATTTCACAGTATTCTGGAAAACTGCAATCTTGCCACCTATTTCAGAAACACTTTCAGAAAAAGAAATTATTGAATGGGAGGGGAAGAAAATCTATAGAGCTAGTGGGGTGCGGGGGTGGGGGGAGGAAGCATTTGTTAGAAATACTAAAACTGAGTTGAATAATCAGTTTAAAAGAAGAGATACAGAATCTCTCTCTTGCATCATTCTTCAAAAATCTGCCACCCATGCTGATTCATACTGGCTGTAATTTGAGGGATTTTTGTCAGGTGAAAGGCACTTTCCTGGAGCGGGAGCACAGGATTCTCAGAGCATGGATGGCACCACCCCTGTAGCACCTGGGGCTGTGGGACACGCAGGTGTTTCCTTATACTGCTACAGAAACCTGAGGGAAAAGGAACATGCACACAAAAGTGACATTTATTGCGATTTAAGAAGTTAGGAGAGAGCATTTTAACGACTATTTCTTAACGGTGCTTATCTAAGGAGTGGGACTGACCTGAAGCAGAGAAGTTAATTATGGGGTGTGAAGCCTATCTCTTGCACTCCTGGGAAACTTATAAGCGTAGTAAATGTGAGTGTTAGTTCATCGCTGTATTGTTTTCCCTAGCCAGGACAGTGATTTTACGTGACTGCTGGACAGTAAGTGGAGAGTGCCTTGTTTGTTTTTAAAGGCCTGTTGAATCTGCAGTGCCTAGGCGTGGAAGTAGTTTGTGTTGGAGCTGGTTTGCTTGTGTCAGGTTTATGCTGCGGAACAGCCTGGAGCAGGACTCATCGTGGGTCATGAAACAGGAGACTTTTCAGTGGACGTAGTTGTGTTTTGAAGGATTTGGTGTCAGTAATTAAGCAGAAAATTCTCTTCCCTCCATTGTTCCCTTCTCGCATTGCTGGTTTAATCTGAAGTAGTACTGTACGTAAAGACTTACCTACAGGCAAGCAGTGACCTAGCCAATGTGGCCTCAGTTCATTCCTTTAATTAGGAATTAGATAAAAGGTTATTTCATGCTGAGCAAAACTTTCAAAAGTATCCAAAGCTACTGGCTGGTTTGCCTGTGTGTGATGCTTTGCCCATGAAATGGCCTTGAAGTTCCCCAGCCTTTGAATATTGAAGTGCAGACGTCTGCCAACAGGTATCTGGGATTACCTTGAAAACTTCTTTGCTAAATGGAGGGGTTGGGGGTAGGGGGGCAGGAAGGAAGGAACAAACAGAAAACCTGATATTTACATTAGCTTTCCAGATATTGTCACTTAGTGCCAATGGTGAGTTTGGTACTGCCTAGTACTCTGCATCTCTCTCTACATCAATTTCATTCTTTAAAGAGAAATTATATACAGTCTGGGCAGAGCTGTGTTTCAGTTTGAAGTGTTGATGGGACTGCGCCTGTGGAGCAGGAACCCCTCTCAGACAACCACCTGGAATAAACCCCTCGTGTTTTGTTGACAGAGCCTTACAGCTTTAACGTCCCTCTTCTGACAGGCAGTAGGGGAACTGTTGATGGTAGAGGAACTGTCTTCGGTGTTACTTGACTCCAACGGCATTTGCTGGGTGGTCTCAGACAAATCGCTTACCCTGGATCTCTGCTTTCCCTGGTGGAAAAACTGGAAGCAACATTTGCTGTCTCCCTCCATTCCTGTATTTTGAACTCTGTGTGATGGGTTAGTATGATGTGCTGTGTGTAGGTACTTCTGGATATTACTATTAAGTAGCTTTAAAAGAAAAGAAAAAAAAGAAATAAACCATTAGTGTTTTGCTGTGACATACTGTACAGCAATAATTTTGTGGGCTGATTTTATATAACTTAAAACCTTTTATGATGATTAAGCACTGTTTTGAGCCATCCATGAAGGACTCTTCTCCTGTGGATTTTAAAAGAACCAGTGAATTTTAAAGGAATGATGAAACTCCCTTTCCAAATATGTTTCTGCTTTGAGGGTATGCTGAAAAAATCAGAAAAAAAAAATTCTCTGTGTGCTCTTTTACCCATTGGAATCCCTGTGCTTCTGGTGTATGTATATTTCCTGACCAAAAAAAAAAAAAATTAGTCCTGATTATTTTTGCTGCTATTGCTAAACCCTAAAAAGTTTTAGAGCTGTTTTTGTCTTTTGTATGTTTCTTATGGGATTTTTTTTTTTCTAAGCCCTGATCAGATACCCTCTAAAGGTCTTAATAGACTTAAGCAAAAGCTTGTGATGACAACAAAGTTTGCACAGCTATGACTGGTGATGAGGCTGTTTGGCAAAAGGAAAACAAACAAACAAAACCAAACTGTAAACCGAGCCTATTTGAATAAGTGGATCGTTTGGTGTCTTCATGGTTTGCTTCTGTTAGTGAGGTGAGCCAAAGGTGTGTGCTTTCCGGAGCCTGGTGTGTATGTGCAGTCAGTGACTGTCTTGCAAATGCTTTTTGTCTTCTTCATGCTACTTCTTAAAAGAGTATAAAAGAAATGTATGAAATAAATAGCAGAATTCAGTTTGACACCTAAACATAGGTGGCTGAGCTCTCACCTGTCAGTGGAAAACTATCAACAGTCAGTGGAGCAGAGGAAGTGACTTATCTGAGCGGCCAGCAGATGTGTGCTGTAGGGTGGGCTGCGCCAGGGTGGGCTGCATGCTCTCTATACTCTATTCACTACAGATTTCTTTCTCCCAGATGGATCCCACTTGGAGCTTTGTGGAAGAAATAACCTTCTACTCCTGCTTTGCATGTTGCAACCAGAGGTTACAACAGCCAATCTACAGAGTCTTTTAAGTCATTTAAGTGATGTTCTTGCCCATTCTGCAGTTCCTGTCCATGCAGTAGCCTTCCCACAGATACCTGCAGGTTTACAGTCTTACCTGTGACATTTGGGCACTTGGCTCCTTTTGGGCTTGTGGTTAGCATGGCCTGCAAATGTGAGCTTTTAGGTTGCTTTTGCAGATGGTGAGTGAGGAAACCTGTGTATCATTAATATGCCAATAAAATCCCTACCCTTGCTTCTGTGATTGGGTTTTCCAAGTGCTGTTGTGCTCTAAACGCTTCTTTATGAATGGCAGGTTGCCTTTTAGCCAGCCCTCCACATAGCATTTAAGACAAAGTATACCTGCCAATCCACGCGTAATGAAGGGTTCCTAGCCCTGCACCTGTATTCATTGCACCAAGCAGTTATTGTGCTGTGCCTTTCAAAGCACTGCACTTCGGCTTGGGATGGGCAGCGTGCACAGCCTGGCAGTACTGTCTTTGGGGATTTGCTTGGCCCTTGGAAGAGAAGTTGGGGCAGAAAAAAGTTGGTTTACCTCTGAGGGGTACCCACATTGTCCTCTGTGGTGTCTGGCTCCCATGCAAGCAGGGGGCCTGAACTGCGCTACTCCTAAGGCACTGTTCTTTGAAGCTAGACTTTAAGGAGCACAGGCTTTACAAGTAGCTCTCTGCTGGGCTGAGAACACCTGTGAATTGCTCCATAAAACCCAGCGGTCTCTCTGAGCCCCAGATTTCTTCTTTCAAGCTGTCATCAGCTATGGCTACCCCAGTAACCATGTGCAAATTGTTTTTTCCCTGCTTTTCCTATGTGCCAGGTTCTGGACATGTCTCTCTGGCATGACTGGGGGTTAGTGCTGTGCATGCCTTGTATTACCACTTGTCTCAGGACTGCTTCCTCTCCTCTATTGCTAATCCCCAGCTCCTGGTTAATTGTTACTGTGATAGGAGAGATGAACGATGATTGCTTTTTTTTTTTTTTTTGGTGCTGCTCCCTTCCAAAAATATGGCTGGTCCCAGATAAGTTGCTTTGGCTATTGGGACCACTGTTGTCTATATATTTATCATGGTAGCCACAAATCAATCTCTCAACAGCTTCTTTATTATGAACAACTTGGTCACCTTGTCAGACACTGGTGACCCAAGAGTTGCGAAAAAAGAATGTTGTGGATGGCATTCATCGTCTCTTCCTGTAGCATAGCTGGAAGAGCACTCATGGAGTCGGAGCGGGATGTGCGTTCAGGCTCCTGTGTGTGAGAGGATTTCAGCCCACATCACAGGACACTGCCAGCCCCTGCTAGGATGAGGTAGCCTCTCAGACTCCTACTGATGGTCTTCTGCACGGTGAAACAAACAAACAAACAAAACAACTGGACACTGTGCAGCAGGAAGTGCAAGTTTCAGGAAGGAGTGCTATTCACCAATACAGAGTGTAATTCTTCACAACTCAAAATGAGACTGGTGCAACAAGCAGGATTTGGGATAGAATTTGAAGTTGGACCTCTGGAGTCTTGGGGTAATGTTACTGTTGAGCTACAGAGCAATCACAAGTGAATCTTTGCCAAGCTGGTCAACCTCATCATTGAGATAGAAGACAGGTGGTAGGGTACTTGTCTAGAGATACCTGGGTCCTCTCTCCAGTGTCTGCTTGCTTCAGATTTAAAAGGGAAAAAAAAAGTGTTTTACAACAACAGAACACTTCAAGAGCTTTTGTTGCTTGAATAATGTGGCAGCATAACAGCCCAGCTGCTGCTTTGCCCACACTCACTCAGGGGAATATCTTGGTTATGACTCCTCTACACTCTTGGTGAGTTCTCAATCCCATAAGATAAAAAACTACTCCTCGCAGTGTTTTGGGAATCTAGACAGAGTTCTTTTCTGCACATCACTGAATTTAAACTGAACCTACAATTGGTTTTACTCATTTTAGAAGTAGATTTACCACATGCTGGTGGATTTCCTCAGCTCTACCTATCCCTGCCTGCAAAAGCAATGAAACTTTCAGCTAATGTAATCCCTTGACACTATTGTTTTTCTTTCCCCGATTGCTGTTATGACCTTGAGGTTCCAGGAAGGCACGAGGTGCATGATGATGACAGACCTTGCCGACTCCTGGAGACTCCAGTGAGGCAGAGGACATAAGGGAGAAGGGATCTGGTTTGGGCTTGTATCCAACTATTACAATATATTTTTAGAGTATTTTGTACTAAGGAAGTAAACACCTAATGCTGTATAAAGGTTAGAGATAGACCCACCCATTCTTGGAAGTATGTACAGCTTGTCCTGAGTAACATCAGCAATGGGTCTGTCTTGTCTGTATATGCAAGTCAGTGATTTATTGTAGTCCAGTTTTGTGCCAAAGTGTATTCAAGAATGTCTGCAGTTGTTTCAGGAAACTATTGTTTTATACTCACCTTTTTCTCTTTACTGAATTTGTCCAGACCCAGTAACTGTATTTAATGAAATGTTTGCAATGTGGGGTACGGATCTAGTATCTAAGCTTTTCAGCTGTTTGCCTGGTTGCTTTTCTTTCACGTGTGAGTCTATGGAAAGATTCAAGTATCCTATGGGAAACTCTTTCTGCATATTTTAAATGCATATTTTAGCTACCCTAACAGTATTATGAGTGTTGTCACTTTAAAAAGTGATCAGGAAAAGCTAATTTTTGCCATTAGTTATATTTCTAAGACTTGTTCAAAAAAAAAAAAAAAAAGGAAGTTAGTTTTGAGTCACCTGTGATTTTTGTCACTTTGAATTAGAAGTTGTAGTAAATATAGAATGCTATCCGTGTCATCTGTGCTACATAAACTTCATTGATGGGATCTGATTTTTGTATTTTCTATGAAATGCATATTAAATCGTATACATCTCTCTCTCTATATAAATGACTTGTATTCCTTTTCAGTAATTAAACATGTGGCTCCATATTAATCCTTTTAATCAAACTGGTAACATGCAGAGCTATTAGGCTACAGCACTCATTTAATCCTTGGAATAGACTTCAAGTCTTAAAGGTAACCGTTAATCAATATTCTCCAGAAGAAATTGTCAAATCCAGAGCTGTTCAGTTTGCATTTTTCAAGTGTCCATTTATCTCAGAGGTTGTTGAATGTGAACTTTTATGTTACCTGCTTTTTACCACTGCCAGAATCCCGGCTCTGCCAAGGACCCTTTTGCATCAGCAATGCCATGGTTGGAAGGGCAGAGGCAGACTGTTCTGGTTTCATAAATTTACGCAGAAAAAGGTTAGCCAGGAAGATTATTGGCGTTAGGCCTTGAATAATTTATTGTGATACCACTTTCCGACCAGGAGCCTGCCAGTTTCTTGGAAGTTTTTGTTTATGAAAGTATAATTTTAAGAGCCTAATCAGCTTATGAAGTAAACACGTCAGGTTTGGTTGAGGTGGGATGTGTCTTGTGTTTTTTACTAGTTTCTTGTGCAAGGTTTGGTGAAATGCTTTTTGTAGTAATATACAATAGTATAATAGTAGAAAAAGGAAATGTATAGACTTTCAGGCCATTGTAAGCAGTTGCTTTAATGATGACTCTGAGCAGAAAAGTAGCAAAAAACAAAACAAAACAACTAAACAAACAAAACCCCCTGTAATCCTCCATAATCCTCAGTAATACAAGGATAAGAATATAAAGGAGGGGCAGAGATGATCTTGTCTCTGAAATGTTCAGGTACAGATCCAATTTTATGGCTGTATTACCCCCTCTGTATTTGTAACCCATCACGATAGACACGGGGTGAGGACAGTTCTTGTGATCAATCTGTGGATGATGCATGCCATTAACAGTAGGATACCACGTCTGGTTCCTGAGCCTGTATTTTAAGAGGAATGGAATAATGCTGGAGAGAATTCCCAGGAGGGCCACCGAAACTGTGCAGGATTGGGAAAACAAGCCTTACAGCAATGTTTAATGATGTTTTTATGTTTTTAATCAAGAAAAAAAATTGAGTGGTGATGACTAGACAGGTATGTGTGCGGAGGTCTTGCTGCAGGGAGATCTCCAGTATTACGGACAATACTAAATACTGTAGTTGGAAGTTGACCTTTTAATGTAGTATGTCAGGCCTTTTGGAAGCAATGAGTAGTTAAACATTTGAGCAGCATTTCACAAATGCATTTTAAAAAGATAGGCTTTAATAAAGCTTCTGCCCTGTCTCTGCAATGGTCTTGCCCAAGCAACTGTATTAGTTCCCTCTGGTATTAAAGCTCTGAAAGCCCGTTATGGCCGGAGTGTTTGTTAAGCAGTCTCTCTAGACATGATGTTGTGGCATCTTTAATGCAATGTACCTTCTTTGTCACAGAGACTGGCATGAGATGGTAATAGAGATGAAACGATTCCGGTTTGGTCATTCTTGTTTCATGGCTCCTCTGTGGCTTTGGCTTTATAGGAGGAAATGCTCTGTATGTTTTGTATCAGACCATCTTAAACTGCTTTTGAGAAGGGTGAAAGGGTGAATAGTCTGTTGTGCTGATGTTGTGACCAGGTTGCCTAATTGTTTTTGCTACGCTTCCTAAGAGCAGTGTTAAGGGGTATGGATCCTACACTTGAGTGAATGCAGGTTTCTCTCCTGAGTTTCTTTCGGCAAATCCCACTCAGTGAATTTACTACTAAAGCAGACTTATTCATAGCAGATCAAGTTGTTAGATATCGTCATCAAGCATGGAAAGTCAAATGTGGGCCCATTCTTTCTCTGTGCTCTCTGCACTGAAAACTAGTAGCTGCTTCCTACGGAAGCACGCAGTAAATTTCCAGGATCGTTCAGCTAGGTCCGCAAAGTGTGATGAATTTGAATGGGAGGAGCATGTATCAAAAACATACTTTAATATGGTAAAATATAATGTTCTGTGTAACACTGCTGTAGAGTGAAAAATCTGTTTTGATCATTTCTAGGAGAACAATAGAGTGATTATCAGTTGTGATCTCTTTGAATAATAAAATATTTAGGAACCCTTTATAATTAGGCATTGTTCTGATTTTGTAACTAACTGTAAATGATTCTGAAAAGCTATACTTGCATAATTTTCACCCTAATTAGTCTTGCTGCATTTTTTTTTTTTTTTTAAATTTAGAGAGACAGGCAGTTTCCCTGTTCTGTTTGCCAATCTAGGGAAATTGAGAAAAATGCTTCTTAATTTCAAAGAAAAGTTCATTCTATTTTGCTTCAATAAGCTACCTTATATTCGGTATTTGTTATAATTATGTGCAGTAACGGAAATTGACAGTTGGATTTCAAAAATAAAATTCAAATTCTGTTTATCTCTTTTCTCTATCCTCAGGTGGAAAGACATGACATGAATACTCTCAGTTTGCCACTTAACATTCGCCGTGGAGGCTCCGACACCAATCTGAACTTTGATGTACCAGATGGGGTCCTAGAGTTTCACAAAGTCAAACTCAGTGCAGATAGCTTGAAACAGAAAATCCTCAAGGTTACAGAACAAATCAAAGTTGAACAAACAGCTCGAGATGGAAATGTGGCTGAGTATTTGAAACTGGTAAACAGTGCAGACAAGCAACAGGCTGGGCGCATTAAACAAGTCTTTGAGAAAAAGAACCAGAAATCTGCCCACTCCATTGCTCAGCTGCAGAAAAAATTAGAACAGTATCACAAAAAGCTCAAGGATATCGAACAAAATGGATCTTCCAAAAGTACTAAGGATACTTCGAAAGATAACTTGAAAGATATTCAGCATGGAAAGCCTCGTACCTCTGCACATGGAACAGAGAGCAGCAAGTCCGGTGTGCCGGGTGTATCCTTGACACCACCTGTCTTTGTTTTCAGCAAGTCGAGAGAATTTGCAAATCTGATCCGAAACAAATTTGGTAGTGCAGACAACATAGCTCATCTCAAAAATACCCTGGATGAATTTCGGCCAGAAACGAGTTCTAGAACCTACGGGGGCAGTGCCACCATTGTTGCCAAACCAAAATATGTTAGTGATGATGAATGCTCAAGTGGGACTTCTGGCTCAGCAGACAGTAATGGAAATACTTCATTTGGTCCTGCTGTGGCAGGTGCCCTGGACAGCCAAGGAAAGCTTTCCATGATTTTGGAGGAACTAAGGGAAATCAAGGAGACACAGACCCAATTAGCTGATGATATTGAGAATTTAAAAACACAGTTTAAAAGAGACTATGGCTTTATTTCTCAAATGTTGCAGGAGGAAAGATATAGGTATTTTCTTTTAACTGTTCTCTTGAAGTTACTTTTTTGGGCGTAGGAACTATTTGGAAAATGTGAAGTGTGTGCTTGTGTGTGTGTGATAATCAGAAGTAAAAGGAAAAAATAATTCCAATCAATATCTGGTACCAAAATGTTCCACTCCTTCCAATAACTGAAAATACATGCATAACATTAATATTTCATATCAAGTGATGCGGTAGTTCTTCGTCTTTAGTCTAAGGCTTGCCAGAACGTTCCGTCATCTGACATCATACTGGCATATTGTGAATACTGCATATAGGAGATGCCAGTTGTTTTGTAACTGATAGAAGGATTCTGATCTGTGATGACCTGAAAACAACAATCAGTCTACAGTGTAATAGCTGCCTTACAGCTGATAAGTACATCCTTAGTCTTGAGTACCTAGTGCAAATACTTCTCAGACACATCGCTGTCTAGTGGATGCAATGTCACAGTGTACCCTGGCGTAGTGTAATTTTCAATGCTGTAGCACAACTTCCTCTTGCATTTCTTACTTGTAATTAACTCCTTTATCATCCACTGTGGGAAGTGAGACGTTCTGCAGAGGATTTGCACCTGCTGTACCTACACGCCATTTGTAGTATCACTTGTTAAAGCAAGCATTGATTCTTGGTCTGTACTACGCTAATGGGCAAAACCTCAGTATGAAACACAATATTTAGTGTTTCCCATGTTTACAGATCTTGAAATACAGGGAAGGCTGGATGTCAGATGGTAACATGAGGGAGGAAAGAAAAGATCAAATGTCCTAATGCACTGAAGACTTGGTTTCATCAGAAGGCAAGAGTGGCCTTTTCTGACAGCTCACTGCCATTAAGGTGTTGGGCCACCTGCCACCATTTCCACAGCTAGACAATCCTGCCTCCATCATTTTTGTGCCAACTGCAGCATTTCCTGGTTTGCCTGCTAAACCAAGTTAATTTCTGACCAAGAAAAAAAAAACAAAAAAACTAGCTTTCTGATGGTTTAGTTGTACTGGTTTACCATGTAGAGACATGCCAGAATGGACTGTCCATGAATGGCAGGACCCTGCAGTTGTGATTGAGAGGGGGTCCAGGGAAATGTATCTTTCCTTTCACTACTGATGAGTTGTTAACTGGCTCAAGCTTACTTATGAAACCATATTTTCTTGTCTGAATGAAGAGTGAGAAATGGAAAAATGTGAATTGAATACCTTTAGCCACTGGTTTATAGTTCGTATAATTCATCAATGATATACAAATATTTGCTCTTTAACACCCACTGCCAGCAAGGAACACTCACAAAAGGCTTTCAGTTTGTTGAATAAATGCTTATGGAGTGTTTCCAATATTTCTACTGATTTCACTAGTGCTCTGCAATGCCAATCAGATGAACCCATTGTACACTGAAAAGTTACCTTTTAAAATATGTAATTGTTTTCATCATCTAGCATTACTTGAATAGAAGGCACTAAGTTTAGACTTTTTTTCCTGAAAAGATATGAGAGATTGGAAGACCAGTTAAATGATCTCACTGACCTTCATCAACACGAGACAGCAAACTTGAAACAAGAGCTAGCCAGCATAGAGGAGAAAGTGGCGTATCAGGCATATGAGCGATCGCGAGATGTTCAGGTACTTCTTTATCCTGATGAAACTTCTAACATTTTCTGTAAATCTTGTACTGTAAAACATTTGCATCTTTCTACATCTTTGTATATAAAAAATGTGGGGAAAGACTTAAGCCTGCATTTCCTCTGTTTTAAGGTGAAAGTCCAGCATCTTTAAATCAGTGACGCGGTCTCCCATTTGTTTCAATAGACCCAGAATTTTATCTGCTGGAACTGATGATGTAATCTAGGCAGATTTGTGGATGAAGAATGGACAGTGTTTTAATTTCTGGAGCCAGAGGAGGAAGGATTTGAGTCCATTGACAGTGTCCTAACACAAACCTCTTGCTCAGACTTTCCCCCAATATGTTGTTGTATCACATGGCAAGGTTTATTATAAATTGATTTTAAGGTAAAAAGTCAGAGAGAGAATTGATAAATAGACTTGTAGATTTGTCGGTTATAATTCAAGAGTTTTAACCTTTGGTCACAACGTCTTCTATAGTCACAGCTGTAGGGTGTGTTCGCTTCAGGCAGATGGGTTATAGTCATGTCTATCTTCAGTCAAAAGCCAGTAATGTCTACAAGTTTGTCCTGAAAAGCATGTAGTTATATACTTCAATATTTATCTACAATATAAGCATTGGTATAATGCATGATATTTCTACCCAAAGTCTGAGGAAGTGATTAAAAAAAATAGTGAAAAGATTGTTTTGCCTTATCTTTGGGTTTCTATTCGCTAATGACTGAGGAAAACTCAATGACTGTCATCTTATTGGCTCAGATGGTAAATAAAAACTGTCCTGTACATTCCTGTGCTCACACTTCTAAATGTAGAGAGCACAGGCAGCAGGCCAGTAGCAGGAAGATCAGACTCTTTCATGGTTGGTATGAGGGTTAGGAAACCCCTGCGAATCGAGTGAGAAAGGGATGATACTGAATCTAGGCATATTGTAGGTTCCTTTGTAGGTTTAAAGAGAGGTCTCAAGTACAGGACTCCTTTCTGTGAAGGCATCTTGAGAATGTAAATACAGAATGAGACCAGAGTTTTCCAGTAGATGGGCTATGAAGTGTTTTTTAACTCAGCTGCACCCTGGGGGGGAGTCAGAGACTTGTGAAACTAATTGAAGTGCTAAGTTGATATAGCCTTGTTTCTTTCCTCTCTGTACAGTTGGGCCTGTTTAAGCCTGTCTATTTTGGGATTTGGCAAATAAGCTAAGATAGACTAAAAGCATTCAAGTTGTGGATATTTTATGTAACAACCTACCTTTGGAGCACTCTGACCTTAAGGAGTGCACAGATGGGTTTTAAAACACTTGCTCAGCCTCTCAATGCAGAACTCCAGGTATCAGGTTTTTGCAGCTGGGCTTTTTCTAACGCAGCATGAGATGATTTGAGTATAATTTATGGTCAGAGCGGAAGAAGGACCAGGAAAGCTTTTGGCATGTAGTGTAGAGCATGCATGAACCTTAAGGGACTTTGTGCCACCTATTGAGAACAGTCTTCTATGCAATATTGCTGATTCCTAGAACAGTGCAAGGAACCAGGCTTTTGTAAGGTGCAGTGCCACGTGCTTTATGCTGACTTTGGTGCCTGGCTGGTCACGTGGTAAGCCAGAAACCATGGAGAACTGACCCAGCCAAAGAAAGCTAGTGGCTTCTTCATGTGCAGTGTTTTTGTGTTTGTTTTTATGTGGAATCTTGGATTGAATCAGTTTCCTGTGTGATCAGGAGAACACCACTGCCAACCCAGGGAAAGTGGTTGGAGTTTGAGACTGGGAAAGCAAGTAGGGATGCTGGAGCATGCTTTTCCCCTTTTATGCAGTAGTAAAAGGTTAGTTGCTCCGTCTCATGAAGTTCGCCTTCCACTGTGTCATACAGTGATGCCCAAGTCACAACTCAAGCAAAAAGTGGCGTTTTGGCAAGTTAGTGAAGCAGATAGAAATTTTTCCATGTTTCGCTTTGAGAAGGTTAGAGTGTGGAGTTAGTGATTCAGCAGCCATTTTACTCAAAGACCATTTTTAGTCCACTCTCAAGCAGAAGAGAAAAGTTTACTTTCTTTAGAACAAATTGTGAAGTGGAATGTATCGTGAGAGAGAGAGAATGCCATACAAGCGCCACCACAAGTGTCCCCACTGCATGCTGTCCGCCCAGGGTGTGGATGAATGAGCCTTCACACTGACACGGAAAGGTATCAGATGCTGAGAGCTCAGGCCCAGCACTGTGCAATTGGTGGCTTTGAGAACAAAAGTATTGTAGACCAGACAGGTGGTGTAAACCAAATGGTGCATGTTGCGCAGTAGATTTAATTAGTATCACAGCAAGTCATTACTACCCTAATGTTTTCTATAGTGTATATGAAGAAACTAACTTTAATGCTGTTTTAATGCAGTGGAAGTTGCCATGGCAACAGCTTTCCCAGTACTTTTTCTCATCAGTGTATGCAGGAAACATTATCTGTCGTGAACATTACAGCTATGAAGCTATGATACTTTTTTGCAAACATGAAAAATGGAAATACTATGTTTTGGATGGTGTTGTCAGACTTAATTATGCCTGAGCAGACAGTGATACATACAAGAAGATAAATACGTGCATTTATTTTTAAGAGTTGGTGGTTCATTCAAGTTTTAGGAGTCAATAATAAATTGCACTTTCTAATCTCAATGATGGATGGTCCTGCTGCTAAAACAGGAAGTGTTGTGTGGAAATACAGCTGCCCTGATTCTTGTTTTCTGTCTCCAGGAAGCCTTGGAATCGTGCCAGACCCGTGTTTCAAAGTTGGAGCTCCATCAGCAAGAACAGCAGGCACAGCAATCTGAAACAGTTAACGCCAAAGTGCTCCTGGGGAAATGTATAAATGTTATCTTGGCCTTCATGACTGTCATCTTAGTGTGTGTTTCTACTATTGCAAAGTTCATTGCTCCTATGATGAAGAGCCGTTTTCATATCATCTGCACTTTTTTCGCAGTGACACTGCTGGCAATATTTTGTAAAAACTGGGATCATATCATGTGTGCCATAGAAAGGATGATTATACCAAGATGAAGCTGCTGGTCTGGCTGTTTGTTTCTCTTTTCTTTTCCTCCCTCTTTTTAAGTGCTGTGTACATACCATTTTTTGTCAGTTTAAATGTGCAGACTGAATGAAGAAGGCTGCAAAGACTCCTGGACTTCAAGGTGTAAATACATAAATGCATATTTGTCGGCAGTTAGTAGACTGTTCAATCAGATTGTGTCTAATTGGCTATGTATGTGATGAACTGCTTGCTTATGTCGGTCTTCTGCCTTAATCCAACTGGTTTTCTACTTTACAAACCTATGTCCACAAAAGATGGTAGGATGCTCTGGGAGGCATCCAAGCAACTACAAGTGTAAGGTGTGCTTTTTACTGGACTGGAGTGCAAGGAGCGTGATCAGGAGGAAGTGCATCATAATGTGTATCAGCCCTGTCAGACAATTTGCACTCTGAATCCAGCCAGCAGGATAAGCCAAATTATACAGTCATATGTATTAATAGCTCCAGATTCTAAATTAATGGCTAACTGTATATGGGGTTTCAGGTTTTTAGGACCAGCAAAACTTGATGCTTCTGCTAGTAACCCTTTGCACAAAGAGTTTATTGTTCACAAATTAGACCACTGATAACTAGTGACGGCAGTTAGGAGTTGTTCTATCCTGGCACTGTTCCTTATCACACTCAAGAAAAACAAATGTGGCATAAAGCTTCCAAAGATGAAGAACTGAATTGAATGACAGGATCTCTAGACCACTTTATAAAGGAGTGAAGGAGCAAGTAACTGGTGGGTATGTTGTCATGCAGACCAAAGTGCTTGCTTTTTTTCTAGCACTGCAACCTGCAAGGGGAAAGAGGTGAACAGAAAGGCACCATTTAGGTTAGCCTTTGTTAGCACTGAATTGTTGGGGTTCTCTAACTGAATGCAAAGCAGGTAGGTGGTAGGATTCTGGGTGCAGTGGATTTTTTTTTCTCTTATGTCTGATTAAAGAATGCAGAAGAAGCATGAGGGAACAGGTCCATAGGGGAGCAGGGAGTTAAACTTCTGTAAATATATGAACACTGTGCAGACTCTCTTGACAAAACATTCCTGAAAGTAATGTATTAGCATACAGTACCACTACTAGGAGACAGGGTTGGTTTTGTTTTCCTACTAGAACTTATTTTGTTTAAGAACTGCAGAAAAGAATTCCCTGAAAACCTCTGTTTGTCTCTCAGCCATGATGTGAAATGATCTTTAATAAAAAATAATAATAAAAATCAGAATTCTCCTTCACTCTGTTTTAAATGAAAAACTGTCTCTAGTTATTTGATGTTCAATGTTACTTTTAAATTAACTGTCATGATGGATTTTATTTTTCAGTTGTAGTATTTGTTTTGCTGGCTTTACAGGAGGGGAAAAAGTGGATTGTGTGTTTTTTTNGTGGCAAGGGAAGAACTTTGACATTTTACCACTATTGGACTAACAGTGAATACAGTTACCTTTTGTGGCTTCAGGGACTGAAGGAAGGACAGAATTAACTTAATAAATAATGATATGACTCGGCATTTAGAAAATTAAATTAAAACACTGTAAAGGTCATTAAAGAATTCTTTGTATGTGCTACAGCTTTGAACACAGAAATCAGGAAGGATTGTGCCTGGCCTGCAGATCAGGCACACCCATGTTATCCTAACCCAGCCCTGCCCAATCTTCAGAGGAAGGTGGAGTGGAAGGCAAAAGTCCTGCTGAAAGTAGTATGGCATCGTAAAACCCGAACTCACCGATGGCCTTTTCCATGGCTGTGTCAGGAAGAATTACTGTACAGATACATTCTTTTTTTCCTTAATCTACTTTTTTTCTCTCTGTCTTTACCCCCATATTCCTAGTATCCCTTGAAGAGGCAAATAGCTGTTGTGGTATGCATAAACCTTCTCTGTCTTAATTGTTGAATGTGCTCCTGCTGCTGCTTGGTTCAGGAAGAGTTTTCTTCCCACGTCTTGTAACCCATTTTGGCACTGTATGCATGCATAGCAACAGGCCTGCACCTCTACCTTCCAAGTATCTGCACTGAGCCTTCTTTTCCAGCCAGCTGGTAAACTGAGATTGCTTCCACTGATACAGCTCACAAACTTATCCTCACAGGAAAGTCCGTCCCATAATGCTAAAGAGAGTAAACCAAAACAAAACAAAAAGTTGCTCCTTTCTGGCCTTTACATCACAAGAAAGGATTTCCCTTGCTTTCTTTTTAAGCCCTTTTGAAGTATCCTGAGATCCTCTTGGTCTTTTCTACTATTTTAATATCATTTGTTCCCATCTTAATTTTTGAAAAGGCATATAATAGCTTTTTAGTTTGTACTTTCGATTTCTTTAGCTACAGGAAGTACTTCTATTCAGAGCCTGTTGTTTTCTAAAGTCTTTTGCTAAATTCCACCAGCCATTTTACTAATAATCGCTATGACTTTTTTTTTTTTCCTCATTTCCCTAGGCCACAAGATTATGCATTCATTTAAAAAAAAAAAAAAAAAAAGTCCTGGGGGTGATCCTCAGAAATCTGACTCTTCGTGGTGCTCTCTTGCCATATTTATTATAATCTCCATTCTTCTACTTAGTTTGGACACTCAAGAAAACAGTCTAGCATTTTGTTACATAGGTTCATAAGGGTGCATGGGCAAGAAAGGTGTACCATTTGTTGTTAATTTTGCTTAAGAAAAACTTCTTTGCCTGTTGCATGATCAGATGCGTAAAGAGATAATCCTCACAGTGCTAGTGTATGTAGTTAAAAATGTAACGTCGAGTAGTCATCACTTTTCTTATATCGAAGTTGGTATGGTACAACCTGGGAATG
Source organism: Chauna torquata (assembly GCA_013399475.1). NCBI lineage: Eukaryota > Metazoa > Chordata > Aves > Anseriformes > Anhimidae > Chauna > Chauna torquata. The sequence goes on along the minus strand of VXAL01019620.1, from coordinate 291,450 downwards.
TGAAGGCTTGTGCTCCAAGATTATCCCATTACAATGCCAGAAGATGTCCTCAGTGCAAAATGAAGGTAGAACATAAAATCAATGAGCCTCTGAAAGATTGCTCACTGCCCCGATAAAACCTGACTGGTTCCAAATTGGGAACAGAAAGGCCTTGCCTTTCTGTATTTGCTTTTATCTGGCAGAGGACACAGAAACAACTGTAAACTCTGAGTAACATTACTTATGCAAATTAAACAACCCTAACTGGTAAATGGGCACAGCACTTCCCTAGGTTATTTCCCCTGCTGTGTTTAAACCACTGGACAATGTGACATGCATCAAGAAATAAAGCAAGATGCGAAGCGCAAAAGACCGCCTTTGGGTGCAACCGCTATAGTTTTGCACACAGGAGGGCTGCAGTGCCAGGAGCTCTGCCAAGCTCATTCCCCCCCCAGAGGCGAAGGAGATCTCCCCTCCTGGCTTCTCCCCCTTCTTACCTTGTGCTGACACTGGTGTGTGTTGCAGCCTTCCCGTACGTCACGTTAGCTCACTGGGCTGGCAGGAAATTAAACGAGGAGAAGAGTAGATAGTTCTCCATCACACCAGAGACTTGAAGGGGCCAATGGAAGGGTCTCATGTGCCAGCACTGGCAGAGCAAGCGTGGACAAAGGAGGAGATGAGCTGTTTGCCTTTTTGCTTCAGTGAATCACTAGCTGCCCCTGGAACTGCTCTAGGCAGCTTCCCTAGCAGAATGATGGCACGGCTTCAGCACTGAAAGGCTCTTCCTAGCTATGGAACAGACACAAGCAGCAGCAGGACTGGGTAGTGGTGCAGGCTCGCCAGCTGTGTCTGTGCCCAGGATCAAGAGCAGGCTGGGTGGTTAGGTGGCTGGGCCGCTAACTTCAGTATCAGCATCACTTCCGCTGCTTGGGCTGGGATTTCACGAGTGTACCTACCTGGTTCTGCTTGCTGTGAAAGTATGCTTGGCCCATTCTAAACGGTTGCAAGACCTCTCTTAATGGGAATTTTGTTTAACTTCTCAATCAATTAACCATGTTCTGACAGGATAGTGTTTGCTTTTATGGTCTCCTACAACATATTAAACACCATTCTTAGTACACTTATTGCACTTAACTCATTGTGAGCCTCTAAACCACTCCCACTCAACAAAAAATTGCCGGTGTCTTTTCTGCTTAATGCTGCCTGGTAGTCAATTACTTCACTTCACTTTGACGTAGTTCTCCAATGGAAAAGTCCTTCAGTTACTTTTTAATACCTGTCCTGTAGGCATTTGGCAGTTTTCTTTGCTCAGAGGCTTCTGGAGCTTTAGTTTCTTGTGAAGGTTAGCACAATTTTCCTGATCTCTCCCATTTCAGCATAAAGGTCTAAACCAGGGGTTCCTCTGAAACCTGTATAATGGCTCCCTCCACTAGCCTTAACTGTAAATCCCTTATTGTTGAACATCAAATTAGTCATTGACAGCACTGAATGAGACCCAGTTTAAATTCCTTCTCCCTTCTGGTTTACGTTATATGCGTTAGTGCAACCTCTCGTTTTACTACAATCCTAGGACGTCTACTTGTTCTGAATTCTTAAAGAAGCACTATCAAATCTGACTACTTTTTGGTTTAATACCAAAATGCCTGTGTTATGCAGTGCCTCTGCTGCAGACACATCGTATATAGACCTGATATCTGCACTACATGAAGGATATTTAAAAGCCAATGTTTTTCTTTGAACAAAATCGTGAATGCTTATCTGGGGACTAGAAATTCAATAGATGAAGTCAACTTGCTCTAGCAAAGATACAAGATCCAGTGACTAGAAATTGAAGCTAGACAAATCCAATATAAGCATAAGCTTCAATTTAGTAATCATAGGGTTTATGATCTAATTATTAGGTACGGAATAACATTAAAAAGGACTCAAAAATTTTAGGCTAAAGTTGAATGGTGTTGTTCAAAGAGGAATCGGTCCAGGCTTAATGCTTGTTCCAACGTCAATTGCATAATCACAGGTAGTGCTGTCTGGAGTTACAATCAATGAACAAGAAATTATCTGGGGGGAAAAGAAAAAAAAAAAAGCCAAACAAACAAATTAAAACAACAGAAGCTTGTGGTTCATTTAGTTGGTATGGAATTTTGGAAGCCAACCCCATTTCTTTGGATATAGATATTTTACTTCTGGATTCAATGGTGCAGCAGAAGGTAAACAGATTAATGTAATTAAACACTTTAATTTGGATAACAGAATTTAATCACTTCTGAAAGTCCATCTAGGAATACCAATCAGACAAGTTTACTCTCTTCTTTATTAATCAGGTAAATATCAATCGTCTGTTTGTTTGTTTCCACTTCCCATCATGCCAAAATGTGGCATTTAATTAATTATATTGCTCCCTTTTAAAAAGCAATAGATTATAAAAGACTTGTTTTCAAATAAAGTTTGAATGGTATCTTTGACGCTGGGTAGAATCCAGGAGAAAGAATCAGTTTCACATGACAGCAGTGAAAGACTAGGAAAATTTTAGTTTGAGTTAATGGAATTGCATATTGTCCCTGAAAAAGCAAACTGAGTTGATGCTGTATATAAAGACTGCATGAGGACTAGTTAAACTGTCTTGTATGGCTGATTTGCTGTATGTTTAGCGTATTAAGTTACACTGTTGTTGGAAAGTTTTGCACAAAGCCATCTTTTTTTTTTTTTTTCCCCCCCCAGGGGATCTGGGCCTGATAGTATTAAGCTGTACCAAAAACTGTTTTAATTGACTAAAGTTAATTGTCTCAGTGTGTAATCTACAGTGTTTCTCATAGCGTATTCATTTTGTGCAGCACTGTGGAAAGATGCAACTACAAAAATGTAATTTTTGTATATTTTGTTGTGTGGTCATGACTGCCTCTAAGGTTCCATTAACATTTTTAAAATAAAAATATTTACATTTATGTGATGATGTAAGTTGTTTCTTAAACTTAATGTCTGCTCACTCTGACCCATATCAGTTTCGCTTTGTCCGTAACAGAGTTATTCAACTGAGAGAAAGCCCCAGCTTTAAAATATTGATAAAAATAAATATTCTGCTTTGTTGCAGTTTTGACCCAAACTAGTCATTTGAATTTTATTTACAGCTATGTATAGCAAAACTGCAAACATCAAACAAGTTATCATCACTGCTTTTCTCCAGAGTTTGTGTGAACATGCTATGCAAACATGATGTTATTGTGCCAAGCAGTTGGACTTGCTTTGGATCACTTTTTTGGAAAACTGAATTAGAAACCAAAGCTGAATTTTTTACACTATTGTCAGAAATCTTGGTCATGTGCCAAAAAATCTAATATAGACATGCCTAATAGCTAGCATAGCTGACATAAAGCAAAACATTTGCATTTATTTTTCACAAAACAGAGTTCTTGTCAGCTGGCACCAGCAGCCATTAGGAATGATTTTATTTTTATATCAAGAACAGAGTAGAAAGAGTGCAACAGTGTTTTGTTTTGCACTCATGCTCTACTTCCTATATCCTCCTCTTCAACCAAATGTCATACAGTAGCTCGCATGTCACCTGCAGACAGGTCTCCTCGTGCTGAGTTTCACGCAGATGCCTGAAACTCAACTTCTATACTAAGACTAACTCAATTCACAAAGAGCAGGCTCCTCCCCAGCTGCTAATAACTTTTGCCCACTTCTGACATGGGCTGCATAAACCTGCTAACACACTGACAAACCAGACGTAAAAAAGGTATCCCTTGTTCATCGTCAGTTCTGAGTTGCCTGTAACTCTGGTTTGAAAGAGTGCATAACACACCCTGACAAGTGTTTTCATAGCATCATAGATTATCCCAAGTTGGAAAGGACCCACAAGGATCATCGAGTCCAACTCCTGGCTCCACACAGGACCACCCAAAAATCAGACCATGTGTCTGAGAGCATTGTCCAAACACTTCCTGAACTCCGGCAGGCTCGGTGCCGTGACCACTGCCCTGGGGAGCCTGTTCCAGTGCCCAGCCACCCTCTCAGTGAAGAACCTTTTCCTAACATCCAGTCTGAACCTCCCCTGTCACAGCTCCATGCCGCTCCCTCTGGTCCTGTCGCTGTCACCAGAGAGAAGAGCTCAGCGCCTGTGCCTCCGCTGCCCTCACGAGGAAGCTGCAGGCCGCCATGAGGCCTCCCCTCATCTCCTCTTCTCTGGGCTGAACAAACCAAGTGACCTCAGCTGCTCCTCGTACGTCTTGCCCTCTAGACCCTTCACCATCTTCGTAGCCCTCCTTTGGACACTATCTGATAGTTTCATGTCCTTCTTATGCTGTGGTGCCCAAAACTGCACACAGTGCTCGAGGTGAGGCCGCACCTGTGCAGAGCAGAGCAGGACAATCACTTCCCTCGACCGGCCAGCAGTGCCGTGCCTGATGCACCCCAGGGTACAGTTGGCCCTTCTGGCTGAGTGAAGTATTTTAGCACCCAAAAAATAGAAAGGCAGAGAAGAAAATACAATGGTAGTATCATAACTTAGCATAGACAGAAGTGTCATGTATAGGCAAGCAGTGGTTTCCATACAGTGTTGACAATCACTGGACGAGACATTTGACAAATGACCCTTACCATCAGTGTACACTGAAAACACTTCATGGCAACGCCCCAAATAAATCCAGGAAGCAAAACGGTACAAATGAACCAGAAACCAGCTGAAGGCACCTGAGACTCCATCTGCTGTTACACTGAACAGTAACACACCAAAAACTACTTTGAACTAGCTAGGTCAGCTACTGCTAGCATTGCAGCTTAAACTGAAGAGATAAATATTTCCTGAATGCACGTGTGCCGTCACTGTACTCGTGCTACTGTGTACAGCAATCAAAAGGTGGGTTTTGCCCACCATGATGGCTAGCATAGAGTTGATGTCATTGAAAAGAGGAATTTCTGTACTGTATCCTCCTGAATTTATATTTGGACTGTTGACTTAGATGAAAACTCATTAGTTTTACATAGTTACCTAGCGGAGCGATGCTGTGTTACCTCTTATGTGCAGCCTACAAGATTCAGACAGAAGCAAGGCAGGGAGGCTGAACGCTCCCCTGCCTCAGAACAAGCTTGAAGCTGGCCAGTGCTGAGCTGCTGAAAGAAGCATCAATGCTCTTTTGACAAGAACTCTGGGAGCTGAGTTTGCATTTGATGCAATCATGATGGCTTCAGTTTGTGTGTGAGGTTCTACCCATCCACTACGTGTGTGTAAATTTGGAAAAACTCTTTAGGAAGTGTGGCTAGAATGGAGCTGATCTAACAGAAATGAAAGCACAGTCAGAACTGAAGCCTGTAATATGTGCGTAACAATACACTTAAATGTGAAATCTCCTAGTAGACCAATAAATTCCATCTGCATTTTTTTGTTCAATACCATTTTAATAACTTGGCACTTGTCTGGGAAACATCCTTTTTTGCCATAACGATAGACATGTGGTTAGAGGGGAAGGAAGCTGACGATCAGTATTGTGTAAGCAAGAGATAGTCTATGTACATGCTGAACAGAAAACTAGAGAATACGTCTGTGCAATCAGCAGTCCCACACAACACGTCTGACTGAGTAATGGTTTCATAAACTGCCTCACGCTTTATATCTATTGCCATCCTATGTGCTAAAAATTATATTCCGGACCTACTGAGTTCAACGGTAAAAATCGCTCTGAGTTTAACCAGGAAAGACTCTTAGCACAGCACTCTGGCATTTAAAAGCAATTTCATCTTCTGATTTTGCAATGCCAAAAGTATTTTTGTCAGGCAGTCTACACACAGCTAGGTACGGTTTTAGCTCTCCAACACAAATAGCAGATGTCTCTGCCACAATTGTATGAGATGATGATACTATTCACATGCTTTCAGGCCCTGCTGACTCAGAGGCTGAACAGGGCTTGCACTCCCAACACTAATTGCCCCCGTTTGGCCTCTGTCCTTACAGGCTGGATTCAGGTCAAGGTGACATAAACTAAGCATGGATTAAACTACAGTTATGAACAGCAGCATACGTGCATAACAGCAATACCCTTCTCTAGAGATATGCCACTGGGTGACAGGACCTTGAGGATTTATCTAATCCAGCAATTATTTTCAGCTTGCTCAACTAAGCCAGCAAGGAAGTCTACACAAGCCTTCAGACTCATTAAGACATTTTCTGACCATACGTAGCCTCTATCTTTCTCCAGAGAGTGTATCTGCAAAACAGGTCTAAATATTTTCCCGGGGTTCTCTACCGATGTTACATCTCTTTGTATGTTGCTTTCTTTGCGAGGATGAACCTTGCTGCTATGTGAAATACTGATCTGCCCAGAACTAATACCAGATGACATTTTAAGAAACACAAATAACCTCTAACACCAGCAACCAAATACCTTGAGGGTCTCTAAACGAAATCTCTACTTTTACTTGAGCCCCACAGTGCATTTAAATAGTGTATCTTAAAGAGACTTTACTTTTTTTTAAATAAACTATTGACATCTGTAGCTGCCTAAATTTATCTTCCTATGAAAAATTTGCGTGTTGGGCAATGCTGCAAAGAGGTGAACTTGCTAGTACCTGAATGCAATATGTTATAAGGGTGTTTATTATTCCTGCTTCCTTTAGGTATTGACTTCATTAGCAGAGTTTGACACAAAGAGAAAACAAACAAACACACACCAATATGTACTTCCCTCTTTCCCCAACAGTTTGATTTCCTTACACATTTACTTACTTCTCTTTATTTTTCTCATTTGTCTTGTAATATGTATAATCTTCATTTCCTAGCTGTTCCTCCCTCTTGATCTCTAGGCTCATCTCTTGTTTGACCCTCTTCTCTGTCTGCTGTGTTCCTAAGTCCCATGCATCTGCCTGCTATTTCTTCTTCCCTCAGCCATCCTCCTCTGTGTGCCCTTGGTCTCTTGCTTTTACTCTCTCTTCCCTTGTACTCTACAAGATTCCCAGGTCAGGCCCATCTGAGTCACTATAGCAGCACTATTTTAAAAGCTATCAGAGGTAGGAGCAGGTTTTCAGTACTGCTTCTTGCACTGCCTTGAGATGAGGAGCAAGGTGGTCACTGTAGTGAATAAGAGCACCGTTGCCACCCATGCCACAAAAACACTAGCTACCAGGTGATTAACTAGAATTACCTGCGTCAGTGAGCCTCGGAGGGGAACAAATAACCTTTTTTGACCAATGTGAAAAACATAGAGGCAAAAATAAGGTAACATGACTTCCACCATCTTGAGTCATCCTTTTACAACTTGATTCCACCTTGGAAATGACTACACAAGAATTGCACTGTTATTCAACAGATTTGCTGGCAAAAGACACCCAACCCTGTCTGCTGATTTTAGTTACTTAAATAATTTTGTATTTTAAAAGTTTTTTCCTCATGTGTCCTCCCCCCAACCCCCTGAGCTCCTACTGACTCTTGACAACATATCTCATGTAAATTGTTTGCTATAGATTATAGCTGTGTAATCCTGATGCGGATAGGCACTAATAGGACCAAAGAATGAACCAGAGCCATGTTAACCATTCCTGTTAATTGTTAACATTCGTGTTTGCAAAGCTGACAGTGGAAAAAATCATTAAAAATGATATTTGATATGGAAAATGAGACAAGCATGCCAAGTCCCAATAGTTTTTAAAAATGTACTTGCATTGTAAAGCCTCGTACAACTACCATGATTTGCATCTAAATCTTGTTTACTGTTTAAAATCTTGTTTATCAAGATCTTGTTCAATGTTTAAAAATTGAATCTTAGTTCATTTTGGAAGGTGAATTTCTAAGTTGTTTTAATGCTATTTATTTCAGCATAGGTATATATTGGTACAGGTTGAGTACTTTTGCCAGTGAAGACATTTCACATCTAATATTGCAAGGATACTGTCCACACGCACGCCATGCCCGTAAACCATACAGCAACACCAGCCTGCGCGCAGTCGACGTACCAGCAGAATAAGTGCTGAACGCCTGGCGCAGCTGTGCAGTGGCTGTGGTGTGCTTCGGGCACCCGCTTGCTCGCCAAGCTTGCCAGCACCTCCATGGGAGCGACCTACCCGTGGGCTGCAGATCCGCACAGAATCCTGGCCAACATAACATGCGGCTTTTTTCCTCCTTTTCTTGAGGGGGGCATCAGTAACACCCACATCCTAAAACACCAGTGAAGCCAGTTTTAACCCGTACTAAAGGACTGCTAATCTTACGAGGGGAGCGTCAATGCTGCTAGGGGTGACAATGTCCTTCTTCAGTCAAAGCAGTTTGAGAGAGAAATTGATGAAGTTTACCAGAAGGCCGCGTCTGCAGTATTTCCACTGCTCTTCCGGGCTGGTTTCAGTTAGAAAATAGTGATCAGGAATACTTGGAACGTATTTTTCTTTAGACGTGGCTATGTAAGTTGCAACCCACAACAAGTATGTAAGTTGTTACAATAACCGGGAGATAGCTACCTAGTACTGCTGAACGCAAAGCGTGTTTTTCTCTTTTTCCTCTGCTCGAAAGCTTTAGACTCGGATGCCACCAGCGACGACTGCGGATTGTGCCAAGGCCCTCCGCTTCCCTCAGCGTCGCAAGCCCCGTCGTTCCGCCCTGCGGAAGAGGGGGTGCAGCAGCCGGTTCGGGCCCGCGGCAGTTCGGTACCGAGGCCTGCATCTGCTGCGCCGCCGCAAGCGTAACGCCCTTCGGACACGCTCCGCGCCGCGGAGCTCCGCCGCAGCGCAACGGCCGTCGCGCCGCCACACGGGGCAGACGCAACTGCTCTCGGACGCGCACCTTCACCCCGAGCCCCACTTGCAGACGCAGCCAAGGCCTGCCCCGTTGCCGCTGCTTCCCCGGCCACCGGTAACCGAGGTGCAAATCAAGAGTCCCGCGCTCCCGCGCTTTCTGCCGCCCGAGTGCCTGACCCGCCCGCCGCCCCGGGAGGCCAGCGCGGGGATGCGCCGCAACGGTCACGGCGCCCTACAAACACCCCCGCCCTTCGCTGACAGGCAGGGGCGCACCCGCGGCACAGCAGCACCGCCCGG